>WBNP01004696.1:134985-178952 GCA_013401095.1 Passerina amoena | reverse complement strand
CTGAATGCTAATTTTGTAAATCTTGTCTTATTCATATTGGAATTCAAGATGAATTATATGCAGTTGGGCATTACTCTCTGTAATAAATAATGCAGCCATTCACGTGCTCCTCTGCTTTCTCTGTTGGGGAACAAAACCCAGATTTAGAGTTAAGCAGAAGCTAATGCTGACTTTTCCCAGTGGAGACTGTCTGTAGTATGATATGAATGCCACATCTCCAGACTTGTGTTTTCTTTTATTTTAAGAAAACGGTGTTATGTGAGATGAGTTCTGCTAGCAGAACTGTGCACACCCTGCAGCCACGGAACTCCCACTGGAGTCAAGTGTTTCAGGGCTTGTACTGATTGCACTTTTCAGGGTCTGATTGAAGCTTTCAGGAGTTGTATAAATTCCATGAGAGCATGTGGGAATTTTGATTCAGTGAAGAATAGAGAAATCAAGCTCTAACTTGGTGTGTTTAAGTAGTGGGCATGTTTATAAGTAGTGCTGAAAAAGTGTGGGGCTAATCCAAGAGCACGGAAGAACTGGAAACTAATGGGGTGTCCTGGTGTGCCAGATTCTATTCAAGAGATAAAGTGTAAGACACAAAAAGGATATTTTTTCTCTGTGCTTTTTAATAAGAAATCCAAAGATACAGTGTAAATATTGTAAGCTACTGGTTTCATTATCTCCCTCTGGGAACATGTGGAAAAAATTGCAATTAATCATCATGGTCACTTAGCTGTAGCCCAGGCTATAACTGTGTTGGGGAGGTTAGCATTCAGTATGAAAATCCATCACTAAATTCATCACTCAGTTTCGCTTGAGTTTTTGAGAGTTTTGATTTGCTTGTTTGTTTTGGTCTGTGGCTTTGTGACACTGGTCAAAATTGTTCTTGAGGCTTTCAGTATTCAGGTCATGCCTGCAGGTCTGTAAGTGCCACTGTCTGAGCCATCAGATGTTCCAGGGACTTGTGCCAGTTTATGGCAATTCCACACATTGGGTTCAACAGCTTTTAGCTTTTAGTCAAAATAATCCTTTCCAGCACCTGTGCACTGCTTTTTTGTGAATTAGAATTCTGTCTTTGGATTATACAGCCTGTGTCTGTAAAAAAATTATGTTGCTGGGTTTGAGAACTCTCTCAGAGGTGGTGTTTTCTATACAGTTCTGCTAAACCTATGGTAGACTTACTCTGATTTTACTATTCTTGGAAGAAAATTTATAGAATTCTCTTTACTGTCACAATAGTGATTTTCAATTCTGTGAGTGCATGGCCTTTGTATGTGCTACTAATTTTAAAAATAATTTTGATCTTACATTCAAATTTCTATATCATTTGCAAAGAGTAGTTTAAATCAAAAGATTCTTATCTGTGTTTTAACATCTTAGGAATCACCTATTTCACTCTGTGTAGTCCTTTGTGCCACACTCTGACAGCTTTTTATTTTTTTGTGTGGTCCTAGGTACATGAATGAACCCTTTATCTGCTGCATAAAAAACCAGATATGGCTGGGGAAACTATTAAATAAAGAGTAAAAGTGGTGATGGAAAGAAATAGACCTCTCTGTGAATCACGTATTTTGCAGTCTTAGTTACATATGATCTGATTTAGGAAAAAACCAAACAAGCACAACTAAGCAATCCCAGAAAGGATCCTTTTCCAGGGAAAAACCCTTCTGCTGTTAGATGGAGCTCTGATTTCTGTCCCTCTGTGCTCATTTTAAAACAGGACAGATAACTGTAGCCAGTGAGTCTACCAGAAAATTAGAAGACTTTATCATCATGTAAATATTATAAAAGCTATTCTATGGAAATCTTACTCTTTTTTTTTGTGTGTGATTAGTGACTGTTGCTATTGCTTTGTTGTACCTTAACTATGTTTGTCACTATTTGCCAGATTGTGATGCTCACTCAGGAGTGTTCTCAAAGGTTTTTGGATACTATTAGTCTTTAGACATGTAAGTCAGTGCAAGGTAGTGCTGCAGAAAAACCATTTCTGTTCATAACTATACCAACTCTATTTCTTGTGACCTCTAGGTCTTAAATAAGTAACATCCCCATCTGTTTTCCTGTATAAAACCCTGTTTCTGCAGTGATGGTCTGTTTTGACCTATGAAAATGACTGAATTATCTAATTACTTTTATGAAAGTTTGAGCAAAAAAAACCAGTGTTGTATCTGGGGAGAGATGGGAAACTCAAGCAGTATGGAAGGAGGAACCCTGAGTGCTTGTTCTCCTCTAACAAGAAATATTTCTTGGTCAGTGGTGGAGGTTTTCTATTTTTTTTTTCTTTGTTTATTTGGGTGTTTGTTTTTTAATGTGTTATTTTACTGTTTTATTGTTTCTTTTAAAGTGCTGCTAAAACAAACCATTTGGCTTTCCTAGTTCAGAGGTGTTTTTATAGAATCACAGCATTGTTAAGGTTGTCAAAGACCTTTAAGTTTATCAACCATCAGCCCAGAATCACCACCACGTTCACCACTAAACCGTGTCCTCTGTCATAGTCACACATTTTTTGAATGTTTAGAGAGATGGTGACTCCATCACTTTCCTGGGAAGCCTGCTTCAGTGCTTTACAACTCTTTCCATGATTTTTTTTTTTCCCTAATGACAGCATCACATAAAGTCTCACATAGCACTCATAAGACTGGGAGACAATCCCTCTTCTTAAAATTCTGTTCCCTGATGTTTTTCTGATATTTGGTCCTAAAAATAGCTGCACGTGTCTATGACAAAGAATCACTAAAACAGCAGAAATGAGAATATAAGCTTTTCTAAGCAGCTGTTAAGTGAAAAAACTGCACAGTGAAGCAAAAGCTACTTTTCACAGTAAACACTTCTATACAAAAAAAATCCTACTGCCAGTCTGAGTTCAGTTGTTCATGAAATACCTTTGTGTAAAGTTTAATTCCTACCTAAATAAATATTTGCTTGTTTTGACTGGATTTTCTTTTTTTTTTTTGGTATGGGGGTTTTGGGGTGTTTTTGAGTGGTTTTTCTTTTTTTTTGTCTTTACATTATAAAAATACTTCTCCTACTGCCTTACAAGAATTAATATATGAGTGAAGTCATGCCTCTATGGATATTTTCTTCCTTAATTGATGTGAAATTAAGCATAAAGAAACTTTGAGAAAAGTCAGAATCCATGATGAATCCAGAATTGAACGGGCTATTTTGATTTCATTTCAATGCTGTAACAGTCATCCTGCTTTTATTTTATTATGTGATACAGAGTCCAAACTGACATGAAAAGATGTGCTGATTGTCAGCTGGTTTCACTGCTGTTCTTTGGTGCTGTGCATGTTGAGCCCAGGAGCTCTGTCTCAAATGGGCCAGAGCTGAGGCTGAAATGTTTGGTGGGCTTGATTTAGCATTTTTTTAGAATCCTAAGGACTACCTCTCAGAAATCTTCATTTAAATCTCCAGATTAGTGAGGGGAATGCTCGGGGGTCCTTTTTAAGAAATGAGGGCATCAAAATAGAAATGTGCTTTGTGGTGGGAAAATATATTTCTGGGGGGGAGGGAGGAAGGAGAGGAATACAAACAAAAAAACCCAGCACAAAGCCAAAAAACACCCTAATGTGGGTGAAAACAACCTGTAAGACATGTATTTAAAGGTTTATGTTCCCCTCTCACTATTTTGACACTGCATCAGAAATTACTTTTTTGTGGTTTTGGAATAAGAGCTGTGAGCATGTATCTCTCTGAAGAACTAAATAGAATAACTAAACTGTTTTACTTCCATGGCCAACCAGGCTGTTTTGGTGTTTTCAGCTGGTTGTGAATGCTGGACTGGTAATGCTTCAGGTGCATGAAATTGTGTGAGAAAAATGCTTCCAGTATTGATACGTTCAGAGCCTGACCAAGCTTTTTTTTTTTTTCTGCAAACTCCATTTATTAATATTACCAGACTGGATATCTGTAGTTGTGGTTTTATGTCTTTTGGGAGTGAAGGTGGACCTGATTTTGTTTTCCTGGGTTTTGTTTCCATTTAAACACAGGTGCCTTGGTGTTACACCAAGGTGTTACACAGATGCCTTTCTATGATCCACAAACACATTGAAATACAAATGCAAAATTAATTACAGATAATATTAGTTGCAAATATAGAAATAGCTAAATAAGTCTATGTATTTAATCAATGTTCTAAAAAGGCAATATTGTTATTAGGCAGGTGTTTTGAGCAAGCAGTGTAAAGGATACCAAATGCTGGGGCAACCCTGTGTGGTTCCTTTAATCCCACAGTAGAAATGGGGAGGGCTCTGGAATGCAGATTGGAATGCACATTCCCTGATGCCTTAAAACAACTGAGAGAACAGAGTAATTAGAGGGGCAAAATTTATGTGTCCCCTTCACTGTTTGTACACACAAGAGGTTATCTATTGCTGTAAATTGAATTGGCTGTATAAACAGCAGCATAATTTATTTAGAGTTAGGTCTAAAAGACTTGGAAAAGACCAGTGGAAGAACAAGAAGGGGATTGTAAAGAGAAGAGAGGTACAGAGAATGCAGCTGTACTTTTGTTCAAGTAACTGATGTAACTCATATACGTTGACGTATTTCATTGCAGTAGAATTTCTTTGTGCTTTAACCTTTGGCAATGTAGAGAGCAGGGGACCCAACATTTCATTAAAAGTTCTAATCCTATATGAAAATTCATGTTTATATCTTAAGCCAGTCATATTTCATAAATTTATAAAATCAATCACCACCTCCTTCTGCTGATCTATGAATATTCATCCTTGCACTTCTTCCCCAGACGACTCAGAAAAATGACGATGTGCCTTTGAAATGGATAGATATAGTTTTGTCTTCAAAGTCAATAACATAACTTCTACATAACTGTTCTGGATGCTGTTCAGTGTACATTCACCCAGTTACTGAAAGGAATGCTTTGGGCAGCTGCCTTGCTTGCAGCCATGGTAATGGCATGGGAGGCACACACACGTGCCCCTGCACTGCTTCTGCAGAGCTCTGGGATGCTTTGCTCCCCTTGCTCCCCTCCTGGCTTCTGCAGGGTTAAAACAAGACCACATTTTTCTCTTTTTGTAGGGACTACTCAGTTGAACAAAAGTATAATTTAGACTAGCACAAGATAAATTATGATTAAAATAGGTAGCATGTATCACTGGAGTAACTCAACAGAAAGTGCAACTTGCTCAGAAATACAAGGACTTTTGTGTGTGTGTATAGAATGGTTTTAATTTCTCTATTCAGTTGTATTTTTAATAAATATTTTTAGTGTTTCTTATCTTTAATTAGTATTTAAATATTTCTCAAACATGATGTGGGTATCTTAGTAGCATGCATCCCTTTTTTTACTTGAAGGAAAATGTGGGGGGTTTTCTTATGTTTAAATAGGCTGCTTGAGAAGAACAGTTACAGTTTTATTAGAGGTTAATTTGTTGCATGTAATATGTTCCTTGATTTTTTAATCTTGATTGTTGGTTTTTACAGACCAAATCTGTCACTTTGGTAAACAAGATGTTTTATTTAATCTCCAGCCTTCTGAAAGACGGACCTTTTTGAGTGCAAAGTTCGTTGTCATGTTGCTGGTGCGTGTTTCTGACCAGAATGCAAAGTAGCCTGAATCCATACATTCTTTTTTTCCTGTACTGGGATAGCTGCCAAATCTATGTCAGCAATTAACTTCTGAATGTGTCAGCTGTAAGAAATACAGTTCATTGTTCCTTGGCTAGTTAACAAATAGTTTAAAGGCAGAAACAGCCTCAAATGAAAGGGAAGTACTGTGCATTTTGTATCTAAAATCCTCAGGCTCTTAAAACCACTTTAAAAAAGGAAAATTTAAAACTAGTTCTAGGAGGGATATTTAGGAATTTAAAAGTACTTAGCAGATTCTTCAAGTCAAAATATGTCAGATAACTTGAAATGCAATTATCTGACAAAATTATGGTCAGTTAGAGGTAATTTTCAATAAAGTACTACATCATTAAGTATCTGACTTTGTTTCTCTCATGTGCAAATCAAAACACCAACACTCCTTTTCCTCCTTCCCTTTCCCCTATCCTCCCCCCAAAAGTCCTCCAAATCTCTCTTGAATTGTTAGAATAATATTTGAGATACTAGTTAGAAAAAAATATAAGAAATAAAAAAAATTTTAAAAACTTATTCAGAGAACCTGACACAATGGGGATTATCTAAAATGAAGTGCAAAATCAGTTTAGAGGAGTGCAATAATAATACTCTTCCTCCTCACAGACATGGATGTTCTTATTATTAATGTTTGGGATTTCTTAAGTTTGCAGGTTGTTTGCACAAGTTACAATAATAATAATGTAATATTCATGTTTAGCCAATATTATTTTTGGTAAATTTTCCTCTGCAAGTGAAATGTGAATGGTTTGCTGTGAACATTTAAAAGCCACTGTATCTTTAATTAGTTCTTTAAGCTTCATGTAGACCTCTTCTTTTCCAAATTTCAAACCAGTTACCCCACCAGAAGCATTTTGCTATTTAAATTGCAATTTAAATTGCAATACATACTAAATACATAGTATACATACTTTTTTTTTGTTTTCTCTTAAAGGTGAATTTTGTATATTCTGTCCTGTTGAGCTCAGAATAAAGATACTGGTAGTAAATGAAGACAGAAGGGGTGGTTGTAACTAACAGGTGTCATAGGCAATTTCTTGCATAAGAGGGTAGATTCAGTTTTTTTTCTTATAGTGGTGGCAGGTGATAAAGCTTTGCTGAGATGCAGAATTATTTCATTGTACTAGTACATTTGAGCACTGTTATTTTTTGATTGAAGCAAGTGAAAGGTGTGGATGTCCTATGAGGAAGAGCAGAGAAGAGGAAGCCATGCAATGACATGTCACTAATTTGCCAGCAGGAGGAAATATATACTGTTATACATCTATAAAAACCCAGCCAAACCAAAACACCCTCTGGAAAGCACAAATTGGGTTCATACTGAACAGGTGGTTTGAGTAAGTGGTTGGCAGCAAGCTAGACTGCTAGGTGAATTTTTAAATACAAAGAAGGTTGTGGAAGAGTTTACAATTTCTAAAGTTCTGTAAAATAAGTTATGTATGCTAGGAGAGTGAAGTAGGGAAGAAAATGGTCTTTGCATAGCTAGGAATTCTAGACTTTCCACATATATATATCTGTGGAATGAAATGTTACCTCCCAACACACTTCCCGTGGTGCAGCCTATGCAGAGAGGACGAATTGTGCGGATTGTGAATCCCAGACCCTCAGCGCTCGTTCCTCCTGCTCTGTGCCACCCCCACACCCATTCCCATAGTTTCCTTCTTACCCAGGAGTGCTGTTACATTTCAAAGCACTTCAGGCAGTGCTTCCCCCTATGCACGAGTCAGAATGTTTTATCTGTGCAATGCATAATTGTCTGGAGCTGTAGAACAGCGGTTGTGACTCTCTAGCAGGATTTCTTTCTCTGTCCTTAACTTAGCGTGCATGGTAGAAAACAGGACTGGTACTGTCTCTCCCTCCACCCCCTCCTTTCTCTTCTCCTTCTCCCTTCCTGTAAGCCTTAGGATAAAAAGCCAATTTCAGAGACCTAAATAAATAAAAAATCTAGTAATTCCTATTTGATATACGAACCATCTTTAGCTCAAGTTATACGCTTACAGCTCAGACCTTTCTGAAATCTCAACCACTCCCACCACAATTTCCTGCTCTTACTTTTAGTAACACTTCTTGAGCTTGCTGGCGATGATAGAACACACTCTGAGTTTATCCTATGCATTCTGGAATCCAAGATCTTTTAAATTCATAATTGTAATGCTGAGATTCTGTAAGGAGGAGAAGGAGGTATTAAAAAGGGCAAAGAAAAACTGATGGTAAAGGGGTAATGAGAGGAAGATTTTTGAATTGCAGAAGAAGCCAAAATGAATGAGCAAGTAATTTCCATCTCATAATCTTAAATGAAACTGAGGATTCACCAGCAAATTCTGTATTTCTGTTTAAAAGATGTCTGGCCAGTACAGGTTTGCTGCTCTTGCAGAAGTAGTGTGTGAGGCTATGTGTGTAAATATAGACTAGAGTCTCATATATCTGAAAAACATAATTAATTTTATTTAGTTGCACCATTTTTTCCATATTTCAATGAAGCCTGTTCTTTTAATATTGTTTTAATTTTTAGGAATAAGTGTTCATGCAAGATAAGAAAGGGTATCAGGACATGTGAGCAAATTGGTTTGTTTACTCAAGAGTGGGGAGGGATATATTTGACCTCTTAAGCAATTAAAGAGTGGCAAGTGGAAGAGAATTATTCTCTCATTCAATATATGCTTGGTGAAGGAAAAAAATTACTTTGAGCTGACTAAATGTCTTTAGTCTGAAAATGTAATCATTTTGTCCATAAGAGTGAAGAAAATTGGAACAGAAAATATTCAAAAATACTTCAAAAAATTTGTATAAAATTAAGTTATTTTAAGGGGGGGGGTAAATGGATTTGAGGGTGATGTGGTAATGCTGTGCCTACAGGACGCTAGGATCTCTAACTTAATAAAAAACCCCAGGCAAACAGCACTTTTGGGGTAATTTAAGGAATTAAACCTTTAATTTTCTTCTATAAGTCTCTATCTGGTAAAATAAAAAGTACATTGAAATTAATTGTTTAATACTTAATCGATTCTAAATATCGACATCTGTTCAGGAAATTTTCTAGAATTTCATGTTTGTAAAATCTGTGCAAGGTTTAATCATGCAATGAGAATAATTTCAGTTTTCACTTATTTTGTGTTCTCATTATGGATTAGTGATAATTAAGTCCAAAATTTGAGATGAAAAATAGGTAGCATTTCGCAAGTGCTATGAAATATGACTGTAGAATTCACCCTTGTTCACCAAAATAAATGGTTTCTAAATGCTTTGACTTCACAAAATAAGTAGGAATTCTCAAACAGTGGAAGAAAAAAGGAGTTATGGCCATTAGAAAAACAGAAGCATTAATTTTCTTGTGAAACTGACACAAACTATTCTGGATATATTTAAAGAGGATCTGCTATTTAGAGAAATCACAGCCAAGTAAGTTTTGCCAATCTGTTACTGAAAACATTAAATGATCAGTATTTGTATTCTCTGCAGAGGAGACCTTAAAAAGTGACTCATCTTGAAGAGAAGAAATTTAATTGTGACTTTTGTGTGTTGTTAAATAATTAATGATAAGAAAAATTTCTGCCTTCTTCCTATGATTATGTCTTTAATTTCTTCAATGTAGCTGCTTTTTCTGGCCTTTTGAGGATACCCATAAGAGAGGAGAATGGTCTCCTAAATGTTCTCTATTTATGGTTTCAGTCAATTTTGTACAAGCAACTTTGCCTAAGGAAAAAAGAGAATCATAGCTCCAGAATATAACTTACATTCAGCATGTCAAATTCTAGTTCCACTCCTTCCTTGAAAAGAAAGGACAAATGGAAAGAGTCTGTAATGTTTCATATAATCCCTTATGAAACAGCAGTTTCTCTGTCAGGATAGACTTCCAAATTCTGTAACATAAGATTTTTTTTTTATTTGGAGATATTCTGCCATGTCAATCAAAGTTGCTTAGGCTTTAGTTTAAAATGACATCACTGTCATTAAGGTTTTAAGATTTACCACAAAAAAAGCCCCCAAAATACAATATTGTTCTCATTTTTTCATTTCCAGTCATTTATTCCCAGTTCTGTTAAATCCTGTTTACCACCTAATAATTGCTTGAATGTGTTTTCTTTGATCATCAATCTTGAACCCTTGTATTCCATCAGCAAACATGGGTGACACTTTGTGATGCACACAAGCTCACACAGGTTTAGAAGATACAGGAAGATAATTTCTTCCTGCTTCCATGTAGCTGCTCTTGCAACTTTCTATACATATTAATCTAGTGTTTAACACAGCCTGATTTTTTCTCCACTTTTTGGAAACACCTGGTTTCTATTTCTGGTCCATGTTGAAATGCTCTTCCAGTCTCATATTAAATCATTAAATGACATCATAGCTCCAATTTATTATGTCTTTAGTTGATGCATCTCATCAATGATTCCGTATTAGAACGCAATCTTTAGCTTTTTGCAAAACACCAACCACAGGATTTTCACCTGTATTCCCTAAATAGGTTTGACTAAATGCATTTCAGTGAGAGGCTTGTAATTTAGAAATAAATTACATTTACAATTACAATTTTCTTTTAAAAACACCTCTGAAACAATCTTCACTGTGCTTCTTTTTTCCTCATTTTATGACATATTATCTTGTGTCAGAGGAATACAAATGAATCAACCTAAAATACTTGTGCTATGTTTTTTTTCTTTGCTTGCCATGTCTTCATTCTATGTAACAAAGCATAATTAAAAAGACCAAATCAAAAGTTTCGTGAAGAATAGGGAAGGAAATTCTAGATCTGAAGAAAAGAATGCCTACTTTAAGGTTGTGTTTAATACTAAATATGTGAAAAATAATGTAGGTCCACAGACGGACACATAAAATTAACAGGCCATTTTCCCAGGGGAAGACAACTCCATCTTTGCTTTGCAGTATAATTTGTAGTAAAGCTAAATTGGAGGTTTGGTTCTTGCAATTTTGTTTTGACATGCAGCCAATTATGAACCTCTCCACCAACCTAGCTCCGTATAATCTTGCTGATTGCAAATCTCCCGGTGTCTGCCCTTGGGAGGGAGTGAAGTTTCCATGCCAGACGTGGTTTAAGTACTGCAGTGTCTTTGGCTGGAGACAGCCCCAGGGTCAAGCCACGGATGACACAGTGACTGCCTTGTTCTCAGCCTTCTTTTCTCCATTATCTGCATCCAGCAAGGACTTCAGGGTGAAAGAATGCTTGTTCTTCCTTGTCATCTAAAGCAGGGTGGTGCTTATGAGTGGATTGCACTGCTAGTGTAGAGCATGAACAGGGAGGGATGACTCTACTACCTCATCCAAATATTGTATTTTGCTTACATCTGTTCTGTAAAGCTGCTTGTATTTCCCTTGAAATACATATTGCATCATGAAGAAACACAGTGCAAGTGGCATGACAGTCCCTAAAGGAAATAATATGCTGTTTCCAATAATCTGTCTCTGTGAAGAGAGCAGCCATGTATGGTCTTTGGCAGTCTGATTTTTTTACTGCTATCACTTAAAACATACATTTGTCTGCTATCTGTTGGATATATTCAAGTGTCGTTGTCGAGGCAGTCACGACATAAAGCAGAGACCACAAGGAGTCTCAGTTGGCAACACTTTATTCTTCAACGTGGCTAACTTATATACACTTTCTAATTGTTGATACTTCTTCTACCTTAACTATTGGCCACAATAAATCAACAAAATACTATTGGTAAAAGTTATAATGACTCCACCTATCTTTCTAACATTACTTCATCCAGCTGCAAAGTGTTCTTATCTTTCTTCTCTCGATCTCCTTAGTTACAGCCTTGAAGAGAGCTCCTTATCAGCTTCTTCTTACTTCTCAGCTTCTTCTCACTCCTTTAGCTAACAAGCCCGCTGTTAGCCCCTTCTACATTCAAGAAGCAGTTGTTCTGTGTAACTGATGTCCTGACCCAGTTGCCTGAAATTGCTTTGTCTTTTGTTTGTTTTAAGCAGTTATTCTCATGAACACACTGGTGAAAGAGTGTAACAGGTGAATAGGATTGTATTTGAACTGGTTCTCTGGTTGGATGACTGCTGCTGAGCCTTTTTAATGAACTTTTGTATGAATTTCTGAATTTTTGAAGATCAAATCTCTGAGGATTTATCAGAATATTTTTATCACGTTTTTGCCTCTCTATATGTTAATGTTAGTGGTAGATACAAAGTATATGTCCCAGTTCTTTAGTTAATTCAGAGAATTTCTTTTGTTTTCCCCTTGATTAGTTAATTTACAGTAACCATTTCATGTTATGAAGTTCCTCCCACTGTCTCTGTACATAAATAGGTTTCTTATTAAATTATCTCCACCTGGTGGCAGCATGTCATAGCCTGCAAGCGAGCAACAAGCTGAACTGCAGCATTTTTTAATTTAACAGAAACATAACATCAAAGCTAGTTAAATCAGATGAGTCATTTATTGCTTAAAAAACCCTGTAAATATGCATGAAATATTTTATAGCTGGATGTGGTGTCTCGTGTGTAATTGGATCTCTAACTGATAAGTATCCCATGCCTTCAAAATGCAAGTTGATTGCCATGAGTTCTGTTGGCACAATTGTATTAATGTCTGCATTGCTTCCCTTTGGAAGAACAATGCAGGTATTTTGGTGGGGAAAGCCAACATTCAAGAGTGTTTAGCATATCTATTCTGCTTATTCTTGTAGTCATAAAATATGGATTAGGCTGCGCAGCGTTTGCATAATGTGTTTTCTTGGAGCATGGTTTTGTAGTCTGTTGCAAAGAAATGCTCTTTGCTGAAGTGCTGAATTGCCAGTTTTCCTCTGTGAAGAAAAGAAACATTTTCAGAACAATAAGTGCAGTATCAACAGTATCTTATTAAAAGACTTGAGGTAAGTTCTCAAAAATAGGTTTTATTGTCACAGTTGTCCAAAGAAGGTTTGCATATGAAGTACCCTGCAAGAAATTCCATATGCTTTTGAAAAGATTAAGATTTTTACAGAGAAGATTTTTACAGATTAAGATTTTTACAGAAAAACATAATTACTTGTTTATCCACAACTGGAGTGGTCTTTTATGTTTTACAGATAAGGTCATCTCTTGAATGTTACACATTTACATCTCCTTCTTACATTTTGAGATTATCCCAGAGTGTTTCTGAGGGTTCACTTGGAAAGGAAATTAAAGATTATTGTGTGTTTTCAAAAAAATTCTCTAATGTAAGGAAGATACAGCATGCCTGGATGGTGTAAGGTGATTTGACCAGCTTAAATTTTGTATGGAATATGCTTTTAACATCAGGGGAGATTTTAAGGCAGTGGTCATGTCTATTTTCTGAAAATATTAGATTTGAGGTAAAAAATTAAAAATAGCAAACATGGGTTTAGTTACTAGAGTCTGAAACTACAATGATGATAAAAAGATTGACTTTGACTTTTTTTTTCCCCTAACTAAAAAATAAGGCATAATGTTAAAACAGTTTGGTAAGAGCCAATTAACAGCTGACAACTTGTAACAAGTCATGTGGTTTTGATTTAAAGCTTACAAATGTATTTGTTTATATGTAGTGTCCTTTGGCATCTGTTATATCAACATATTTTGAATCAAATACCCTAATTTTTTTTTAATTTAAAGTGGTTTTTTTAAATAGACCTCTGGGTTTCTTTGAAAAGGAAAGGTTAGCCTTTTTATTGATGAGTTTAAATTTTTACTGTGTTGAACAGTGTAATTATTTTGATATAACTATTTACAACATATACTGGCTTATGATGAGTTCTTTAGTGGCTTAAACACAATTATAAAAAAAACTAAATATTGAGAACCTCCCATGGAAAAGCTAAAAGCTGGTTTGGTTTAGGATGCTGTTTTTCTTTGGCTGGGTTTTTTAAGAGGAAAATTAGAAAGCAAAGATTAGGCCAACACCAAATGAAAGGAAGTTTGTATCTGTGGCAAAATCCAGGCTCTGTTCTCAGATCTTTAGTTGGTATGTGATTGTCTGTATGTGGGGTTTTTTAATAAGACTATATAATCCTTCCAGGTAAGAACGAGAGAATTTACCTTTGCTCAAGTCCCCTTAGGCTTAATGGGGCACAGAAATTTTTACCTATTAGTACTAAATAGAAAAAAAACAAGGGATACAAGGAGTTATGCATTGCTTCTGTTCATTGAGTCTTAAAATTCTTCAAAGTCTTAAAAAGGCTGTGCTCACCTTGTTTTTCTGTTGTGTGAGATGCAGAAAATATTAATTCAGGGAAAGAAAGGGAAGGAATCCCGACTAAGCAAATTACATTTACATAGCTGAGCAACCCTGAGCAACCAATCTCTCTTATAAGCCATAAATATGGGAATATGACATTGATTTGTCATACTGCATTAATCTAATAAAATTGGCTGAGGCAAAGTTTCTGTTAGGGTTTTTTTCTTTATATATAGAGCTTTTGTGTGGAAACAGGATTCCATTTTTCTTTGATCCATCAAAGAGTTTCAAGGCTGAAAATATCTTTCTGAATTTAATAACAAATTTCTAGTTACTACTTAAGAGCTATAAAACTGAAATTCACCTGAAAAAGGAGATTAGATGCTAATTTAATCATCTTTCTTGGATTTTATTTTTAGTATATTTCTCTCTGCAGCTGTTGAGCTGACCAGTTCTGATGAGATCAGCTAGTATAAGCTGCAGGGTAACTAACATGAAAAACTATCATTAAAGAAAGAGAAATTTAAGCAGTAAAGAATTTCCTGTTTTGCTGATTGTAATTTTTTTTTATTAAAAAAATACCATTACTATTAGCTTTTTCAATCTTATAATATGGATAAAATGAGAAACCATTGAATGTTTGGGGAAAGGTCTAATTTGCCTTACAAAACTCTAGCTGGAAATTTTGACCAGATACTAAGATGTTTTCACACTGCTTCTGAGAGGTTCAGACACTAAGTTGCTGATTTTCTCTCAGGATATTATGCCATTTGTAGGTTGGATGAGTTTTTTTGTCATTCTAGGAAAGCCAGGAAAGCTTCTCCCATTGCTCTTGCTCTTGTCCTTCACCTTGGGGTGAAGGGACACAGCCCAAGGGAGCTGCTTTCTCTCTCATTGTGCATTACAGGAAAAAAGACCCAGGACTAGGGGAAGTGTGGAATTCCTGTTGGGGAAAACAGGGTGTCAAGGCCCTGCCTGATAAGAGCTGTTCCTGTTTAGATGCTCTTGGAAATTTTATCCCCATTGGCTCTTCTTTAAGCAGACACAAAGGGTGCAGTTTAGATGGCATTGTAAGCCTTCAGCATACATAGAAACTCAAATGTTTTGGTGTTTGAACTGACAGAGGTGATGTCCAGATGTCAGGAAGAGGAGAATCATTCAGAAGGGCCTGAAAAAATGAAAGAGGGTTACATCCCTGAGGTATATTAGAGGATTGGGACAATGTGATAAGCAGAACATGCATCTCAGAGTGGGCAGCTCACCCTGTTGATTAGGCTGGGCTTTGGTGCCTGCCAGGCTTTGCAGCTTGGCCTGATGGGCACAGGCTGTGTGTGGTTCTCGGGGTCTGTAGCTGCTCAGAGTGACCCCGAGATATGTACAAGTCTCTTCTCCCAGCCCAGCGCTCAAAGACGGAGTCAGAGCTCTTCATTTCTTGGTCTCAAGGTTGTTTATTGTTCTTATCTATAATTTTTTTTCTTCTGTCCAGCCAAGGTCCACTCAGCAAGACAGTCAGAGGCACTCTGCCTGCCCCTGGGCGCTGTTATCTTTTTATACTAAAAACTATGTGTACAATATTTACAATTACTTTCCAATACCTATCACCTATATTGGACAGTGAGCTTCTACTCTAAACCAATCTAAAAGTGCCAACATCACAGCAGAAGATGGAGGCCAAGAAGAGGAATGAGAAAGGCTGGACACACCCCAATTCCTCCATCTTGCCCCGTGAACCCCCATTCTAAAAACTCAAAAAAATCTATTTTTCACCCTGTGATAAATTCACTATCATTCTACTTAAACTTTTGTGGCTCGTAATTCTTCATATAAGGTTGGTATTTTTTTTTCCCCAAGGGCTAAATCAAAGGCACAGGGGTCTTGGGCTCTGTGCCAAGGTCTCTGAGCCCCCTGGGCAGGGGCTCGAGCCCTCCAGGGCAGCCAGAGGAATTTCCTGGGTTCTGACATGTGGTGGAAGCTGCCCTTGGGGATACTCAGCTGCAGGAACTTGGATAATAGGAATATGTTCTTCCTCTGGAGGGTGGTCAGGAACTGGAGCAGGCTCCTCAGGGAGGGGTCACAGCCCCAAGGCTGCCAGAACTCAAGAAACATTTGGACAAGTCTCTCAGGGACAAGGTGGGATTGTTGGACTGTCCTGGGCAGGGCCAGGAGCTGGACTCAGTGGCCTTGGGGGTTCCTTCCAACACAGCATATTCTGTGATTCCTTAAAGGAAGCCTGTGGCTGCCTGGTTTCTTCTGCACAGCTCCATATCTTGAGGCACATTCATGGCTCAGTAGAGTTTATTTTGGCAGAATCAGTGTTTTGTGGCATCATTTGGTGTGCAGACTTGGTTTGGTTGGAGTTGTGGGGAGCAGCTGGTAGGGGGTTTGTGTGTGTCTGAATTCACAGTACTGAGAGATACCAAGACTTCTTTGGATTTCATTTTACTGCTTGCTAGGTTGAAGAAAGAAAACCAAGGAGATTTTAAAAGGGCAGTCATCAAAGTAGATTCAATAATAGACTCAATGAGATATTTGAAATTTTTGGTAATGTGAGACAAACAATTACTACATAATACTTGAAAAAAAAAGTAGCAAATACATACATATTCTCTAGTACTTGTTCTCTAGTACTTGTAACTTACTCCTTCTTAAAAATTGACGAGAAATACATTCTATCAGTTGTTACATCTGAAATATTTGAATAAAGAATATTTCAATTCCTTTCTTTACCAGAGATGCAAATACTTCAGATAGTGTGCTTTTGAGAGCTTGTGAAGTACTGATGAAACATGAAAAGAAAAAAAAAAAATAACCGTTCTGGAACTGGCTTGGGAATCTCATTATATAATACTTCAGCAGCTGTGTACTTTAATACTTATGGCCACTTCTTTCTCTTTTGACTCTAATATCTGCTGTAAATTGCACTGAATTCTGTGCTCTTCTTAGCAATTTTGTTACTGCTTAGAGTGAAAGTGACTTTTTCAAAGTCTTTTTGTACTGATTTGTCTTGAATTACCTTATTTTTAAACCAGTTTTTATTCTCCCTTTCAAGTATTTTAATCTGAACTAATCTGTGAAAAAGGGTAGGCCTCTGAAAGTATGGAATTTTTTAGGGTAAGAACAAAAAAATATAATCAAACAAATGCATTGCTTGCAGTCATGTTCCTACTTCTCCTGTACTGGGAATTTGCATTCAACTGAGTTGGTAATGGAACTTATTGTATGAAATGTCTTTTAAGCCCTAAAAACATTTATTTAGATGTTCTAGTAGGCTATGAACATATGGATACTCTTTGTAGAGGTCTACTTACCTTTAATAAATTTCCTGTGATGTGACATGAAATTTTGTTTCTCCATATCACCATTCTTTTCAATATTGAAGAAATTCAAAGAATGCAAACAGGTGAATGTTTGTAATGTTATATATCTTTACCTATGCACTTGCTGCTGTCTGCAAAAAGTGATGCACAATCAAATTTTTTTCAAGATATGTTAGGGTGGTCTATCATATGGTTTAGGAGTTATAAGATATCACTACATCTCTGTTGATATTTAAGGAATTAATTCTACTCTTACGATAATTAAGGCTGATTCATGGGCTGGTGCTAACAAAGGAAATATGCAAAATATAAGTGCAGGAACCAACTCCTCTTTTTCTTTTCTATTTCTTGCCATGAAATATCCTGTCTGACAGTCTTTCTATATATATTCCAGTATTTAATAATTTCTTTGAGAGCAAAATCTTTATGGATAAAAGTAATGTTTTTAGGGGAATTATGGTTACATAGCCCCAATTAAGAAATATATTGCATTTTTCCTATCTTTCTCTGGCCTCTAAGTCAAAGCAGGACAATGAGGTAAAATTTTACGTTTCCATTTGTTTACTGACAGAATAAAACTAGGACTGCTGGTTTACTGCTGAGGTTGCCGGGACAATTTCATCTGGGGGGACTGAATCTATACTGTGTCAGAAAGACAGATGAACTCTTAAACACTCAATTGCTTTTCTGCTGTTTCTCAATCTTGGACTTCATCCAAGTGTATTTCATGGTGTGTCTCTATATAGTGCTGGCACTTGGGCGCTTTGGGTTGAAACAAAGTTTTCTTTACTCCCTGTAGTAACACCACTATTGATGTGAAGAACTCGGGGTTTTGTTTCTAATGCTTAAAAAGGTGCTTAAACTTTGTTTTGGTCAGAATTCATTAAGAATATATACAGTATTGAAATTTATCAGCTATGTTGTTTTGGAGAAGTAACTGTGTACCCTTAATATGACTGAAATTTTGACTGCCTATGCCACTATGCACCTCTGAAAAAGTTAGAAGCTGTTACCTTTTAAACAAAGTCAGTGATGTGCAGCTTCTCAATTTAAATGGATATTTTGGGGATTACACTGAATACCTAGGACTCATGTTTGTGTTCTGTATTCATTTTGAAATCCCCTCTGTATTCCTTACATATGTGAAGTTCCTGCTTGACTTTGTTCCTATTTTCTTCTGTGTACCAATTACAGTCATATTTGTGATGTAGTAAAACTAAGAATGGCTTAAAATTAAAGCTGCAGCTCAGTGTGCACCATTTTATCACTAACTGAAATTCTGAGCAGTCTTGTGGGGTCTGGGGTTTCAGTTTGGGGGTTTTTGTTTGGGTTTTTTTTTTGTCTTTTTAAGGTACGTACAAGGGAGTTGTACGTTGCAGTGATATGAAGGTTTTAGAAATTAAATAATTTGAATTTTCGATCCTTTGATTCTAAGATGAGTAATTTAAAAGTGTGATACTGGGATCATGTGGGAAGATTATTGTGTGCACATATTGTAATGTTTAGAAGGACTTTTTTCCTCATGTGATCCTACATCCAGTGAGTAAAGCATATGCTACTTTGTACACCTGTGATCAAATTGAGGCTGTTATACTCTTGTTCACTCAGCAAAAAAGCTAAATTTCTGAGTTCTGGCTCTCTGTAGATTTTAACTGCATACAGAGAAAGAAGAATTCTTATTTTTTTCCACTGGCAGAAAATCATTAAACTTGCAGTCTGTTTGAGTGATCAGTTTGAGGCTGAAAGAGATGTATATACCCATTTCTAGTTTGGAAATGAATAGCAGTCAGTTCAATATTTGAATAAGTTCTTCTTTTATTGTACTCAAAATGTTTTAATCTTCCATCAGTAACAATAATGGAAAAATAGTCAAAGAGGAAATAATGGAGGAAGGTCTGAGAGTACAAAGTATGGTAGGTTTTTATATCTCTGGATAGAGTGTAGGGCATATAACTAAAATATATTCCTAGACTCAACAGAAGTTTTTTCAGCACAGAAAATGTATGTCAAAAATATGAGGTTCAGCTGTTTAGAAAGGGAAAAAAAAATCTCAACCTAGATTGTACTCAAATCCCCAGCATTAAAAAAATTGTCTTTTAAAATGTGACATTTGTTAAGTTGTTCTTATAGATTGGGTGTTTTTGTTTTCTTTTTCGTTTGTTTGTTTTTTAATTGAAAAAATTTTCTTACCATTGTAGAACATACCACTGATTTTTATCATAAACTGTAGTAATAATAAAATGCTCAGTTCCAAAATTCCACATATGGATGCTACTGGTTGCACCTATAGAAGTGTTAGGACTATGCAGAGATGATTCTTTGTTTACATTTTTTTAGTAACATAAAATTGGATATGTCTGAGCAGAAGTAATCAGGAAAGAGACTGAGAAAAAGTCATGTATCACTGCATTGCATTTATACAGTTTCTGTTTCATTGTAAAACATTCCTGGAGGTTTTGGATGGCTGTCCGTACATACAATTCTTAAATGTTTTATTTAGTAACATGAATTCTGTAATTGTAAATTACAAAATCAATTTCTGAGAGTTCAAATTTCTAATTTCTCAGACTGAATTCAGAAAATCAGACTAACCACATATGAGAGAGTTTATATTCTCACGGAAGGAAATAAGATTTTTACTTTCTCATCCTCATATAGTTCAGGAAAATGCTTCTCTTAGTTGTTTGAGCTTCTAATTACAACTGTGAGACATCAGCCACGACCTACTATAATTCAGATAATTTGGAAAGGCCCTTATTTTCTTATCTAAGATCTACAGTGGTAGGAAAACAGCTTCCCTACATGTTATTCTTCTACCATTTCTTGCCTAATTTGGCCATAATTAATCAGCAGCTTATATTTGGTGATTTTTGTTAGTGATAAAATTTCAGGGAAAAGAGAGGAACATCCCCCAGCCTCAGGGACAATGTCAAATATTAAATTTGGTTCTGTGTGGAGAATGGAGAAATGGAGAAAATCCAGTTGTGAATTCTAAAATTTCATCTGATTATAAAGAACTTGACATCAAATAAATGCCAACAGGGAATAGAAGCGTAAGAGAACACACATCTAAAAGTTCTAGTTTGAAAAGAGAGCTGTTGAATGAAGGTGTTACTAGGAAATTATATTAATTGACCATAATTTTACTGAAAATTATCTGTTGAGCAGTAGCATGGATTAGGAACACTTTGATTGAAGTGTCTGTAAGAAGCAGGTCACAGAATCCCAGAATGGTTTGGGTTGGAAAGGACCTTGCAGATCATCTCATTCCAGCCCTTCTGCTGTGGCAAGGATGGCTGCCACTAGATCAGGTTGCTCAAGAGCCCCATCCAGCCTGGCCTTGAACACTTCCAGGAATGGGGCAGGCACAGCTTCTCTGGGCAGCTTGTTCTAGCACCTCAGCACCCTCACAGCAAAGAATTTTTTCCTACTGTCTGATCACAACCTACTCTCTGTCAGTGTGAAGCCATTCCCCCTTGTCCTGTCACTCTGGACCCTTGTAAAGAGTCTCTCTCCAGCTTTGCTGTAAACTCACTTTGGGCACTGGAAGGTCACAATTATGTCACCCCAAAGTCTTGACTCCTCCAATCTGAACAGCCCCAGTTCTCTCAGCCTTTCCTCCCAGCAGAGCTGCTCCATCCCTCTGATCCCCGTGGTGCCCCCTCTGGCCTGGCTCCAGCAGGTCCCTGTCCTTGCTGTGCTGGGAGCCCAGAGCTGGATGCAGCCCTGCAGGTGGGGTCTCAGCAGAGGGGGCAGAATCCCTTCTCTCAAGCTGCTTATAAGGCTTAATTGGGGATTTAAAAAAAAAAAAAGCAGAACAAAAAAATCCAAACTTTTTTTTTTGTTATTCAGTGGCTGGAGAAGGGTCTGGAAAGTAGGGGATCTGTATGGTAGATGGTATTATAGTTATGAACACTAGGCAGAACAGCAGTCTAATGAGAAACTATTAGAAGCTCCTAAGTCCTAAAACTGAAAATAGGGATTTGTATAAGAATGTTCCTTATTGCTTTCCATTAAATCCTGGGCTATATATTATTTTCCTCTAGCTATGCTTTTACAGTGTTTAATAAAAAACTATGATAAAAATTAAATGCAAAGAGCATGGAAAAGTTGCTTACACTGCTGGAATTCAAGGCTGTGTTATCAGAAAATTTCCATGTGCTTCATCATTTTTTTTTCTCTCTGATGGGATGACCCAGAGTAGTCTTGCTTCTTATCTGTGCATTTATTTTTGTGTGCTTTGGTGGGATGGAGAAGTATCTGTCAGAGGAGGTCATTGCCTGTGCTGCTCTAAAGGCAGCCTTGCTTTCCATCTATCAACGCAGTAGGAGGCTCAAGTATAGAAGTAAAAGTTTATTCTATAAATTAATAAGCCTCAAAACCCTTTAATTTTATAGTCTCTTCAGTATAATTAGTTAATAGAGCAACATCACAATGGTTTATGCTGGGTAACATGTTGTAGCTCAGAGAAATGTGAATGAAAATAAGCTCAGGAAATTCTTAATACCTGAGATAATTTACACACCATAAGGATTTTTCCATATCTCCAGAGCAAGTATTTAGTCCTTAAATTTATGCAGTGTTTTTGCAGAACTTTTTATGATCAGAATGTTTCATCTTTTCTTTTGGATCCTGATACTCCCCCAGAGATTGAAGTGTAAGAAATACAGTATGCTCCCTTAAGGTTTCTGTTTGCTGGTTTTATTTTTTGTGTGATCGATGTATTCCCAGGTATGCTGAACTTTTAGTTTAGCCCTTTCCAAATTAAAAACTTTGTGATGAACTCAGCAGAAGACTTGCATGACATTCGCAGAGCCATAGTAAATAATTTATTTTTTTCTTGGATACTTTCTCAGCAAAAAAGTGGAGTTCCATCAAAAGCCATGATTTCAGTGGCAGAAATACGGTCTTTGGATTGACTTTTCCTGAAATGTAATTTTGTGTATCAAGCAAATGTCAAAAGAAATAAAAGTTACATTCAGCTTAGACTTAACTTTTGACAGTAGTTTCAGAATAAATCTTTGAGATGAGTTACAAATTCTCACTCTACCTAATGCTGAAACATGAAATTGGAATAGTAAGTTCATTAATAAATCTTTTTTTTTCCCACGTTGCTGTAGAACAGAAAATGTAATAATATGACCTTAAAATGTATGTAACGGGCTTTTCTCTTCTCTTTTATTTTCTTCTGTGGGAAGCTGTCTCAAAATGTGGATAAATGACTTATGTTATAAAATGTCACTTTAACCTTTGTGCATGATCTCAGCAGGATCAGATTTGCTGCCTTATGGAATAGTAAGTTTTGTTCTTTTTATTTGTCTAATGCAGAAAAAATTTACTTTTGATAACTTGACTTTTATGATAATTTATTACACTTAGAAATAGTAACTATAACAAGCTTTTTGATTTCATCTAAATGGATGCACTACTGCATGTCTAGTGTTATGAAATATTTTCAATATTTTTTTATAAGAAAAGAATTTATGGTCTCTATAACTTGAGATTAACCATCTGTACTTTGTCTATTGAATTTGAATTTTTATATTTATAATTAGCCTATTTAAAGGATCATGCAAATGACAATAATTGCTTTTTTCTAAATAAAAGTAGAAAATGCAGATGGAGCAAACTGAATTTGCACAATTTGCAGTATTAAAGAATCAGGCCATGATTAGAAATGAGTATAAGGACATGCAAAGCAGTTTGAAATGGGATATCCTAATTCTATTTCCATTCTAGTTCCTAGCTACTGTCATCTTGTCTCTTTTTCCCCGTGGTCAACTGTTTGAATCAGTCATTTTTTGAATGAGATATAATGTGTCTCTAGTGTTTAATTTCATTCGTCTGGAAAGTTGATTAGAAAATTTTAAATATTGAATAAAATTAAACAGTTTTCTAGGAAACATAACTAGTGATGGGCTGAAACTTACTGTTGACCTTACAAGAAGACCTGTTTGCAAATATAGAGGATTTTCCTGTTTTAGTTGGATCTTGATGTTCATTCATCTATAGGAAAATTTTGCTCCTTACTAAGATATTTTCCTTGGCCATGGGATGAAAGGGAGCTCTGTCTGGGTGCCCATAGTCCCCAGGTCCCCATTTCTTTACCCAAGTGTTCAGAGCTTGTTCAGACACCTCAGGGTATCCCCTGGGGATGTCAGTGGTCCCCATGTGAATAAATATCAATCAGAAGTGACCTTGGAAACAGATGAGCCTCAGCAATCTCTGCCATGTCCAAGATACCTCAGTCTGTATTCCTGACGTATTCTGGCTTTTTTTATGTCACAAAGAGATGACACAATTGATTAAATATTTATTACGGAGATTGAACAAAATATTGTAAACTTTATGAAGTATTCTTATTTGGGCTGGTATAGATTTTTTTTCTTGGTAGCAGGTGCAGTGCTGTGTTTTGGATTCAGTGTGAGAATGAGGTTGATAACACACTGATTCTTTTGGTTGTTGCTAAATAGTACCTACCGTAAGTCAAGGATTTTCCATGTCTGATGCTGTGCTAGTGAGGAAGGGCACAAAAAGCTTGAAGGGAGCATGGCCTATTCACCTGGCTGAACTGTCCAAAGGGACATTCCATACCACAGAGTATCATACTCACATATCAAATGTGGGAGTTACCTGAGGAGAGGCTGGGCACTGTTCAACAGGTAGTGAGCAATTGTATTGTGCATCACTTGCCTTTGGTGGGTTTTATCCATCTCTCTCCCTTTTATTACTATAATTGTTACTATTTTTTATATGATGATAATTACTTTGTTTCAATTATAAAACTGATTTTATATAAACCTGTGTCTTTTAGTTTTGCTTTCTTTGTTCTCCTCCCTATTCCACTGGTGGGATGGAGGGCCAAGTGAGTGAGTGATGGCAGGGTATGTCATTGTTCACTGTGGTTAAACCATGACAGTCCTTCTTGACCCCCAACATGGGGATCAAAGGGTTGATATAATGCCAGATCTTTCCAGAGCATGTTAGAGCAAATTTGTTGTAGGCATTCTTTGTGTAGGCTTAGTAGTTGCTGTCACAATGTTGATTTATTTGCTATCAGAGTTGTGCTTGTTCTCAGGGTTAAGACTTGCTGTGTGTGTTCCCTGTGGTGATGTTTATCCTCCATGGGGCCTCAGCTAAGGGTTATCATTTTGTACTTTGTAGTAGAAAAAAGGGATGTGAAGGGCTTATGGTGTGATAGCATTGCTGGGCATGAAACTATTCAGGTGCAAGTATTCAGTATACCAGTCACCTCTGTATATCAGGAGTCACCTACTGGGAACTATTATTAATAACACCTTTTGCTTTTTCTCCTTGGAGAGCCAGCCTGTAGGGGAGATATGTCCCTTTTTTGTCCCCAGCCTGATTATAGTAGCTTTTGAGAATTTTAAAGGTTTTTGAATATCCTTGAAACAAACCTGGTCTTTTTGCTAGGAACTAGCACATTACTGCACACGGGTGAGGTTTTTTTTAAGGTTAAACAACTAACTAGAACATCAGCCAGAGATCTGCCCTGAGGCTGGATATTTATGAGTAGCAGGGTCTGTTGGATGGTATGAGGAAGTTCCTAGGACAGTGAGTGCCTCCAGTGGTTTGGAGCTTTACACCTGAGTAAGTCCAGAATTTGCAATAACTAGAGAAATGTTTGGAAAAAGTGAGTCTGGCAATTTCATATGCGCACACAAATCTCTGTAACATGCTGGGGTCTGGCCCAGGCCTGCTGAGCCTTGCTCAGTGCTACTCAGTACTCTCCAAGGGGAGAGAAGGTCCCTGGAGGTGGTGACAGGACAGCAGGCTCTGTAGCTATTCCAACCCCCATGACAGCCCCTGGAGCTGAGCTACAGAACCAGCCTGTTCTGCTGTCATTGTTCCTGTGTACAAGAGGAAATGTGAAAAAACCATGGCTTTGTTTAGTAATGGAGAACAAGGAGGACAAAGAAGGAATGGGAATGGGAGGAAGAGACAGAACAAGGGCTGGAACTACTCCCTGTCCTTGGGTGAGCTGCAGGATATACAAAAAGATTTCAGCTGTCATCCCAGTGAATGTGTTACCACCTGCACTGATGCTCAGATTTATGGGCTAGCAGTTTGGAATTAGAGGGTAGGGAAGGCAAACAGCTGTGATCACTTTCTAGGGAAGCAGGCATTGACAAAGTAATTGGAGAAGTGACTCCAGTCCTTAACTTCTGGAGGTGATCCTATCAATCACAAGGGAAAGGTTTACCTCCAAGGAAGATAGTACATGTTACCCAGGAAAATGGACTGCACAGGTATCCAATAACTTGGGGAATTAGCCCTGTGAGAGATGACTTATTATGGCCTGAACAACACCCAGCCACAGATCCAGATGAAGTCCATTCCCTGTGATCCATGGGGCAGAAATTTGTCCAGCATGCCCCAATGTCACACACCAACCCATTGGATACATTAGTCTGGAAAGACAGCGTGGCAGCAACAGTGGATGGAGCCATTTACCAGCTTGAGGAATATGAATGTAGGACAGTATTTCTTCCTCCCTCATCTCAGCTGTGGAGAAACTGTGTGATAAACTGTCCTGTGAGTTCCAGCAATTCAGAGGAAATATGTCCAACTCCCCACCTGTACGGGCTCGTAGCTCAGTGATTGACTGCAGGTGTCCTTTGGCTAAAAAGATGATACAGAAGGTACAGCCACAGGGTACCCTGGGGTTTTGCTTGTGGGACCACTGACAGGATGTGAGGAATTGAGATGGAAAGCCTACCTTACCCTAGAGGCACAGGCACATGAATAACGGGGAAAAACAAATGGAGAATCTTTGTGGAAAGTTCCTGCTCCCATGGACAGTTTCTCAGGCAGAGTGGACAGATTGATTTTATTTCTGATTCTATGGAGAGAAGTTTTAATCCACTTTTACAAGAAATAAGTGGAAAATCCTGTGATATCAGTATTAGAGGGGCCTGCCTGGTGGAGGAGAGGGACAGCCAGATTAACTGGACTCTGTAGATCCCATAGGCTGGAATGTTGACCCCAGAGGAGCATAAGGCTCTTAGTACTGGTGCACAGTGAACCCTAATGCCATCAGGCTGTGGAGGGGCATAACCCAGCTGCATTTCTGGAGTGACAGGAGTTTTAATCTCTGCTGGAGATGAAAATCAGCCTGACCATAAATGAAGGGCTGGAACATCCTGCAATGGCTGGCCCAGACACTATGTATGCTTGTCAGAGAGTACCTCAGGAGAGAGTGTTTCAAGGTCCCAAAAAGGCATCATTGGGTTTGCTTTTTTTTTTTTTTAATTTTAATTGCTGCCTTGGAGATGGAGGAAATTAAGAAGCTGCCTACCTTGCCTGGTCTCACAGAGGACCCTTCTCTTGTGGGGCTGTTGAGGGTTGAAGAACAGCTTGTGTCAATCACCACCACAGTGGTGCACAGGTTCAGTATCACACCAACTGAGACTCCCTCATTCCCACCCATCTGCTGATTCCTTGACTGGAGAGCCAAGGAGTGATCAGCAGTTATTTCATTCCTTGACTGGAGAGCCAAGGAGTGATCAGCAGTTATTTCATTCTATATCTAAAAGGCTTGCTTACTGTTAGGATGAAAGATGTGTTCCTGGTTTATCCCTGAGGTAGCTTCAGGTATTTCCAAAAGTTTACACGTGTAATGTATAAATGTAATAATAAGGAAAAAATGTCAACCTGACTTCCAAAAATTTTGGATTACTTGTTCACAATAGGATTTGCAACTTCTTTCATTTAAATGCCAAAAATCCCGTTTCAAGGGATGTGTTACAGTAGTGAATTTTTATGTACTAGTAGTAGAACAATGTTGAAGGGATTTTGAAACATCTCTTCTAGAAGCAGAGCTGTCAACCATTAAAAGAAAACCCCACCCAACAACAAAAAACCAAACAACACCTGCCAAAAATCCCCCTCTAGTGAAAACAGCACAACAAGCTGAACTAAACAAAAGCTACCCAATACCAATTGGTGGTGATGAAATGCATGTAAAATCTTGGAAAAATTGGAGAAAGGTATTGTAGAATCAAAGAGTGTTCGGGTTGGAAGGGACCACAGTGGGTCATCTGGTTCCACCTCCCTGCTGAAGCAGGCTCATCCCAGAGCACACGGCACGGGATTGCATCCAGATGGTTGTGGAATGTCTCCAGTTAGGGAGACTCCACACCCTCTCTGGGTGATCTGTTCCAGGGCTTGGTCATGGCACAATAAAAACATTCTTTCTCATGTTCAGATGGAACTTCCTGTTCATTAAGTTGCCTCTTGTTTTGTTTTTTTTTTTCTGAAATTAGAGAAAAATTCAATGAATACAAATGTGTTTATCTGAAAATCTGTCTTTTTTTTTTTAATATACACACTAGAAGGATTGGATTTTAATTGTGATATTTAGACCAATTTGCAGCAGAATGCTATTGTTTCAGTTTGAGTTATTTCATGACTGGAGTTTCCTGAAGGATAGAAAATTAATGTGAGAACTCACAGGGTAATGAAGATGATAAATTTACTTAACTGAAAATATGTTCATACTGAAGTGTCTGTCTTTGCAAATAATATATAACTGAACTTAAATCTGTCAAAACATCTATTTAGAAAGACAAATGATCTAGAAGATTCAGTATACCTTAGCATTTGGTGTGATTTTAACAAAGAAATGAGTACAAAATAGAATCACCTTAAGTTATTTGGCAGTGTTGTCTTCCTTTGTCTTTTCTGATCTCTCGAAGGAAACCAAATGTTATTTTTGCATGTCAAATGATACCACTGGAGTTCTTGAAGGAATTTTCTGATTGGAGATAGAGATTAATTTACTTCTTCAGTGCTTAGTGACAAGCTGGGCATTACCTGGTTTTAGGTTTTAATTACAAACACAGAATTTCATGACCTGAGCACCTACCTAGGCAGGGGTTTTACTGGCCAAGCCAGTTGGAAACGTGTGCAACTAAGATATGTTACATGAAGTGTGGCAAAGCTAACACAAGAAATTGACTCCTGATTTGTTTTTGGAAGAGGGAGAAAGTAAGTACTGATTTTACTAAGAACATTCTTTGAATTTATTATTATAGCAGTTACTGAATTTGATGGAATAGACTAAATGGTGAGGGGTCATGGTCTGTCAGTATTACAGTCTCACATGCAACCCTAGGAGACTGAAATATTTATTTTTAAGGCCAGGCAATTGATTATTTCCCAAGAGATCTAGTACAGCTCCTTCCCTTGTGACAATAACAAGGGGAAAATACATGGTATTATGCAAGAACTCCTCATTTTAAAGAAAAAAAAATGTAAATATATTAAATTCCTGGGCTGTGAGTGGCTCTGCTATAACACTGAGCCTGGACAAAATGACCTCCAGAGATCGCTTCCAACTGAAACTAGGTTGTGATTGGTAAGGAAAAATGTGTTTAGTAACAGTGGTATACACTGCCCCCTGACCCTTAAAAAAGATTAAAATAACTGTAATAATTAGAAAAAAATCTGCATTTCAAGGGAATCTACTTTCTCTTCAGAAAATGCTCATATTTTAATGCATTTGTCAACTTTCTGTGTTAAAGTTGATATGTTGGGATGGTATTGTACTTCAGCCTAGCAGCTCCTTCTGGTGTCCTGAGGAAGTGGTCTTGCATATCATAGCACATTGTTAGAGAGCCTGGAGATGCCAGTGCAGTCCTTGGCTGTTTGAGCTTTCATTTGTACTCTGTTGATCACTGAATGTGGAAGTTCATACTGAGTGCACAAGCTGCCTGCATAGGAAGACAAGAAAATTATTTTCCATTTTCCCTTCAGCTCACTAATCTTTATCAAAAAACACAGTAGCAATAAAAAATAGTGTTCATGAAAGAAAGCATTTGTATCAAATTCCCTGAGCAAATACTGTAATAGGTGCAGGTTGCCTGCACAACCCCGTGTTGAATGTGATTGACCCTGTGTATTCTCAGACTGTGAAAAGATTTAAAACGAGAACACATAATTACAGAGTCAAGTTATGGGCTTTATTTAGGTTTTGTTACAGCACCTTTCATTCATGGAGCTGTATAATGTAATGTGTGCAATGCCCAAAGTCTTGAAAGTGTTCAAACCTTTGGTCTGCACTGCATCCTTGGGGACTAACAAAGGCATAATCCCCTGGTGTAATGCTAAAAAGTGCAGCTGGGAAGCTGTTTGTTATTGGTGGACATAAAGGTGTTAAGAAAGAGATCTCTTGCTTTTGTTCTGTTCTGCAGATGAAATTGCAAAAGGTGAGAAGGGGAGAAGCAAAAGATGAAGGGCAGCTTTTGATGCATCCGACAATACCAGAAGATGCTCTTAATGGTTCTTTCTTTTCATCTTCATAGAAACTGCAGACTTCATAGGTCAGAAATAGAAAAGAAAGAATGGGGGGTTGGTGGAAGTGAGCCTGATAGCCAGTGGTTGTTATTCTGCTGTTCAGTTAGTGCTGACACCTGTTTGCTTCGCTCACTTCAGGATGTACTGTACAATTTCTGTCCATATAGCAAAACTTTCTGTGGGCAGAAAACCTGGCACAACAGGTATATGTTCTGTTCCTGTAGTCTGCAATTTCCCAGACATAAAAATTTCCAGTAGGTTTCTGAAATTCATCTTGGTTTATTTACATTCCAGCGGTGCTTGTGGTTAAAGATAGACGGGCTTCAAGAGAACTTGATCACTGTGGTTTTGTTTTGACAGAGAATTTTAAATGTAATGGCCAGCACAAAGTGTGTAATAAGAGCTAAGTTAAGTCATTAATCAAAAAATGAATTTAAAAAGATTTATTCTCTCAGCTGTATCTATAAATATTTTTGGCTTCTTAGGTAGCATAGCATCATATTTATGGGTACAAGCGTGCATAATACAAACACATGCACAATATATTTGCATGTCCAACATTTCTTATAATATACAGTTGTTGGCGTCTTAAACACACCCAACAGCAGTTCCTGTATGAATACAGTCTTGCACTAAACAATCTTTTTCTATCTCTCTTGCCAGTAGAAATTGCATTACTTGTATCACTCAGTGAAATGAGGGCCTCAGTATAAATATGCATATTGTGTTGGTGTGCCCTAATGGCACATATTTGAAAAATAAAGAACAAAAATATAGTTGTGGAACCAGGGTGTTGGAAAGAGGCTCTCATCATCTTCTTATTTTCCTCTATTTTGAATTGTTTGCAGTCAGTAAGCCCAAGGCAAGCAAACCTTTGGAATAGTGTAGTATTTACAAATCCTTGATGCTATTTGAAAGTAAACACAAGCTAAATCATAAATCATCATGCATCAAATTCCACACTTGTGATCAGCAGCATGTTTGAGAAATAAGGGCTAAAATAAGGGTAGGTTATCCATATATTTTCATTTACAGAGGGTAAAAATTGAATTGAGCTAAATTTTTGAATTGAGGGATGACTAATAATTGCAGTATTCTTGGGCATAGTATTTTGTGGAAAAAAAACTCTTAATGCAGTAAAATATATGGAGATGAAACTTGATTTGAAAATGTAGTGAGAATATTGTGAATTTAGAATTATTTGTGAGATTAGGTAATATGAGTAATGAAATAAAAATGAGTCATGAGTCTGGAAATAAGTGTTTTGATGCCCTTGTGGAATAGGCTGCCAAAATAAATTTCAAAGCATAAAACTTAAAAATCATAAAATAATTTGAGCACTTTTGTATTCATTCTAAAATCTGGAGTCAGTAAAAATCTGGGTTTTATTTCCAAATATTACATCATTATGAAATTTTGCATCATCTTTGCCTAATGACTTTTTAAATCATAATATTATAAGATGAAAAAGTGAAGAGAGATTTGTTGGAAAGCTCAGCATTTTCTCAAGTCTTAGTGAATTTTTGGTAGTGTTAGTGATTTAAAGTAGTTATAATTTGGAGAACTAGTCTGAATGACCACTCTAGGAACTACCCCATGCATTGACAACTTGCCTTAAGAATTCCTGTTTGAGTGGAATAAATTACAAAATTTGTATCATTTTTTTAGAAAACTGACTCGAGTTATTTTAGTTTCTCTTGCAAATATTTTAAAATATAGTGCAAGTATCTTAAAGGAGGTTTAAAGAACTTAATTTACCAATTTCAAATTCTGTAACTATATTTAGACTTTCAGATCCTCTAAACAAGAGCTGAGATGAGATCCACTGAGTGACATTAGTAAAAATTAGACAATAATCTGCTGAGTATAGTATTTTGCTTTGGAATCATCTGATTGATGGGTCTATAAATACCTTTTCAGATGTTGGAGTGCTGCAGTCCTTTGGAGCTTTCCAATGTCCCAGTAGGTATTGAAAGGTGATACTAAAATCTAAGGAGAACTCCTTAATCCCTTTTTGTAAATGTCTTTATTGTGTGATGATGTTAAAACAGCTGCTACAAAACAAATTACTAAACAGCACTATTTTAAAAAAAAACACGTTTTCACTATAATTATCATGGTTTGACTGCACTACTGCTTCTGACTTTTTTCCCCCATGATAATTTGGAACACTTAATAAATAATATGAACACTTAATATAATGACACTTAATATTACGAACACTTAATAAATAATATGAACACTTCTGTGTGATTATTGATAGTTCTATCACAGTGAATAACCATTTGATATTTTGGGATTCATTAAATTATTTTTAATTAAATCACTCTCAACAGAAAAAAAAATGGATGAAACTGAAATATTCTCTATTTTCTGTGACTGACAGTACAATTTTGTGGTTTAATCCTGACTCTGAAACAGGGCTGCTCAGCAATAACCAACACATCCCTGTGTTTCAGCACAAATTCAACACACAGCCCCCTCTAATCCAACATGAAAAATTAATTCTACCTCAGCCACAATGGGTACATACAGACATAACCAAAAGTATGGATAGAAGGTGTGAGGAATATTGACGTAGTTCCTCCCTCTGTAAGGTGAAAGTGGTTATTGTTAGTGATAACTGTGTGGTTTTTAGTGTATTTTAGTGAAATCTTATTGCCATGAACTGTGCTTCCAAGCTGGCTCTTGTCCAAGGACCTTTTCCAAGACTCTGGGAAGAACCTACTCTTTTACTTCTGCTACACATTGTGCTATTACTTCATGTAGTACATTAGGTGTGAAATTCAGTGCAATGTCAGAGTGCAATATTAGTCTTAGCTACATTTAAAAATATTTTTCTAATTAATAAGTTGAGATAGTGCCAGATATTTAACATGATACGTATATTGAAATTATTTAGTAAACAGTGGCATAGAGTCCTAAAAGCCAACAAATAGCATTGACCATTAAAAGGGAGAATGAATTGCTGTTTTGTATCTCATCATGCCATGTCATTTGCAAATTCTCCCAGGAATCTCTAGTGAATGCTGTCTTGTCCTGACAAATTTTTTTGGGACAATTTAATGTTTTATTTCTTCAATAGCTTCTTTTAAAACTTTTATTTCAGAGGCATCCAGTGGCTTGTAGCCTGAATAGTAAGATTGTAACATAGGGATCTTCCCAGATTGTGTGTATCAAACTCTATATTTTTTTTTTTTAAATGCTGTAGCCTTGTCTCTTCTGAACGTTCCTTTTCTACCAAGGTCCAGTATTCAGATTCTGTAGTCCTGACTTCTTAGGTAAAAGGATATGATTTGAACTTTTTGTCTCTTGTGCTTTCATGCTTACCTTTCTGGAAGCTTTCCTTTCCCCCATTTGTGTTTCCTTTTCTGCCTCCCTGCCCCCATTTTTTTTTTCTTTCCCTTTTTTACTACCTTTTCCCACTTTATGTGGACTAAACTCATGGTTTTTGAAGCATTCTTACTTAGCTTCAGAAAATCTTTTCCCTATGATTCAGTCATTCTCATCCAGAGCTTCACAGAAACCATGGGGGAGCAAAAAAAAAAAAAAAATTTAAAGCAGCTCATCCAGTTACCATGTGTCACCAACCATATAGCTGTACTGTTTTTGCACTCATTGTGGTTTTGTCATGGCTCTTTTTGAACAGTTTGTGTGCAAGACTTAATTGTTTTTTGAAAGATTGTCATGGTAATCATGCTTCCTGGCACTTGGCTGATAGTTGCATTCATTTGTATTTTAAGTTTGAAATAAATTCTCCCCTTTCTCCTTTTTTGGGATGACGTATTTATTCACTCATGATGCTTCTAGTGAAAATAGGTGAAAAGTGTCAGATATAGACTATTTAACTTCTATATATCATTGCAACATCTGCACCACTGTGTAGTGCTAGAATCATTTAGGTGGAGAGGATTTAAAAGATTGAGTCCAACATCTGACAGATCTCCACCTTGTCAAATAAACCACGGCACTAAGTTCCATGTCCAGTCATTTCTTGAACAGCCCCAGGGATGGTGACTCCACCACTGCTGGGAAGCCTTTTCTAATACTTGACAGCCCTTTCCATGAAGAAATTCTTCATGATGTCCAACCTAAATCTCCCCTGGTGCATCTTGAGGCCATATCCTCTGGTCCTGTCACTGCCTCCCTGGGAGAAGGGGCTGATCCCCACCTGGCTCCACACTCTGTCAGGGAGCTGTAGAGAATGAGAAGGTCCCTCCTGGGCCTTCTTTTCTCCAGGCTGAGCCCACCCAGCTCCCTCAGCTGTTCCTCATCAGACTTGTGCTTCAGACCCTTCCCCAGCACTGGGCACACTTCCATGTCCTTCTTGCCACAAGAGCTCAAAACTGGGCTCAGGATTTGAGGTGTGGCCTCACCAGTGCTCAGCATGGGAGGACAGTCACTGCCCTGGTCCTGCTGCCATGCAATGGCTAATAAAAACCAGGATACCTTTGGGTACCTTGCCCACCTGCATTCATGTTCACCTCCTGCAGATCAACAACCTTTCCTAGGTTTGAGGTAGTTTTGAGGAGAGGTGAGCAATACTTTTATCAGTATTTGGAAGCTCTTTGAGTTTCCTGAGTTTCTGTTGTCTTTTTTGTTATATGTCCTTGCATGGGGTTTATGTAGGAGAATGTTGTATCTAACAACTCTTAGTCATATCCTTCTTGCTGAGAGTGATAACAAAGGGCCCGGGAATATATTTGTGTTTATTTAATTTAATAGATAACCTTCACTTTCTAATGTCAGTAATAGTTTTTATGTAATCAAAACCTCTCATGGTTGGGTTGAGTAGCTTGAATAATTTTTGGTAAGGCTTTTATAATTGCTATTGTTTCAAATTCATCTGGAATAACAAAAATTACTTTTTTCCCAATGAAAAGCAGTTGATATGTGTATGGTTTCCTGTTATTTGCTGATTGTCTGAATCCACCACAGTGCTTCTGACTGTTCTTACTTGATTCTAATCTTCAAGAAATACATTTATTTATTCTGGCACTTCTGTTCTATACAGTAGATTTCAAAAAATCCCTCTTAATAATCTAAACTGTTTGCATTGGATGGGAGTTCAGAAAGCACAAAACTTAATTAACCAGTGGGATAGATGATCAACTTCTTTTTCAGAAAAGATAGGATCATCTTGGTTAAATGGAGAGCTCCAAGCAGTATTTTGGGAACATGTATGATATAAGTCATCTTTATAAGACTTACAAGGGTGGGCTGTTTGAAGTTGTTCAAGATGCCCTATTTGGGCAACAGAATTGAATCACACTGAGGATGTGTGTGTGTATATATATGTATGCAGCTTAAACAATTCTCTAATATATTGGAAAAAATGGCAGTACCCATTAGAAACACAGAATGGCCTGGGTTGGAAGGGACCTTGCCGATCATCCAGTCCCAACCCTTCTACAGTGGGCAGAGACGCCTCCCGCTACACCAGGTTGCTCAGAGTTCCATCCAACCTGACCTTGGATACTTCCAGTGATGGGACATCCCCAGCTTCTCTGGGAAACCTGTGCCACTTTCCTCACCACAGGGAAAAAAAAAATTCCTAGTATTTAATCTTTCTCTCAGTAGCTTTGGATGAGCCCAGCACACGGGGGGCTCTGGGCTCCCAAAGGCCAGGGCATGTCCAGCCTCTCATCCACCTGCCCCCCCCCCGGGTCCTTCTCTCCAGGGGTGCTCTCAACTGGAATGGGTGTGGAAATGGAATAGGGGAATGTAACACTGGATTTCTAGAAACAACAGAACAACAGGCCCAACTGAACTGACACACAGTCTATAAACATCTAAAAGCAGTGACAAAATGGTTTAACTGAACGGGAAGCACATAGTGTGCTTGTCTTAGATTTGAAAGTAGCCATGTCCTTGTTAGCTGAACAAATGTGAAAATAATATTTATGTAACCCAATTTACGATGGCTTGGTTGGCAAGAACATGTAATAGATTGTATTACTGTGCATATAGTGGATTGCAGTTTGGAGATTTGACCTTTTTCAAAGACTTTTGTAGTAAGGCATGGGAGGATATTATGTAAAGCTAAACCATTTTCATCCTCACTCACAAGGATGCAATAAAATTACTGTTTTCCTCATGGATTTGCAATAATATAGTACCAGAATACTTTAAAATATCTAATCTCATCTCAACGCTGCACAGGAACAGCAGGAAGACATGAAGAATGCATAAGGAATGGAAGAAAATGTTGTGTCTCATAATGCTGAAATAGGGAGGAATGAAGTTCCTGCAATGAGTAAGGAGATGCAGGCCCTCATTTTCTTGTTTAAAGGAATTCAGATCCTGTATATTCCTTTACCTGTGAAGACTTGCAGGATGTGCTGAGTGAGGAGGAGGTAAGATGAAGAAAGCCTTTGTTGTTGCCTTTTTTCATCTTTAGGAACATTTTTTTATTCCTTTCTTTACACTTTTAGCATATTCTGGTGGTCTAATGAATTTGTTTAAAGACAGATTACAGTCACCCCTGCTTTTTTCTATTTTCCATATTTATTCAGATGGAAACTTAAGACAGATCTGAACAACACTGCCCTCATACTGAAGGAATGATCACTGATGCTGATTGGAAAATAAGCAAAATAAGGTAGTTTTGGATAGACAGCACACAACAATAGGAAACCATAAACATATAAAATTGTTTCAGTCCAGACAAAGTGGTTAATTTGATTCTTACTGGTAGATAAGGATTATATAGAAATGGGATCTATTTTCTATTAAATCTATTAAAATAGGATTAGATATGATACTTAAATGCATATTCATACATGACTATTAATGAGTAACATATTAGAAAGCTTTTAATTTTATAATTATTAGATAAAATATCTACTAATTTGATCATTCATGAGGAAGACACTCAGATATTTGCAGTTGCTTTTCAGGATTAATCCTTCACTTGTATTTGACCCAGTTTATTTTATACTGCCTAAATTGTTCATATGTTCACCTGCTCTTTTAAAAGCATTTTAAACACTGATTCTTTCCTTTTAACGTTGAAATGTATAAAAATGAAATAGTTTTACTATTAACTCTGATTTAACCCTGAATTAGTTTTAGACTGAGTTAGTTACCAATGAATTAGTTACAATAAAATGTGATCTGTCATTTCTAAACTGTAAAATATAGTCTACTTAATCTATAATCTATTTCTCTATATATAACTAAACTGTTGAAGTATAGTGTCAAAGATCTTGTGCTATGAAAGGCTGTCATTAGTTGATTTATATTTTTTTCAATCTTCTAAGCAATAGCTTCTCTCTATACTAAATCCACTACTAAACTCAAAGAGACTCCTGTATTTCAAATTAAGACTCAAATTAGCACTCAAATAAACCCTATCTCAAGTGTATATTTCCTCTCCTTCTGTTTGGAAGTCTGAGTGGCAAAGGTTATTTTAGATTTCCTGCTTTCTGCAGAAAAACGGATCATGGGGAAGAACTAAAAGTAAATGTTATTTTATAATATTTTTCATCTAGCTAAACTTGATTTTGGCATTATCGGGGATTTTTTTAGGTTATTCATAATTCTAAGCTTCTGCTGCTTGCTGTGACTAACCCCAAACACAGAATAGCCATGTGATGAGTGATATTTAAGAATAATCCCACTGATTTTCATGCTACTTTTTCCATATTGAGATATATAAAATCGTGTTTCATTGCACTCTAACAGTATTCTAGTATAGACCAGACTTACATCTCTTTAGGATTACTTTTCTGAAGATGCCATTCGTGGATCTTTGAAGAAGTTCTGTCGGGGCATTTTTCAGTGAAACACAGAAAATAGGTGAAAATTACCAACCAACAATAATAAAAGTGTTCACTTGTGTATAAATTACACAGTAGGGTTATGATCCTGATAATTCTTCCACTTTCAGGTTGGAAACTAGGCTGGGGGTGAGAACAATTTATTATTATTACTATTTGTTTCTAATTAGTCTTAAAGGCCTCTGTTTTGGACTCCTCTAAGCCAGAGCATGGAAAAGCTGCACTTGGAATTATATATGGAGTACTGTAATGAATCCTGTAGCGAAATTATTCACTCTTTAAAAACATGTTATCTCATGGCCTTAATTTTTTTTTTTTTTTTTCCTGTTGGGAGATATCACACAAGTAAATGTTCATAGGTGTAAGTGTGAACATGAGAAGATTTTTAAGATCCTTTTTTACTTTGTAGAGTTTTCTCGTAGCTCTTCAGCTGGCACTTTTGTATTACAGGCTTTGGTCTATAAGGGGGAATCTTGAAAAAAAAAATGCTTTAAAAGAAGCATTAGCTGTATGTGCAGAGCTCTTGTTTAGCTCAAAACCTTTTCAAAGGCAATTTCAAAGAGGAAAGATTTCAAAAAATTAACTTCAAGAAGATTTCTGAAGATCAAAAGTAGCGTGCTGTGGCATAAGAATGTGTTTATGTAAGTGGTAAAGTTTTGATAGTGGAATGGAACCCTGTGGGGGTGGTTTTAGTGACATCTTTCCCAACCTAAATTATTTCCTTGATGGGGAAAAGGTTTGGTTTTCATTTAATTTTTGCCTTTTTAAAAAAAAAATCTTAATTGACAGTAAGTCAAATCCCCAAGTTCATTCTGCTTTGCTTTTACCACTAATTAATGAATGATCTCCCTGGTTTTTTCTGAACAAGCTTTTTCATTGTTTAACAGCAAAAGAGGTTGCCCAGAGAGGCTTTGGTCTCCATCTTGGAGATATTAAAAACCTTTCTGGACATGATCCCGAGCAACCTGCTCTGCCTGACCCTCATCTGAGCATCTTTCCTCTCTCAGCTGGCCTCTGATTCTGTTCTGTGGTAAATCAGTGGCAATGAGCCACATTTTCCTGACGTGCACACTAAAAATTTGTATCGATATATGCTGAGTTCATCTTTTTTCCTTCATTTTTTTTTTTGTATTTTCCTTTTGTGACAAGTTTTTTGATGCTTTTAGTACACCCCAAGTACTTCACCGAGACCAAATTCTATATGAAAATTGTACAAAATTTTTGTCCAAAATGTAGAAAAGCTGCAGAATGTTAGAAAGTGTGAGGGGTGACGTTTCCCCTCAAATGTTGCTCAGTTCTTGCTGCAGTTGTGGGGTTAGGGCTTTTTGTGTTTTGTTTGGGTGTTTTTTGATTAGTTGCTTTTAGGTGGGGGAGGGTTGCTTATTGTTTGGGCTTTTGTTTGTTGTTTTTTGTTAATTTTTTTTTCTTTTCCCCCACCATGTAGTGCTGACTATTACTGTACATGGCAGGCAGCTATACATGAATTTATTGTGAAGCAAGCCCATAAAAGGGTCAAGGACTATTCATTCTAAATAAAAGTTTTGTTATCTTAGTTGAGGCAGATATAAAGCACAATTAACTTAAAGTTATGGTGCAGTATCATCGCATTAGATATTAAAATACATAATCTTTTCTCTTCTCTATTTCCTAATACTTTTCTGTTTGTTTATCTATGTGTAGAAATTGAACCAAAAGATCATTTGGCAGGAGGACAAGGTGGGAGACATTCCCAAACTCACCATTTTGAACTGTTCTTTACTGTGTCCTACTAGTTGCTTCTCGAATCAAATGTGTGTTCTGTTGATAGCAAAAAAGGCACTTAATGGTGCCTTTGTTTGGTCATTCCAGTACATGAAACTCAAAGGGAATATCAAGTGTATTTGGGTATTTAAGTATATGTATAATGTAAATACATATATTGTATTTATATTTATATTATGTACCTGTGTATACAGATATATATGTATGTAAAAGTTCTATGGCAACACAAGGACCATGACTTCAAGTAGGAAAGCATAGAAAGGCTGAATCCTACTCCTTTCTTTTCACCACAGAGAAAAGCTCATGTGGCCTTTGTAAGTCTACAAGATTCATGGCCACCCTTTAGTTTCTTTCATGAGGATGTTATCTTAGCTTTTGGTTATAAAAACATCATGTCAGTACTTGAACTTGCACACTCATTGATATTTTTAACAGTTACCCTGCAGTTACCCTGGAGTGGTATCTATGATAAAACCTTACAGTATGGTCAAGAATTAAGTATTTCAAATGTGAGGGGTCAAAACAATTTCGTATCTTTTGCAGGGTCTTGTTTTGTGAGAGCCCAATCTCTCAGATGCTACATGAGATCCCTTTTAAGGAAACCCCAAGCATCCATAAGCAAAAAGCAAATAAACTTCAGGGAGTATCTTGTAGATGAGATGCTTCTGTAATACTGTGAGATTTGGGACGTTTAGTCTAATAATAGGTCATGCACTGAATCATTCCTTATGATCATTCTTACTGCTTCATCTTTGTTTTTTATGGGTGGTTTTTGGTTTTTTTGTTTGTTTTGTTTTTGTTTGTTTTTTCTTTTTAGGAAGGGGGGGTTCGTTAGTTTTGCTTGTGTTGTTTGTTTTCCCCTTCTCAGTTCATGCTTAAGTTCTGCTTCTAAGGTGGATATAAACTTCCACTGCAGCATTTTCATATATCCAATCTCGAGATTTCAACCCAGAGGCTAGAAGCAGAGATTTTCTTGACCTGAGAGTTATCATTCTTTTTAAAAGTTCAGTCCTGATCGCACATGAGGAAAAAAGGATATGCTAACATAAAACTGAAAATCTGTGTTTTCTAGTGGGATTAGTTAGTGATTCAGATATGAAAAAAAACTAGTAGCTTGAGAAACTGATAAACATTGATTTTGCAAGCTGAATTTACTCTTAACCCTGCATACCCTTGCTGTATTTGTATTAGCAATCCTTTTCCTTGTTTGAAACCTCTGTGAGATTTTCAAATTCATGTTTTGTATTCTCACTCAATATTTTATTCTGTATTACTGATAATTTTGTCTTAATTTATATTGTGTAAGTACCCAAATATTATCTAATTATCTGATTTTTTTTATCGCATCTCCAACCTTCACAAAATTTGTCATACAATGGCAGCATTAGGGGGAAAAAAAATCCTTTTCTGTGGTGTGAATCAAAGAGAAGCTGTATGTCCAAGCTTGCTGATCTCATGGATACACTTGGCTTGTTCTTTGCATCGTGCAGAGAAGGGAAAAGGATGATGTGAGGCTGGCACTATCAGAGCTGACAGTGATGTACATAAAGTAGATTCCTCGCCTCACCTTCAGCTTCCTGGTGCAGATTTTCAGCAGTGGCTCTGGAAGTGAGTGCTGCAGTGTGCATCACTTGGAGCTGGTAGCTGCTGCCACATTTTCTCTGGAGCACATCACTAAATGTATTGCCCAGCTGCTAAGTTTAATGAGAAGCACAGTCCCCTGATTTGATGTCATTTTTACTAAATTCTGTTTTCATTTAGGCTCTGAAACTCAAAGTGGAAATTATCTGGAGTAATCTTATACACACTAATACTATTAGATATAATCCTAATACTTACTAATAATACTCATTACAAATACTTTGTTTTTTAAAGTAACTTTTATGATGATCAGGACTTAATTAGCTTGGCAAGGGGGTTTTGCAAAACTTAATTGTAGAGCAAGTGGGTTTGAAAACTCTCAAAGCTACTATGGAAATCTATTTGTAACTATGCACCTTTCACTCCTCACACAGCTTCCTACTCAGAAGCCTGTTGTGTTGCATGGCTGTCAGTCTGGTGCTGAATCTGTTATGAAAACTCTTGTCAAATGCTCCTTGAAAATTTAAGCACACAATATTCACTGAATTTTCTTTTTTTTTTTTCATTTAAAAAAAAAAATTGTTTTCAAAGCACTTCAGAAGGTTATTTAAACACAATCTCCTCTAGTCTGAATCCATACTTACTGTCATTAATCAAACTGCACTTCACTGTGTTTTTTGTTTTTTTTACCACATCCCTAAAGGTAACTTCTAAAGTTATTCCTGTGTGACAAAAGTTTCCTGCTAGGAATCCTTATGTCTTAATATTTTTCTTCTTTCCTAAATATATTAATTTCTTTATTATCCAAACTTGTTCTCATGAAAAGGTTTTTGGATTTAAGTTGGACAAAAATGTACACAGCTGGTTCTGAACAAATGTATGCAGCTCATGGACAGCTCATACATCACTCTAGAGCACTCTTCTTCTTACCCAGGGGTGAAAATACTCCCTTTACATTGCAGTTAATGTAACATTTATCCGTAGCTCAGTAGAAGAAAAGCAAAAAACCCTCAAGCCTTTGTGAGCCCTACACAAATATTTACCAATTATTTGTATAGAAATTTTTTTGTAAATGAGTGTTATGTAAATCCATAATACTCTGGTATGATTTTGGGTTAAATTTTGATATCAGTTTATTTTTTGAATCTGAAAAACTGTCTATATAATTGTATTTTCAACTTGCTTATGGACGACTGAGGCTAGGTAACTAACATAGTGAATAAATAATTCATCAAGTATGAGATTGCAGGAGATTCTTTTTTACTTCGTGTCTGCAGTGCTTTATAGAAGAGATCTATTAGAAACAGATTATTTGAGAGATAAAAATCTCTAGAAATAATTTTTTACCATCTTACTACTTAAAATAATCAAGTATTTTGGTGCCCAGTGGTTCAGTGAAATGCTTTAAAGGGTCTCACTCTGGTTTGGTCTGTGATTCCAGGTTTTTGAGTTTTTTTTAATGATAATTCCATAATTTTTACTGTGACCAGTTTGGGTCACATCCATCCCTCCATCCCTCCCCACGGTGGGAGGGAGCCCACCTAGCACAGCCTGCTCAGGTAGATAATGATTTTGTGGTTTTAGCTCAGCAAGATGAATGTTATGTTTAAATATCCTTCTTCATTGCTGCAGAAAGGAAGAAGAAATTTGAGGGAAAGCTTGCTTGTTCCTAGTTCTCAAGATTTATTTGGCTGAAAATTGGAAGGGAAGATGCTAATTGATAACCATGTCAGATTCTAAAGCAGACTTTCAGTGAAAATATTGCTGGGAGTGGAGAGGGGGAATAGATCTTGGCTACTTATGGCTACAGTTACATGAATGAGGAAATTTTCTGTGATAATGCAGCATGGTCTTCTCATTTCATTTTGTTAAAAATCTAGTAACATCTGAAAATATTTTTTTGGCTTTTTTCGTATCTTTGCAATACAGTTCAACATTTCACAAGGAAGAGACTTAAATATGAGGCATTTAGTCAGAATCATTATCATCACATCATGAAGTTTCAAAATTATGCTGCTGTAGAAGATAAAAGATTATTATAGAGCATTACTTGTTTACTTACAAATAAGGCATATATATCAACACAAAGAATTAAAAAGAATTATTGGCTCTTTCATCTGTACTTCTTGCTTACTGAGCAAATTGCTTTTACCTGCAGTCCTATTATTCCACCCTGCTTTGGAAATTTATCTTACCTTTTTTTTTATTTTGTTCTAGTTCCATTATCAAAACCCCTTCTGTCTCATCTTACATTAAATCTTTTCACTTTGGTTTTGTTTTTTTTTTTCCTAACTCTAAGATGAAATCATCCAGAAAATATGTTGCTTTGGACTCCATCCCATAGTCTTGATTTTTTATAATTTTAAAATGCAAGCTTTTTGATCCAGTCTGTGTCTACACTTCTGTAAGGAAATTATCATCATCTTACTGGTGGTGTTCTCTGAAAAGTGTACACGCAGGTTTCTGTCCTTCATTGACTGCTACATTCTATCCCAACAAGCCTGAAAGAAATACTTTGTTAAATTTTGTCGACCCTTTCTCACAAATTGAACATTTGTTGTTGTGTAGTGTATTAATCTCAGAATTACATAGCTGTAATATTTCATTAGGTGAGAGGATGTTCCTCTCTGTTCCTCTCGTATTTTTGTTCTGGCTGGAGAGTATGTCATATTTCTGTGTATTGGCTGACCTGGGAGTGAAAACAGAAGTACCTCTTTATCCTTGGGAATAACTTAGGCATCTTGTCCTGCCCTGACACCTCAGCCCTCTGTGAATGAGGAGGGTGGGAGAGGGCAGACAGAAGTTAATTTTTTGCTGCTTTGGTAGCTCCTGGCTGGAGAGATTTCTGTACGGTAGACCGGCACATATTACATTTTCAGAGCAGATGTGGAGAAATGTGGCACCTGAATATGGGAATATTTTCATTCTAGATCATTAAATTGTCACAGAAGGTACAATAAATGTCTCCTGAATTTCTTTGAAGTCTGAATTTCTCAGGTGTTCTCACTTCCCTTGTGTATTTAGGAATGCCTCTGTATTACTGCCCATTGGGACTGTTGCATACAGCTTCCATTACTGCTGATGGCAACTCAATGCATAATTTCTCATTCATGAGAATGAGAATATATTTCTTTTCATTATTTTAGCAGGCATCAGTGAAAGTTCTTTAAGAAATGTGTTCAGGAAAATTGAGTCCTAGTAATTTAACAAATGAGCATAAGCTTTCATAAATTATACTTAAGATGTTAACATCAAAGTTAACATTCTTGCTGCAAATTTAGTGCCTTTAATTTCTTTTTTCTCCTAGTAAATTGCTGCTCAACTCAGCTTTAATTTATAATAAAATAATAGTTTTAGCTTTATAGCCTTAAGGCATCCACAGAAAGAATAAATTTGCCTCTCCTTTGTTCAGCACTAACTGCATTAGTTTGTGAGTGCTTCCCCTTGGATCCAGTTGGGAGAAGAAAT
>WBNP01004696.1:21933-134585 GCA_013401095.1 Passerina amoena | reverse complement strand
TGTCGAAGTATCATTAAGGAACATTAACATAATAATCTCTCCTTAGAATTTTTTCTTTTAAAACTGTTGGCAAAGAGAAACAAGTGAGGCTGCTCTTTTCCTTACTTTTTTAAATTCAGAAAAAAATTCCTGAATGCTTTGAATGTTCTGAAGAGATTTGAAAAAGAAATATTTGTTTGCAGATTATGCAGAAGGACTTTGAAAAAAATGTTTATTATTATTAAAGAACTGATATTACTGCATCTAATTCAGAAATAATACATAAAATTTCACAAGATAGAAGTCATTTGTATGATGAATTTGTAAATAATTCAATTTCCTTTAGTAAAACCTATTAAGGTCAATTTTCTTATCTTAAAAGAGGATAAGAAACAATAAATTAACAATAAGTTATAAAAAATAAGTTATTAAAGGTTCAGTTTATTCACTTGTGGTTATCTGAGGGGAGCAATCTCTAAGGACTTGTTTTTCCATAACTCTGGGCTTGTAATTTTCTGAGCATGCCTTTAAGTGTTTCCATTTGAATATCCAGCAGCTGCATGTCCAGCATTTTATGGTCTTATCTATTTTTTGTGCTAAAACCAATGTGAGCAGTATGCAGCTGGTATTTTTCCTTTTTCCAGTATAAGACTGAAAATGAGAGCATGGAAGTGAATTATATAAGATGAGCATAGACCTGGGTGTTTCCTAAAATTTTAGTGGGTGTACATTTAAGTCGATGTGGTTTTTTGCATTTGTGTTAACCTAGGAGATCCAGCTTTTATGTTTAGACGAGCTTTTGCAGACTTGTATTCTAGTGATAGATCCAAAAAGGTTTTTCAACTAGAAGAGTGTTTCAGGACAAAAAGGGATCTAGATATTTTGAAGATGTGAAGATCTAGATAATGTGAAGATTTGCAGTTGTTTTGAAATGGGTACCATTGCTCTACGGAAGTGACTCTAAGCCTTAAATTTTGTTTTAAGTGCAAAAAGTAGCACTAGAATATTTGGTTTTACCTCTAAGTCATTGTAGAAGTGGGACAGTAGATGAGAGGGGAAGGATGCTATCCATGCTCTGGTTACCACGACTGAAATTAAACTTCATGAGCTTGAACAAAACACTTACTGTTCAGGGAGGAACAGCAGACAAACAAGTGCAAAACCAGATCCACCCAAGCTTGAAGAGAGTCATTAAGAGGAGAGAATGGTAAAATCCAATTAAGAGGGAAATAGAATGATCTGAAGAACTCTATGAACTTGAATTTGTACATAGCAGATGAATAATTACAATTATGTCATGTTCCCTGAACTGAAGCTTATGGAGAGACCCTTTACTAAACAGCTTCTCTTTGACTACCAAGGTTGGTGTTTGTGTGGAAAGAGAAGATTATTGAGGTTTAGGGCATTTTTGCTGTGGCCTAGTTCAAAATTTCTTTCCATAAAATGTTATCTTGTCAGGTTGTCTAACTTCATTAGGTTTAATACAAGCTTTGTGACTGGCAGCTGCCAGAAAACAAAGAGGGGCACGTTTGAATAAGGGGTTTTCTTAGGCCACAAGTAAGAAACAGGACTGATAATAACTGCCACAATCTCTTTATTATTAGCAAACAGACAGGTCTTTTTGGGTGTCTTTAAAGATTAGTATTTCCCTGATGCTTTTAGAGGTTCATGACCATTTTTTTCTTAAGGTTTTAAAGGGTTGTATTTCTTTTAGCAAAAAAAAAAGTGGTTATGTGGGAAGCATTTTGGATACACTCTTCCTGTGTAAAAACATAATGAACCAGTCTTTAATGTAAAACTTTCAGGATATTTAAACACATAAACTCCATCCCAAGACTGAGAGCTTTGTCTTCATAAAATTAATCAGTCGAATAAAAAGATTTCAAATACACTTACCAACTGTTTCCATCTAAATAACAGAACTATCCTTTTAAATTGAAAGAATGTATGAAAAATGACAATATTATAATAGAAAAAAACATATGGGTACTCATTTTTCATGCATCTGTGAACTTGCATGGTTCTGTGCTGGTTTGTGTTCTCTCTTTGTCCAATGCTAATTTAATAAATTTTAAAAAATATTTACAAATAGCCATGTTTTGATACTTGTAACTGATACTGAAATAAAATGGCCTGGAACACACACAGGGATGGATAATCCACAACTCTGAGCAATCTGTTCCAGTGCCTCACCATAGTCTGAGGAAAGAATTTGCTTCTAACATCTAAACCAAATCACTCTCCTTTTAGTTTAAAATAGCATGTACTTGTTAGGTGAATCAAGAGAAGATGAAACTGCTCTGCAAATTTCAGTATCCTGGCAGAGTTTAATGAAATAAATTTATCCCTCCCTCCAGGGGCTGGTTACAGCAATGTTAAAGCCAACTCATGGTAATTCTTGGTTGATGCTAGTCATTAAAATAGGATTCACAAAACCATTTTACTTAGTAAGACAATTGAATTTCAGTTCAACTTTTGAACTATATTATCCAAAACTGAAAGTTCAACAGCCCACATATGGCCTTGAATATCCTTATGACAAACATGAGGATGTTTTTCCCAGTTCCCTGTTGCTTATGGCACAGGAAGTTTGTCCACTTTTCCTTTCATCTTTCAAATATTTTGGAGTTAAAATCAGGACATACCCAGCTGCTATCGTGGAGAAAGGTAAGGCAGAGGAGCATTACAAGTATTGGACTTGATATAATTTCTTAGATCAAGAACATCTTTAGTGTCACACAGACTGGAATTCAAGATGTAAGTGGAAAGAAGTAGGGCATCATCCCTCTCTCTCACTCCCCCTTCCCCCCAAAAAAGGTTGCTTGTATTCCTCTCTTCACCAATTCTCCTTTCATATATGACTAGAAAGCTTGTGGAAAGCTGATGCTGTAGCTGTGCAGTTGTATGCAAGCCATAATTTCATGGTCTGTGATGCTACACAAATTAGAGGGGAAAATCAGATTAAAGGGGTAGAGGCTAATGAGTCCTACTCTACCAGAGCTCAGTAACAGCTGCAGGGCTGTAATATTTGTTCCTAAGATCTCCCTTGTCAGCATGGGCTGGGTGTAAGGGATATTTTTTGTGAGGATAGCCAATAGTAGAACAGGGGACAAACTTCCATCTTCAGGTTTTGTGAAGATTTTTCTGGATAAAATCCTGAGCAATCTGGTTTGTGCTTATAGTTAATCCTCTTTGAATCAGGAAGTTGGACTGGACCCTGAGGTCCCTTTAAACTGGATTACTCTGATATTCAGTGACCATTGTCATTAATCATCCTTGACCCTGGAACTCAGAATAGTTCTTTCATCATGAGGCAGAAGTTGAATTTTAGATGTGGTTTAAAATCACACATGGGCAAAATGTCATCCTTCATATAAAGGTTGAATAAAGAGAAGAGCTACCTCAGAATCACTTGAATGAACAAATGTACAGGGACAGAAACAAAAAAAAATTCCTTTTGAAATAAGGCCTCTTCCAAATGTTCTGCAAAATTTCATGCATGTGCCACAGAATTTGTTTCATACATAACTGTTTTTGTTTCAATCATATCTGCTATGTTGATTTAAAAGTCAGTGGAACTTGTAAAAAAACCCCTACTCCATAATTCTCTTTTATTCCACTAGTACAATTTTGTTTATCTAAAGGGAATAGAATTGTTTTGTGGCAAAGCTGTATTTTTAGTAAGAAAACATGATTAAAATCCTAGCAGAGCTGTATTTTTAATGAGAAAACATGATTAAAATCCTGAGTAAATTTAATACTTGAACTTATTCAGAAATCAAAGGGAATGAATATACTTGTCTTTCTTTTGTCATGAACCAAACTAGGATTACAAAAGCTGGCAGAGAAAATTTTCAGTTACACTTTTATGTTAATTCTAAAGTTTAACAGAATGTTGGTTTTCTTCCAACATGAAATGGGGTTTAACTTTTATTTAGTTTAACAAAAAAATGTGCATAACAGCAATGGCAGTTTTGTTACAAAATTTCATGATTGAAGTATTAAATTGAGAAATATAAGCTTCAAGGAAGTGCTTTCTTACCAAATAAAATTTTCAGCAAAATATTTGTGTAGTAAACCAATAATTTCAGATGTGAGCAGCAGTGAAATTAAGCTCTCACCCCAAGACATGTTAGGGTCATTGTGTACCAAAAAGCCAGTATGAAATTGAAACTCAAAGTGCCCCAAAGGCAAGAATTTCCTAACAACTTCTACAGCTTTCTCAGTCTGACATTTTATTTTACATGAACACACTTTTGGTTTGTTTTCTTCCATGCCTCTTTTTCTCTGGCAGCCATATGAGATTATTTACATTCAAGTCAAGCATGCTCACATGGTCATCCTTCCTTAGCCCCTTGGTGCTGTGAGGTTCTCCAGGGCTGCCAGAGCACATACCTGCCAGTGCTCGGCAGAGGCACGTACATGCTCTGGAAGCTGGTGCTGTGAAGGCAGTGAAGCTTTGCTGAATGTGGTTTCATCTGGTTTTTCTTGAACAAGGTTCTTTGATTTACCATTTTGCTTGTGTGGCTGCAGAGCCACTGTTGTTGAACACAGATTTACAGGAGACAGTTCACATGATTCACACCTCAAGAGCAGTAAGTTTTCAGAGTGACAGTCCTGCTACCAGAGCAGTAACTACAGCAGTTCCATAGTTGTTTCTCCAAAGGGAGTGTTTGTCACCACAAATCATTCTACATGTACTGCAGCATATTAATTCTTAGATTTCAGCACTATCTCTCACTTAAATGATTAAGACAAAAGAATAAAGGAAATACAATCCTTATACCTGAAAAATAATGTGATACCTTCAGATACATTCTGAGGTACCCCAGAATATTTTGTCTTAGTTTGTGAGAGGAATGTTTCCAAATACATTGCTGAAGTGGCAATTAGTAGGATATAGTTCTAGGATAGGATATATTTGAATTTCTTATTTCAAAGTGAATTTGGGATGTGTGCTACAAGCATATCCTACGGAATGGAACCCCTACATGTTATTTTTGAATCTATGGAATATATCATCTTGGTGTATTTTGAGTTAGTTTTGTGTTTGCCGTATAACAAACAAGTAGCTGGTGAGTGGCTTTAACCATTGCCTTTTCCTTTTCCATGTTCAGTGAATTATATATATATATATATTTTAGTGTTGCAGAGAATTTAGCTGTACTTTTGTTTTATGCAATCCTAAATGACACAGGGAAAGCCATCAATGGAACGAGCCAAACAAAATGTATTCACTGAGGAGAAGGAAAGAAATATGTGCCTGAGTTTTACACATAGTGAAGAACAGGAAGGTAAAGCAGGATTAAAAAGGGAAGGCAGGAATTTACCATCTGCCTGTTGAAATTCAGTTATTGAATTGAAAAATTTAAAAAATGGAAAACAAATTATTAAATTATTAAAAAATTAATAAAAATTCTTCAAGTCACTATAGGATTTTGAGTTACAAATGATTATTCTGAAAATGAATCAAAATAATATTTTAATTTCTAAAGTTTCTATGTACATCTCATAAATGTTTGAATGAAAGTGGAGTATGGCAGTTGTTTATAGCAAGACTTGGTCTTGTTTGCTGCATTAAATTTGTTGATAATAGTGCAAACTTGGAATAATTTAAACTACAAGTAAAATCTGGTAAAATATATTTTTCCATACAACAGCAGTATCACATTAATATTTAAATGTAGAAAGAGATTCCAGTTTTTATTATAGATATGTGAAGGTAGTACATTGATGAGTGTGAGAGAAACAACCTTCATAAGTATATTTTTTTGAATGTTGCAGTAAGGGAGATATTAAAAAAAACCCCTCAGTTTCAAGAACAGTACAGTTTTTAAATGAGCTTTTAACTTTGATCGCACCAATATATGCCAGGATTCTGTTGGAAAGGCTTCTTTACAGATTCATATATCTGCTATTAGTTGTTATGACTTTAATTCTCGAAAGAATTTTCAGTGTCTGTAAATGATAACAGATTGAAATTTACTGAAATTATCAAAGTAACATTGTTTAGTGTGATGGTATTATTGATGTGAGAATCGAAAAGTGATTGAAAGACTTAAAATGAGGACTATCTCCATAAATTTAATAGGGCCAAAGAATAATATTAATTTTTTTTCCACTTCTTTCTTGCCTGATGGTTTTCTTCCCTTTTTGATGCCCTTTCTAAGCAATTTTTATTAGGCTTTCTTCTTGTTAGGAAATAAAGCAGAGGAAATGAGAAGAGAAAGTGTCATTAAGAAGTTTTGAAAAATTAGGTAAATATTTCTTGGGATTTTAGATCTTAGTTATTGAAATACCTTAATCAAACAGGCTTTAAAGATGTGATTGCTAAAGAGAACATTAACTATTGTGATTTACTGAATGTGTGGGCTTAGTGTGTCACGCTTGGCATTGAGTGCAACATTGATTCTCTACCTAGCAGAGTTGTCATTTTTATTGTGCACTTGCCAGGTTTTCATTTCCCTTGAAAATTATGGATTTTTAGTCTCTTAACACCATCCCAACACTGTTTGCTTATTATCAGTAGCTATTTCTTGTATCTGGCAGCATAGTTTGTGTGCAGGACTGCTTATATCCAGCACATCAAGGTGGGAAATTGCTTGGTAAGAGGTTAGAAAGCTCTCTGCTCTCAACTCTCAGATATTTCTCTTCTAATCTTACTTGTTGCCAAATGCTTCCTGATTTTATTTCCCTACAACATACTTCAAAAACCGTGGACTGAATGAAGCATAACAAAATTAATAAGCTGTTTACATTTGTAATCTTGGGAGAAAAATAAATTGTGAATAGCATGAACTATGTGATTGCATTTTTTTTTGAGGGGGAGGAAGGCAATGGAATGTCTTTGATCCCTATGATCCTCTCTATTTACTTCCATCTCCAAATCAGTCTTTTTAACCATTTAAGCAGTATGAAGTGAGTATGTCTATAGTAGAGGAGTGCTTTGAGGTTGTTTGTTACTGGAAAAGAGGGGAGAAATCTGTAGCACTCTTTATCCTCTCTGGAAAGTTGTCCTTGACTTAAATTGACATAAGACAGAAATAATTTGTGGGAGAATGCGGAGAAGGAAAATGAAAAAAAAAATATCAAAGCTCTTTTTATTAACCTTCTCAACTTTCAAACAAGAACCCAGAAAAAAGGAAAAATAATTTATGTATGTCTCAAGCCTATATGCATTTGAAATCTTGTTACAAGGCTGGCTTTCCTTTCTTCCCAGTTGACCATGAGAGAGGTTGTTTGGATTTTTTCCTGGATCTCCAATATACTTTTACACTTACATAAATTCTTTCTAAATAACACTGAAAACCCCGCTCTAAATAATCAGAGTGGTTTAGTATATTGGCTTGTGCTGCTAAATATATTTGTTCAGAAAAAAATCAAAATGTGGCTCTTAAGAGAATAAAATTAAATATTACTTAAACAGCTAAAATCTTGTAAATTGTAAGTAGTCCCTTTGTTCACTTGCATAGAGCAACTTCAAACTTCTTTCTCAGATATGCAGGTTTCTTAACCCCTTTTTCAGAATTGCTCTTTTAAAAGTTACATTATCTGTGTTTTTCTAGCATTGACAATGATTTCATATTGTCATATTGTTCATATTGATGTATTAACAGATGAAATTTATTTATATCTTTTAATATATGCTTGGAAAAAAAGAGCACCACTTCTTTACCAGTTAAGAAGTTAACTGGCATTATTTTCTCCTGAAAATAGGTTTTCCAGCTTTCCCTTGTGACTCATTTGCTTTGAAATGCTTTCAGTTTCTGAGCTGTTATTTTATCTTTTTAATGCCAGTATGGAAATTTTCCAGGATTGCAGGCTTCTTTTTGTCTTTCCCCTCACTGTTCTTCCTCTCCAATATGCATTTTCTTTCATTTCTTTTTACCTGACAAGTTTTCCATGTGGTAATTATTCTGTTCTCAAACATATTTTTTATAAATCAGCGCAGAAATGCCTTTCAGTAAAAAACTTAAATTAAAATCATGTTGAGAAAGAGGTAGACTACTAACAATAGTTTTCAGAGATCTTTTTGGCCTGTAAAACCTGTGGCTGTGAGAAGGGCATTTGGGAGTCTGGAACAGGATGTGCGAGCCATTGTTCTGTAGATTTTGGATCACTTCTTCCTCCAGTAGATCTTTGTATGTCACATGTTGGCATCTACCAGGTACATTCCATTTGTTACTGAGTTTTTCTGTGTAACTTTATGTGCATCAGTGGATATTCTTTCATATCTCACTCTATATCAGATGAAAAGCTCCTGTATTACACCTGTATTACTATTACTCTCCCCGAATAAAATATTCCTTTTAAGTTTTTTTAGAAATAAGTCCATAATTTCCCTCTTTAGATACTTCTGGCCAAAAGGATTACTACCTTGACTTTGAGAAGTGGGCTGGTACTTTACCTCATGTGTAAGAAATAGCTGACATAAAGCAATAACAGAAAATTTTGCAGTAATGAGATAAATGTACTGACAAGAATAAGCATGAAGCAATCAGTGATGCTCTAATGCTTCCCTGGTATAATGGCTAGCTTTAATTATTGACTGAGCTTTAATTAGGAAGCATGTGCTATTGATCTGTGCAGTGGCAAAGCCTCAAAACTCATGGGTATGAAAGAACTAAGGATGATGATTTAATGCTTCTTGTTTAGTTTGTCTGAAGACATTTATAATCCTTTTTATACACAGATTCTCTATTCTAGTACTGTGTTGTTTTCTGAGGTTTAAATGTACATGTTCTTGTATTCTTTCATTTTGATTAGCATAGAAGTGCTTTTCTGTTGTTTCTGGGAAAAGATGGAAACGATTTTTTGGGTTTTTTTGGATATGAGCTTGAAGCAGGTCTAAATTTTCCAAGTCCATCTTAAGCCTGAATGACATGTGAATTCTGACTATTCTGGAAGACTGGTGAGCAAAATGGAATTCATTTGGGATTTCAACAGTTGTTAAATCCAATGAAATTGTAATTACCTTTAAATTTTCTAACAGCTATGTTGTTCAAAGATTAATTTATTAATTAATGTTTACAGACAGTAATTTAGAGTATGCTATTAAGCATCTCTCTGTCAGTACTGCAGGTTCTGTTACAAATTCCATATGTTTGCATGCTCTGCTTTGCTTTCTTGAACTGATTTAAATTCACATGTACTTTAAGTTAATTCAGGAGCCTCAGGTAATTGTTCCTTAAGAATTCTTTGATGATGATTTTAGATTGTGTTGCAAACTTTCAAATCACTCTTAGGCCTGTTCTGCCTTCGATGCAGCTATCTGTGAGTTCTGCCATGGTTCTTTTGAAACAATCTAGGTTTAAGCTACTATTTTCAGCCCCAGTTATTGTGAGTATCTTCTGTGATTATCAGAGATAGCCACATGAAAGGGTTTGCCTCTGACCACATCTTTCTCTCCTCAGTTTTCAGTAATCTGATCCCCTGCCAAATTGAGTCCATAATTTCTGTACTAACTGTCATAGATGGATGTTTCTCAGCTTGCAATACCTTTTAAGGCTGACAAATCCAATACCAAGATCTGTGTCATGCTTAATAATAAAATTATGAAACCTTGCCAATTCATCAAGCCTGTGACTCCACAAGCACATTGTGTGACCACAGCCAGCACATTTATCTTTAGTCAGAAACTGAACATCCACTGAAAATGCCACAGTGAAAACTGGGCTGTGGTATTAACTTTCCCATGCTGCTTATTGGAGAGACAAACTTGTTTTCTGTGCTCTTGAATATCCTATTGATTTCTCCAAAACAAAACCAAAGAAAAATCCAGTCCTGCTCATTATAAGTGGGCTGTTACAACACACTTTGCCAAGCATTCACTACAATGGACTTTTCAGCATCTGTCTGAATCTTGTCTCCAGTTAATTTTCATAATGGGAGATACAATTTTAAGCCTTGTACAATGTGGAAAAGCTTTTGTCACTGGACATCCAAAGCCTTGAAAATTTTCAGGAACAGCATGAGTCAACTCGGTGTAGCTTTGTCTGGCTGACATCAGTTCTTGATCTTTGGCCAGCATAAGGAGCTCTGTTTGAAAGTGCTAAGAAGGGAAATGTGCATGTAGCATAGGAGAGGTGATTTTTTCTTTTTTTCCACTTGGAGTTTTGAAGTGCAATCTCTTTGCAAGAGGTGACAATGGATGCTGGGAAAGTGTTGGGCATTCTTAGGGTAAAAAAACACTCAGCATTTTCTCTTTTGTTACAAGACTATTTTTTCAAAACTGTCAGTTGGCAGAAATTTCTGAACAAGTCCAATTTATTCCACATCAGAGTTCTACCAAGCTTTTCAAGTACTGAGTGGACATTTGCACCAGCATTTATCCAAAAAACACCACAATACTGTGAAATCACCCGTAGTGAAAGGATATTGATCCACTGAAATCCTAGTATTTGGAATTATTCCAAAACTACTTTAATATCTTTAAGCTTGTTGGAGTAGGAAGCATTAGGGTATGTGGGATAAGGTGTTGATGAACCATGCCTCTGTGTTCTGAGGATGCACCATTGCTTTCAGAGTACTGGTATCCTAACAAAAACCTTCATTTGTGACCAGAAGTCTGCATACCTTCACAGTACCTTCAGACTCAGGGAATGGAAGATTAGTAACTAGGTTTGGTTTCCTGGGTGGCTGGCTCTGTTGGGTTCTACACCTTCAATATCCACCTAGAACTAATTGCTCTGTTGGATGCTGAGAAAAGAGTGGGGCAAGCTGGTAACACATTTCAAAAATGAGGCAGTTTAACCTAGTAATAAACCAAGTCAGCTGTTTTAAAATTCCCTCCACCCTTCCTCCAGTCTGCCTGTTGGCAGAGTGGCCAATGATTAATTTCTGTTCATCTTTCTTGGGTTTTTGCCATGATATAGTTATTAACTGAATACTGTATGACCCAACCATCATTGGAGATTCATAAAAATCCCAACTTCTAATGTGGCTAGCAAGAACATAAGTAATCACCATCAACTGACAAAATCCTGCAACTTTATAGTTGCTAAAAACCCACCATCGAGGTGAAGGATGCTTGGATTCAATCTCAGCAGCACTGCAAATTTTAATTCTTTCAATGCTGTTGTTTCATCTTTCTCTCTCCATTCCCTACCATAACCCTATTGCTGCTGCTCTGGTTTGACACCTCAGCCACAGAGATGAAAGCTGACAGTGAGCCCAAGCTACACATAAATGTTGTGACTTTAGCTGTAACACTGAAAATTTGTTGCATGTGTGGAGTGGTTACTAGCAAAAAAAGAAAAAAAAATTCTCTTTCCAGTCTTCTCATAATGTAATTACTCTTAGATTGAAGCATTTAAGTTTAATAAATAGCCAGCAATTTGTGCTATTTGTCTGCTAGTGTGTTAAACTGCTCTGAGTGTTTGAAGTAAAGTCCCTTTACTCAACCAGCAGACCTCAGTAAGTCAGAAGCCTTTGCCAGGTAATCCTCACACCTTTAGGAATCTGGAGTAGCTAAATTGTGATGTTTAAAATGAAGGGAGAGTTTGCATGCACTGTGGACTGGGATGGAGTGGCAGGCTCCATAATTATCCCTTGAACTTGATGTCCTGGTCTGCACAAAACTTAAAAAAACATTGGTAAATCTAATGCAGAAGTGCCTGCAGCACTGCTTTTTTGTCTAGGGAGTCAGGAGATGACTCCTTTAATTGCAGGGTCATATTTCTAAGTGGCTGCTGAAGTGTCAGAAGCCACCAAGCCGTGAAATGTGAAAGATCCTGTGGCTGGTTCATGGAACTCCACTCACATCTGACTCTTCAATTCCGGATATTATGCTCTTCAGCTTGGCACTGAGTGCTCTGCTGCTATGGACTCCAATCTCTGTGCCAGGACTCCTGCATATTTCCTTTCTGCAAGGAATGCCAAAGCACATACAGTAATTATCTAAACATTTCTGGGTCATAAATCACAGCATTTGAAAGCTACCTTAGTGGGAGAGTACTGAAAGAATCAAATTTTTACACAGTATTATCTCGCAAAACCCAGGAGGTAAAATTTCAAATCTTATAAAATATGTATTACAACATTTATTTGCATCTTACCTCTTCCATGCAATAAAAAAAACAACAACAAAAAAATCATTATCCTCTTCTAAGCAAGATGACCTGGTTTAAAACACTGATAGTTTCTTTGTTGATTTCATCTGTCATTGTAATTGTTACTACACTAAAGCCTCTTTAAAATCTTCCTTTTAAGCCAATATTTGAGCTGAAGGAAATGTTTGAAATGTTTCCTATATTTTGATTCTCCAACACTTACTGTAATAACTCTGTTATTTTATACAGAGCACTGAAGGCTCTGTATTGCCTTTGGAAGCTGTTGACAAGCAGATGAGGATTTTACAGTTAAGGCATAAAGTCTGAATGCTTCCTTCCTGGGTGGAGGTTTTAAACAGTGCTTTTCAATTCAGTTGAAAATCTTAAATGCTGTTAAATTTCTGGGTACTTGAGCTTTTGGCAGCACATGGTGATTTTAAGTGGAACTTAATCACTATATTTCTATATTGTGATTTACATAATATAAGGTAAAATGCAAATAGAGTCTTTGTAAGTGCTCTTGCAAAGTAATTCAGTTATTCGCAGTTGTAGTGTTAAGCATGGGAAGATTTTAACTTTTCCAAGCCAGTGTAGTGAAGGGCAGCAAAAACTGTTCACCTGCAAACCCAGCAAAGAAATACAAGAGAGAAAAATATTTTAAGGGGATTAAAAAAAAATACTTGCATTTTTTTTATTTGTATTAAAGTAAGTGGAATAACCTGTTTCAGTGTCTTTTCAGCAAAAAAAAAAAGTTTTTAAAGAGTGAAATGTGTTCATGGGGAAAATAGTTTACTAATGAAACATATAAAAATGAGGAACTACTAAATTTTAGTTTCAGTGTTTGATAATAACATGGAAAGAAAGCAAAGATTCACATTTAGTATACTGGAAAATCAATGATCCCTTTCTCATGGGCTTTCTGCAAGAGTTTTTGAAATACAAGGCATTAGGATCCAATCTGGTAATTTTTGATAAGTCATTATACCTTTAATATTTTAATATACTTGAGAATTTTATTTTCAAAATATTTTCTTTATAAAGAGCTGGAAACAAAGTTCAGTTTTCAAAAGAACTGGTATGCAAGTGTTAAATGTAGAAAACATTCATATGATTAAATAATATTGTCATTGTTACAATTTGTGACATTCAGCTGTAATATTGAATAGTGACAATATATTATTTAAAAAAAAAAAGTCCCCTATGCTGTTTTTTTCTAAGATTTTTTACTAATTTGGTCACTTAAATGTATTTAACTTAATGGAATTCATGTGCAATGAAGTTTTGCAAGTATATAACTTTTTCTGCTTCAATGAGAGCAGAATACAATTAAACTAACAGAAATAACAAGTAATAAACCAGGAACAATTGAGATGAAAAAATGATAAAGAAACAATAGAGTAATAAAAATGTAGCATTAACCATGGGAAATATGGACCTAATGATCTTTCTTAAGAAAAGAACTAAAATTCTGGAGACAAAATTCTGTCTAGAAATTATTAATCCCCTTCTCCCTAAGGATGGAATGGCTGTGTTGAGTTTTAATAGTGTTGTCTGACTATAGAAATGCTGCTAACAAACCTCACTTAGAGTGTACCAAAAGAACTATCAGAAACAAAAATAGCCTGTAACAATTTATAATTCAGGTGCACACTTAAGATATACTTGAAATGGGAATCTACACGCTTTTGTCAGTTGTCAAAGCCCTCATTAAAATGAGGATCATAAGTTGCACATGAAAGATGATTTTTTTACCACTTGACAATGAAGATTGAAGTAATGGTTGACAAAAATGCAAATTGTTTTTGGCATTAGCCTTTATCAAAAGCACATAGAAATAATATATGTATTAAACATGTTCAGAATAATTTATTTTGTTTTGATTTAAAACAAGTATCATTTTCATGTCCTTGTGAGATTTTAAACTCACTCATCTCACCTAATTCTGCACCTTCCCCCTGCATATTTGTTTCTGTCCATGTTTCTTGTCCTTACTTTGCCCCATTTTCACACCTTTGAGACTTTTTTCCTCAAATGATGTACTGTACATGACTGAGAAAGAATTCTGACTCCACTTACTCAATATGCAAATAAATTCAAAAGTTTAAGCATGCTTAAACCTATTATATTATAACTAAGGTATATGGGCTTGTTTGAAATCATATGATTTTGTTATTGAATCAAATACAGGTACATTTGTTTGCCAGCAGTGGAGGGAATATATGTATAAAACATTTGCTGTAACTTATGTGGCCTCACCTTCAGAAGGAGAAAAGCAAAAATGAAATGATCAATGAGATGTGCATTTGTCTGTGCACAGTGCTGGGCTGATGCAGATTTGTGTCTGAACAAAGTTATGGGTGTAGGCTGTACCTGCTTTCTAGTCAGCATTCAAACCAGAGTGGGGAGATTAAGGAGTGTCAGCCACCACCTGGGAAATTTTAAATTTCATCTGTTTGAAGTTTCAATAATAATATTAATAATTAAAAAAAAAGAAAAAGTTGTTTTTCTTGATTCAATATACTTGGGATGCCTAAGCCAGCATCAGGATGCTGGCCTGTCTACAGGGTTTCAGTGTAGTACCTTCCAGGGATACCAACTCAAATTCAGCTTATTGAATTTTTATCTTAGAGGTGGGCAGAAATTAAACTAAGGTCCTGTGAGTAACACTTTTTTTGATTCAGGTTCTAGAGCTCACTTGGTCAATGCTCTTTTAAAGTCAAGAAGGAAAAGCAACACGGTCTTGCTGATGCTGGCAGATGTTCAGTCCTGGTTTCTTTAGCAGTTTTATGTTTTCCATTTCTTATAAGGTGTTAAAATAAGCAATTTTTTTTTTATTTGACACTTCAATTACGAATAACAAGGCTGAAAACATCCTATAAACATAGAAATGCTAGAAATGAAAGATAAGACTTATCATTCTTTTGAACTGGCTACAGCTTAATCAATGGCAATTAGAAGAAAACATGAATTCCTGCAGCTAAAGGGCTCTGTAGTGTCTGTGAAGAGAAAAGGCACAATCTGAATTCCAATCAGTATACCATGGTAATCATGGAAAAATCAGATTTTATTGATACTCAATCAGAACTGGGCGTTTTTTCCAATGTGGAGGAAGAAATAGGCAGGAAAAATATTTTTATTATGTACTTTAGTATTTGTTGGGTAAAATAGATCTTGCTTTTAGGTGGAAAGATTCCATCTGTAATCATAGAAAATATAACATATTTGGTTCAGCAGCACAAGGGCTAACACATACTTAGATGGCAAAGAGGCCATTATTGGTATAGGATCATGACATTGCCTAAAAATAATCTGATTTATTCATTCTCTGTTTCTGGACTGAATACATGGTGTTCACAGAGATCGAACCAGGGAACATGGAGGAGGGAATTTCTACTGGAAATGTGGAGGAAATGAAATGGAAACAATTTAAAAAAAAAAAGAATGTGTTTGTATGGGGTTTTTCTCAAGAGAAATTATTGGCTTCTCCTACAGTTTATCCATTCAGAAGAAATACTGCCCAAAATATGAAAAATGAACTTAACATGAAAAGCTTTTATTAAAGAAAATATAGATATAAACAAAATCATGAAATAGACTACTTTCAAAACAATTCCCCATTTTATTTCTCAACAGCTCCAATTACAAAAAAAAAAAAATGGCTGTTAAATGAAGTTGATTTGAGCTGATTGTTGGAGTAAAATCTGGAAGAGTAATTTGCCTGACTGGGGTTAGAATTAAGAACCACAAGAGAAATATTACTGGCATTTATCCTGACCATTACCTGGTCGTTGCCCAATGAATGAACTGTGAAAGCACTTAAGAAGTGATTTAAACTCATAGTTCCTGTTCTTTTTTTCACAGTAGCAATCTCATAACAAGCTGAATGATTAAGTAAAGCCTGGAATGCAGAACAGATTCTTAACTTCCTTTTAGATGGTTAGAATTTGATTTTTTTTTTTTAAGTAGCATAGTGTCTATATTGAGGTGGTTCCAACTTTTTCCTCCTTCTTTATTCCATATGCATGTCCTTTTAGCTCATTGAATAGCTGTAAAAATATTCTTTTTGGTGATAGATCTATATTTAAAATTTTGATGTAATAGATGCACACCTGCAGACAAGTACAGTTGTGGAAATATGGAAATAATATTAATAATACTATGGAAACATAATCTATTAATATTAATATTAATAATGTTATGGAAACATTGGAAAGCATATAAAATTCTAAAAAATGTGTGAAAATACTCCCATTTGATTCATAGTTTAGTTTCTTCACAAGTTTTGAACTACTGGATAATTATTACTTCAGGCAGAACGATTTTATTAGTAATTTTTTTAACATATTTTGAAGTATGTTTGCACAATTTTCAGTGGGAAAAATGTTCATTTACTATTCATTTACTATTATTTATTTGTTCAGTGGTGTATTTCAGTGACTCATGTTATTCTTTGAACCTCCCTACTCTTAAATGTACCTAAGACACATTCAGTAACCAATGCAGAAAAATGTAAGATGCAAATGATAGGACTGAATTTTGGGGTTAATTTTGTTGAATGAGGGAAACTTTTTCCTTCTAATGCTAGAAGAGGTTGCTCATATTGAAATAAGGACCAGAAATGTGCTTTGGGTTTTCTGAAATTTATCTGGAAGTTATATTAATAGTAGAATTTCAGCAAGTAGTTGATATGTGCCTCAGGCCCAAATCATATGAGAGGTTATACTAATAATTTGCATTATTTAAAAATTATTCTAAGTGTATATATGAGAGCAATGATTTCCTGTAGAGGGAATGAGGGGATGTCAGCATAGAAAAGTGCAGACAGCATTTTCTGTGTATCTCCCAGATGAATAAATTGATAAAAAGGATTTTATCATTTCTAGTAGGAAATTGCCACTTTAGCTATACAAATCTTTTATATTATGCAGGGGTTTTAAAAATGGAGAATCAATCTCCATAATTGAGCTAAATTATTCTTCTGTATTTCAGACACTATTCTAGTTTTAAAGATATGCTGATAACTGTATGATCATTTGTAGCTGCAGTCTTACATGAGGTCAGACATACCTGTTTTATTAAGGATTGGGGATGAAATAAGCCCCAGTTGTCACATGAATTAACCACAGCAGCCAATATTAATGTAGAGGGAGAGAAAGCTGAATTTACCAGTTGTCAGAATGTATTTATAGCCATGGTGTGTCTTTAAGTATTTCCTAAACTATTCCTTCTACCTGCCAACGTAACTCATCAATATTTTTTGCTTTAAATTAGGTTATTTTCTTAACCCAAAGACCTCTTATGTCTCTCCCTCAATGGCCTTTTCCCCAGTATGAGAAGCATACAGCTCAAGTCTGATATTTTTTCCCACTAAAATGAAAAATGATGCTGTGTGTATGCATTCCTATAGCTCAGTCTTTCAGTGTGTTATTCAGTATATTACCAGCCTTTCTTGGGTTAATGCACCCATGTTAAAAAAAATGTAAAGGAAGCATATTTGCCTATAGAATATTTTGTGTGAATAGGAACACAAATTGTAGAAATAAATGATGTGTAGTTCTGTGAAGGAAGATAAGCAAAATATCTTACAAAAAAAGGCTTACATTTCAGAGTGTTATTGGTACTGTAAGTAGTACAATGAGTCCATAACTAAATATTTTCAGGGCATGTAGTTTTAATTCTTGGCATCTGAGGCATTGAGACCAGGGAAAAAGCCAAACAGATGCATATCTGTGAGACTTTCCTGTTCCTCTAGAACTCAAAACTAAAACCAGAATGCTTAACATTCTACAGAAGTTCCAGATAGTCCCATCATTAATTGTTCCCTGTGTGTTTGGATTATCAGTGATCTCAATTTCAATGAGTCAGCTGCCCTTGTGGCTCGTTCAGCTCCTTGCAGCATGATTGTCAGCAAAGTCTGCTGCCTTAATTCTGAGACCCACCCACAGTTTTCAGCTTAGGTCAAGTTGGGTGAAAAATTGAATTATTTTGGTGAGTTCATGGAAGAAAGTAAATGAAGTTGGTACACTTTGATCACATGGTCAAATCTACTAGTGTGTCTTAGGGCAGTGTTTGACAAGTAGAATTCAAATTGGCTTACCAGTAATAGGAACCCAACATAAGCTTTTTATCTTGAGGCTTTTGTGGATATCAGACTAGCTAAAACTAAAAAAAAAAAAATAAAATAGTACAGTCAGTGTGCTTCCCAGTGATTTTGATATTTTTTCAAAGGTATACAATAGTTCATGGTCTCTATTCCCTTAGATTATTCTGCATTGTTTGAACCTGCTCACAGGAAAACCACTTTTCAAAAACATACTAAACTATATTAGTTAGCTTTTATCTGTAATTGTTATCCCTTTTTTGTGTTCATTAAAATAATAAGATGTCTTAGAAAAGAAGTTTCTGAGAGTTTATGAAAATGTAATATTAGGTCGAGAAATTTTGAGGGCCAGACTTATTTGGAAAAGCTTATTCATAGCTGAAAGATTTCAGTTATATAGACCTTCCATGAAATCTTTATACTCTTTGAAATTAATGGACTCAATGTAAGGTCACAGCTCTGTTCCTTGCAGAACTCTTGGAAAATTAACAGCATTCATTCACCTGGAAAACATGGTCATTTTATATAGGTGAAACACAACATAAATTCCTACTAAAGCAGCTAAGAAGGTAGAGTGAGATAAAACCAGTCCAATGCAGACTTGTGTTTAATGAGTTCATATAAATATTTTATAATGTTATGTCTAAAAAACTCACACTTTTTGCTGAACAGTGTAAAATCTGGGTGGCAAATAGGCTGTATGGAAGCACACTTCAGTATAAAATACTCTTTGGGGCCTATTTCCTCATCTGTAAACTGGAGATGACTTCTCTCTTATTTACCTGATTTCTTAAGACTACCTAGGATTGCCTCTTACTTTTAAAACATCCTGATTTTTCTTTGACTATAGTATAACTTGCATACTTTAAAATATTTTAGTAGAAAATATGTAGTTCATGAAATTTAGTCTTATTTATTTTACCTATTTATCAAACCTGCAGTTTGTTTAGAGAAGTTGTCACCAAGTTGTCCCTTGAAAATAGTGCCTTGATGGGGCAGTGGTGTTGCTATGGAATCCCCTCCAAGAAATTAAAATTACATTATTCCTTCATAAGAACAGCAGCTTTTAAATACCTATTCATTAAATGTTTAGCTATGAAGGAAAGTAATTAATGAGTTTCCCTTAATTTCTTTTTTTTTTTCTTTTTTTTTATCCCTGGACATGGATTTGATTTTGACTTGTAGATCTATTTGTTAGTGTGGTGAAACAATTAACTTTGAGTGACTGAAATCACTGATTTGGGGAAACTATTTTAGTTTTCCTGGGGGGGGAAGAAACAATACCTTGGTTGAGCAGGAGCTCTGCTGGATATTACTGACAGAATATTGTAGCCATTTTTAATTTTTCATTATCTTCTGTCAGTGGTCTGTCCAGCTGATTGACACCTTAGTCACTTGTTTGGGTTGTTTTTTTTTCTTTTCTTTTCCATCTCCTTTTTTTTTTAACTGTCCCTCTCCCCCAGCTCTTACACCTTAACTCTTAGAACAGGATACCTCTGTTGTTTTTTATTAATTCTGTACAAGAGCCTGTTAGAGTTCTTTTTGTAATTTTTAAGTTAACATAGTTCCATAGCACGCCATTTTTTCCTGCTGCCATGCAGGTTCTTCCAATTTTCTTCCAACACTGTAAGAAAGATGTCAACTACTTTGAATAGTAACCAATTTATTGTTTTTTCCCCCTAATTTGGAAAATCACTTTTCCAAATTACTGACTTCAAAATACAGTTTGACTTGTACAATGAATATAACTGTGCTATGAAAGAAATTTTCATCTGAAAGATTTTCACTTACAGAATTGTGATTTAACCAGGCTTCCAGCCAAACAATTATTTTAGGTTTATACATATTATATATCCATATTCTCCAAAGGGATGTCATTAAAGCCTGGTAATTGTTAGTCTTTTGAAAAGAACATGTAGTTATGAATAAATGCCTTAGCATTAATTTTTGAGGAAAAAGCTTAGGGACTTATTTGTGTGGATTTCATTAATGCCATTTGAACAATGAAAACTCCCTGTGCTTTACATTGTAAACAACTTTCTGTGTGATTGGAGTTTAATTTGTGGTATTGCTCCCTACTCTGAGCTAGATAATGCAAAACTTGGAAGAAGATTGTTCCCTGTGGTGTGTGGTGCATACTTTGCAAAGCCAGGGACATGTTGCAATGTCACAGGTGAAGAAGATATTAGACTGGGAGCTGGGGGATCAACCAGAAAATAAAGAAAAGTTGTGCTCTGTGTTGTCAGAACAGATGGTACTTCCACTGATTTTGGCCATAATAGGGAAGGTCCTACTAAAGCAGCACGGCCTTGGCTGGTAGCCCTTGGTTGTTTTCCCTGGTTGGTGTATCAGGCATCCAAGGTTTCATTCAGGAACAGCTGGTTTGCACAGATTGCAGCAAATTTGATGTCTGTCTCTCGGCTCCAGGAGAAATCCTATAAGTGTTGTTGAGGAGTTAGGCTGCTCCAGAAGTGCCATAAGCAAAACACGCCCTGTGGTCCAGGGCACATCGCTGTGAGTTAAGTGTTCTTATTAGTTGATTGTCAATTCACCTTTATCCATTTCTGTCATTTTTAGGTAGAGGTGCTGTTCTATTAAATTTTTCTCAGGAGTTTGGATGTAGATAATTTAAGATTTAAAGTTTGTTATTTATTTTAATCTCTACAGATTACTTCCTATTAAAAGGAGAAAAATAGAAGAAGTAGAAATGCCTCCTTCAGATAATTGTGCCAGTGCAGAGCATTCCAAATAATCTCTGATCTTTTTCACTTTCCTGTTCAGTTCTTGCTTTTCATTTCATTCTGAAGTGAATCTGAGAAGTGTTTTGAGCATGAAAGGAGTGTGACAGGACTGTAGGAACATGAGACACATAAATGTGTTTGAGGACATTTAATGTGAGACCAACGAATGTTTACATAAAGCAGGTTTGTGTCGGAATCTTAGCTTACAGTACAGATTGGATGTGGTATTACTTTAAGGTCTTCTTCATTTGAAGTTTTAGTGTTGCATGTGCATAAAAATAGTTTTGTTAAGTACATGTTTTAGAATAGCCATTAAATGGAATTTATTCTAGAACATATATGTAAGGGAAGTTTTGGAAAAAAAACAAGATAGCATATTACATCTACTTGTACTTACCAATACATTTTAATTTGCAGCTGATTTTTATTTTTCATACTTACATTTCACAGTTAGTCATCAACTGTCCTTACCAAGTTGTCTCGCTTGAAATCTGAAACACAAACAATATTCCTTCCTCAGAAGGTCGCACCATTCCACACTAACTCACCTATGTTAACACCAACATGTATAATCTTTTCAGAAAGATCTCTAATCATGGTGTTTCTGCAGGCTTTAGAACTTGTGAGTTCAGTGTTTTCCAACTACCTGATCACATCAGCAAAGAATTCTCAAAGTATTGAAGAAGGAAAGTCCATGCAGTAAGAAATATCCTGTCAATAATTTCTAAAAATGAATGACATTAATCCTTTAGCCTAAGCCTAAAAAAATAGGAAAGTGAAAACCAGAAGAACTTCTTGAAAATGGGAAATTGTTGGAGTGTACTGTCACCTGCTCAACCTCTTAGGTATTGCTAATACTTTCTGCCAGGAAGCATGTATATGCTTATAACCTATTTTTCAGAACTCACTTGTTCTGTGGTTGGCTGCCTCCCCAGTTGAGAGGAATTTTGATCAACTTCCACTTAAAGAAAGTATTCTAATTCTGGACTTAACTTGGAAGGTTTTCTAGTTCATCTCTTCCTGGTGGTTCTGTGCCAAGACAGTTCTATGAAGTTAAATTTGCAGGGCAGCACATTCCTAAATGTGATTTAATCTCAATCTGGTTTGGTGAACATGGCTTATCATATTTTACTAAGAAAATTGAAGGTGTGTGTTAGCTAACCAAAATCAGATAGGTGAACTGGCTTGGTGAATGCACTTCTTAATTTCATGTTGGTTGTAATTGTAATTTTCAAGACTTGCCAGATAAAATAGAATGCAGAAGTCTAAAAAAAGTCAGAAGAGCAATAATTTGGCATGCTTTCTCAGTGACATTTTCGCCTACTGAGCAGGTTCAATACATAAACTAGTGGAAAATTTGTATTTCCTCACAGTAAAAAGAAGGTAACCAATTAAAGACATATACAGAACAAAGATTTCATAATGTGAAGTTTCTGACTTATAAATCAACAAAATAAAAAATGTAAGTTTAAGTTTTGTTTATAAAGACTATTCCAGAATATGCTAAACATACCAATTAATAATTAGACTTCCTACCTAGTTGGATTTTTTTTGAGATTTGAAAATTTTATTCCACTTTTCCTTTGTGAATAAAAACAAATAGAGTACTGGTATATAATCTATTTCTGGTGCACTGGGTTATTAGCAAGTGTACAAAAATTTATCTTCAGGTAGGAAATATCACTTGGTTAGGAGCTACTTCAGAGATAACTCAGTCCCTGCTGCAGTTCCTGTATGTGGGATTTTCCAGAAAGAAGGATAAATCCATTTCACTTCTGAAAGACTATTCATTACTGACAGAAAAGAAGGAAGGAAGGAAAAAAGGGAGATGCAGAGGAAAACCTAAACTAAGACACTGAAGATCCTTTAATACTCAAAGGATGGGTGACTTACTTACTCAGGTCAAGTTTAAAATAATGGTTTATGTCATTGAAGTGTTGTGTCTCTTTCATTCATGGCACAGAATACTATTATCCCTAATGGTTCTATAATTTAATCGTGTTGAAAAAACAAAACATCATTTTTGAATCACCACATTTTGTTAAATTTGCAGGTGTTACAAAATTAACATAGGCTGAAATGTAGCTGATTATTTCACTGAATGTGCTTTTCTTGCTTACTTTTAAGTTAATATTTTGAGTCATTCATGGATTTCATTTCACCCTAGGCTGGTATTTTTCAAACCTTGCCATTTACTTAGGTAATTGTTGTGTTTTCATTTGCTGGTACATGCAGCTATATGAAGACAGGCAGATGACACTACTGACCCAGAACCAGCTCTACTGCTGCTCTTCAACATTTTGCTTTCCGATTAGTCTGTCCTAACCATCCTTGCATTTCTTAAATTGCTGTGCACAGCTGAAGTCAAGGACAAAATGGCTTAATGTCTGATTGCAGGTTTGATTATTAACTAGGATGTACTAGGATTCTCAGGAAAATGAGCTCTCATCTGTCCAGCATCCCTGATTACATTTGCAGGGATAGCCAGGGTTCTTTTTGGTGTTCCATGACATCTATACATCACAAAAGAAGAATGAGAAAGAAGAGAACTTGAAAAACATGTAGAATTAACTCCTATAGTCCTTAGAACTTTTCCTTGGCCTCTGCCATTGTTTTGCACAAATCCAAACATAACGCCCTTGGTGAAAAGAAATAAATAAGAAAATGTGTTTACCTACAAATGATACATCACATTGTCATCTTAAAAACTCCTCCAACATTTTTTTTCTGCACCTCATGCAAATCAAACCATGTTTCAAAAAAAATCATCAAATAAATCTGAATTTTAAAAATTAAGACTTCTCAGCATAATGGAAACTGACAATCAAAACATTTTATAAAATACACAGGCATTTGCATGTAGTTATCTTCTTGTCTTTGGAATAAATATGGTTGGATGGAAATAAAGATCCAAAGTCAGTTATTTCTAGGTGTTTTTGGGACAGCTGCTACTGAAAACTTGTAAGCCAAAGAAAAATTCCTGTAAGTACATAAACTAGTTTGATGTTAGTATGTGTGAGAAAGCCCTGTGTCCTCTTTCTTCCAGAGACAGGTAAATATCCCAGAGAAGCTATCCTAACATTTGCCTTGTATATTTTGAAACTTGCCGTTCTTTTAGTTGGAGGTTCATCTTCCTCTGCCTGTTTAGATTGCTATTAGTCTGCTTCAAATGAGGTCAAGCTCTTGTTCATGGAAAGGGGATGAGTCTGTACTTACCTGTCAGCCTGCTGCAAACAGTTCTGCAGGTTCATGCACACCTACTAGATACACTGCGACTTCAAAATTTCATATATTTTGGTTTTTGTGCATATCCAGACTAGTTAAGATTGCTTCCTTGGGAGGCACTTGGGAGCACTCAGACAACAACCAAAATGTGGCCTCTTGTTTCAGGGCACAAGTGAAGGTAGAAGTTTTAGTACTTCACTTTTGTATAACGCCTTAGAGATTGAAATGCTTTCCAAAAAGATAAAGACAGTGGTTTCAAATCAATCTGAGGAAATGGAAATGGTATCTTCTCCCTCTCAGCAGAACTCACATGGCTCCTTAGATACACCAAGGAAAACCACATCTACATTATGAGATCTTTGTAGGTACCCTGTGCATGTTTTAGCTCTGGTGATACAGTATGGATTTTGTTCTACTGCTGGAAGAACTTGACTAAATGTTGGTTGGCAGATGTAAAAAAAACCTGCATTTTGAATTAAAAATCAGGAAAAAATGCTTACCTAATTTCTAAATGACAGAGTCCTTGAGGTTGGAAAAGACCTTTTGGGTCATCAAGTCCAACCTATGGCTGGTTTCCACCTTGCCAAAAGAGGAGACCACCAAGTCCCATGTCCAGCTGTTCCCTGAACACTCCAGGAATGGTGACTCCACCACCACTCTGGGAAGCCCATTCCCACACTTGACAATCCTTCCCACAATGAAATTCTTTGTGATGTCCAACCTGAACCTCCCATGATGCAGGGAGGCCATTTCCTCTTGTCCTGTCACTTGTTACCTGGACAAGATACTGATCCCACCTACCTACCCCTTCCTTTCAGAGAGCAATAAGGCACCTGCCCCAAGCCTTCTTTTCTTCAGGCTAAATTATTTATGAAATAAGAACATACCAAATAAATGCAAACTGAGAATTTTATTTATGTATAAAAAGTAACTTTTTCATTTTACATGGGACAATACAGCAAATAATCACTATCTATTAAGGCAGTCAAAAATAAATGCATAGCTTTAAAATACCTGCAGTTCTGAATACTGTTCTGATATACATAGAGACACAAGACACAAGTTTTAAGTTTTTGGGGATTTTTTTAATGGGTTTGGTTTAGTTGGGCTTTTTTAAGATTAAAAATATCTCATATGCTTAAGGTAAAATACATTCTCTCTCTGTCTTTTGATCTGCATGCATACAAGAATGTGCATTTTTAGACAAGCTTCCTGTCTTTCACTAATGCAGTTTAAAAGCCAGAGTAAATTTATGCTTAGAATAGCAGCATGTGGAAAATGTTTTGAATAGATATGTCTAAATATAAAATTGAATTTTACAGGAAACTGTTAAGATTTTTTACTGACACAGTTGTACATGGTTTTTGCTTCTTTTATCTGTTTTATCCCTTTTGTTCATGTAAAAAATAGAAACTGAACTTGACAAAAAGTTAATAAAAGACAAAATATCCTTTAGACAAGCAAGGTCCTTTGTTTAATATACTTTGCTTCTTGCAAAATCTTCCTGGAAATGAAACTCATACACAGGCAAACACACACTGCAAATTTGATTTTTTATGTTTGGTGAGATTAATCATCAAGCTTACCTCTTGTCCTTCAGTTTCTAGGAAAGGTACTGAAGACTGGCTTTTCTCACATGGGAGAGCTTTTTGTTTTTTTTTTTTTTTTTTTTTTATTATTATTTTTTGGTAAGGTTTAGGATGAGCAAATCTTAGCTTCCTTACTTTTGTGCTTTTTTGGGACTGCCATTGAAGAATGGAAGCAGTCACTATCAGGCAATACAGGTTGCTAACACAAAAGTGGATTTGGTTTTGTACAAAGAAGGAGCATTACAGCTGGCACTACTTTATCAGAATTCAGAAAATAGGATTGTCAGCTTAACCAGGATCAGTGGCCAGCAGCTGTTTACCTGGGGTGCACTTAACAGCATTTAAATTGTATTTTACTAAGAGCTGGGGAACCTTGTGTTCAATTATAAGGCCAGTCATATGCTGACTTGGTGGGGTTTTCTAAAGTAATCCATTAATACTCTGACTAGAATGAGAGCTATGAAGATAAAATAAAGCTGTATAGTGTTTTATGAATTTTTTGTGTATTTATCACAAAGTTAAATACTTACAAAACACAATGCCAAGAGTTGTAGCTCAGTGAAGTTCTGGTTTACTTAATATTAATTGTCATAAGTATTTGATATGCAGGATGTCTTTGATATAGTAGAAATATATAATGAAAATAGAACAGTCTTGTCCTTTGCCTGTGTAACTTCTAAGAGTGAAGCACTTTCACTGTCTGAGAAATGAGACAAATGCTGAAGTGAGTGCAACCAAGAGTTTTACATTTCCTCTCAGCCTACTCTCTCCCTACTCGAGCCAGGGCTAACCCTGCACTCCACTGTTTCCCCAGCACTGGGACCCAACAGAGGAAATTGATACATTTATAGAAAACTCCTATTGGAAAGGCATCTTACCTCCTTTGCCAAGTAAATCATACAAGCTGATACATATTAAAAAGGTGCTGTTATTCCAGCATTCAAGCAGTAAAACTATAATAATTTCTGCAGTGCGTAAGGATTTTGCAAGCTTGTTGGTGTTTGGAGTTACATAGATTTGACTGCATATCTGACAAGGCACAGGATCTAAAGGAAATACCAGGTTGCATTTTATCTATTTCTAAAATCTATACATGTCAGTCCAAAGAAATCTCTTTTGGCTAAATGGCTTATGCTTTAATCCTGAAATACCAGTAGAATCATGGAAAACTTTTTCAGACATGATCCTCTATTGGATGCAGTGTTGCAAACCCTTTTGTCTTGGTCGTTTCTGATCAGATTATCACACAATTTGCAGTTTTCAGCACCATACCTGAACAACTTGGAGGCTTTTTTTCTGGTTTTGCATTTATCTATTTTTTTTTAAATTTTTATTTCATTCTGAAGTCTTTGGAGTACCCATGCATATCCTGCCTTTTAAATTGTATTTTAGAAAGCTACAGTTCCCTCTAAATTAAACTAGTGGATTGTAGTGTAAGAAGGGTTGACAGTTGTGGGTTAGAATCTTTATTTCACCTGGTCCAGGGAAATGAAGATTGATTTTCTTGGTGTTTATGTTTATTAGCTGGGAGCTACTTATTCAATTAGAGAAGCAGTTAGTCCTGAAAATCAGGTTATTTATATTGATGTTTAGAGGCACTTGTCTCTACAGAAAGGAAGAATGTTGGATGCTTTTTCTGTGCCCTTCCTTTCCCCATTTCCAGTACCTAGGGATATGTACGAGGTAACAACAGCTGTTTTGTAGCTGTGTTAGGCAGAAGAGAGAGAGGGACAGTGAATTTAACAAGTCTGAAGAGGAGTGGTCCCATACAGAAAAGACAAAAGACATCCTATAAGGGGAAGCTGGGATGACACCCGTGCATTCACATTCTTACTGAAATCCATAGCTTCTGTAAAACCCTGCAAGAGCCAATGCAGTCTTGCAAAAATAAATTCTGCCTGATTATCTAAGAAGTCTTTGAAAGAAAATGAAAGTCCAAAGCTTGTTAAGGGGAAAGAGGAATTCGGGCAAAATTACTGGCAAACTGCTTATTGATCATAGCATTTTACAGTTACTAAAGCAGTACTCTTTGCTTTGTCAGACATTTCTTTGAGCTCTTGGACCTGATATTTTTCTTCTTTGTGCCTCATTTTACACAGTAAAATTCAAGATTGTCTTCCCCCATCTCATCTTTCTATAATCTTGTTCTAGTTATATGTTGTTCATGTGCAGTTGTCTGTGTGAAATGTTCTAAGTTCATGTGCAGTTCTGTGTGTTCTGTGTGAAATGTTCTAAGTGGAGAGACTTGTATGCAATTAATGGGATGAAAATAGAAATAAAATGCCACTTGAAAATGTTAATGACTTGGTGTTCTGAACTTGTGATTCTCTTTTGTAACATTTTATGAGAAAAGAATAATGAGAATAGAAAAAGTCAATAGGGCCCAGGGTAGTTTAATATTGTGCATGTTTCAGAGAGTATTACCTCTTTAAATATTATAGTTACATTTAGAATTATTAAGGAGGCCTATTTAAAACCATCTTGATAATGTGAATACTTGAAGAAATTTAATTTTGTGTCTCTTGTTTCCTGGTTACTGCTTTGAGCCCAGACAGCCAGATGCACACTGGCACCAGGAGGGCTCTCAGACAGTTCAAACATGGTCATGTTACAGCCAAGAGTGAAATAGGTGGATAAATGGAGCTAAATGAGGAGGAATATGCCTTTTTTTTTCTAGTGGTGATTATGTTCACTTTCATTTTTAAGTGAAAAAAAGATCTCATCATCCTTTGAATAAAAACAGGGACAGTGGTCTTTCCTTTGTGTCTGCTTCCCTGACTGAAGATAAATATTTTCACTGAAATGTAGAATGATTTGGGCTTGAAAAGACCCTTCAGATCATCGAGTCCATCTGTTAACATAACACTACCAACCCCGCCAGAAAACCATGTTCCTAACTGCCATGTAAATTCCTTACTCATCACTTCAAAGGGAATGAATACTCATTTAGACTAAAGATTGGGAACATGGACAAGACCTTAAAGGGATGTACATGGAAGTGGGTGGTGCTCCATTGGTTTAAGATAGCTGAGTTGCTTCATCTGTTGCTTTAGCGTATAATTATTTACTAATTTGTCTGTCTACAATCTCATGTATTAAACAAATGGAAAAGTTATTAAAAAATGGGTTGACAATATTTAAACAGTAGTTTTGAGAGAATCACCTGTGTATTATGTGCAATGGAATGAAATGAGAACTATATTTTTATGACACTGTTATTTTAAATGCTATTAAGAAAACTCATGTTGTCCACCAAAGAAATAATCATTTTTCTCCTAGTTGGCCCTGACTAGGTCACACTTGGAGTACCATTTGAAAATGACAAATTGAATCTTAAGTGACAGAGAGTTCAGAAAGTGAAGCCTATAAACGAGGAACAGTATACAGCCATCATAAGAGAAAACAGAGATAAAAGAAAGTGATAGCATAGAGAAAGGGAAAGATTTCTAAATCGGATAAGATCCAGCTTTTGCTTCACAGTAGGAGCAGAGAAGGCAGGCAGTTAATTGAAAGTAAGAGACAAAATATTAACACAAATGTATGAAAATGTTAAGTCTCTAGAATGAACCAAGCCTATCCTACAGTTGCTTTTGCTAGAGGAAGATGCTCTTTTGTGTCAACAACAACCAAAGACTGATAGAGACAATTTTTTTATTCATGTTTTCTTAATGGCTTCATTATGATTGTTCAAGTAATGCTGCATCAAAAGCCTAGACCTCTGTTTTGTGACATTCTCTTAAATATATTTCATTGCATTCAAAACAGCTGCCTGAAGTAAGAATAAGAATTTGTGTGGTTCTTAAGACAGCTCTTCCATTGGCTCTCAGCTGTCACTTTCCCTTGAAGGATAGTTAAAAGCCTCATGCTGAATGCTGCAGTGGCTCAACTGCAGGTGCCAAAGTGGAGGATTGTCGCTGCCAGGGAGGATTGACAATCTCTGGAAACATACTTTGCAATCACTCATTTGTACCTCATTGATTTTTGAAATAGTGGTAAGTATGCAAAAATGTTGACATCACCTAGTGTCAGAGATAATTTATTGGTTAGTTAATACCATGCTTTTCACATTTCCTGAAATAATGATACACTTGGGGAGTGGCATCCTTTTCCTAGGCAATAAACTACTTTAATTTTGGCAACCTGTTAATCTACTTTAGAGGGTTTTGAAAAGCATGTGAATTGGTACATTTCATGTCCAGAGTGTCCCTGAATGATGTTTTCATTCATGTTATAATGCAGATTAACTCACTTAGTTGACATTTTTCTTTTAAGACTGAATGTAGAGGCTGACAAACATAGTTAAATAGAAGAAATATTTATTCTTCACCTGGTGGCTGTGATCTTGCAAGCTGAGGGGGTGTGAGTTTAGAAGACTACAGATAAAGCAAATAGCTTCAAGAGACACCTCTGAGAGTTGTGAGAGCTGAATATTCACTCTGTTCTCTAGATTAAGGTGTGCAAATTCTAAATCACTACAGGAGACTTGGCTTTGGGTGCTCTTCTGAAAAACTTTTGTCCCAGAAAGCTGCCATTATTAAAATATTCTAGCATTTTCTGTGAGATCAGTATTGGGTCTTAAATATATCTTTGGTTAGAATAACTATAATGTACAAAGTTTTGTAAATTTAGGCAGCAATCCTCTTATTGCACTTTGGGATAAAAAATGTCTGGAAAGGATGTAAAGAAACAAGTTAATGGCAAGTAATCTAGGTGGGAGAAAAATTTCAGAAATAAAAAACAAATTTAGAAATTTCCATTCTTTTCTGTATTTAAAGATAGATATTAAATGTATTTCCATATCTCCCAGGCATTTTTATAGATCTGCAAGACCAGAATGCTGATGAAATCTAAATATAATTAATGCATAGTTATCTCTGCTCTTCTGCAGCAATATTTTGTCCCAAAATGCTTTTCTACATGAAGTTCTTTAAAGATCAAGATATTACAGAGAGGAAATATTTAGTGAATGAAATGGATTTGATGCAAATATGAAGTTTAAGAGAAATTTTGCATAAAGTGGAAAAGTCATTTCTATTTTTATCAAAAAACCAATGCAGTGGATTGATTCATCAGAGAGTGCAAGAAAAATGGAGATGTTCCTATTGTTGGGACTAGATTGCCTTTATTATGTCCCTTCCAAACCTAACTTCATGATTCTATGATTGCTAGGCCAGAGGAGAGTAAAAAAATTGTATCATTAGTGTCTAGTTTATGTGTTACTAACATTAAGGATGCAATTATGCCTATTTATGCCTACATAAATAAGCTTTTATATTCTTTGTTTCCACTTCAGATAGGAAAGCTGCAAATGAAAAAAAAAAGTAGTTTAAGAGGAAATCAGAGGTATATAAGTGGATATAAAATCACCTATACTCTCATTTGCGTGAGGGTTGCGAAGAAGGGAGGGGGAAAAATTAAAGGAGGAAAAGAAATAATTAATATATTGCTTTCCTTAATGGAATTCCTTGTGCTCTACTTGATCTCATGGATATTCAAATATACACCAAGATAGATATTTGAGGTCTATAAATGTCTAATAAGTTCCTTTTAACTTACTACTCTTAAAATTGTTACTCCAGAAGTTTCTTACCTCAAATTGCTATATTCAATCTAAATACTGGAAGAATATTTATAAACTGCATCGTATGCAATAAAAGCAGGATGTATTTTGAGCTAAGATTATTCACAGGAAACACTGTCAGAAGATCCAGGAATTTTTCATAAAGGCAAATCAGGACACACATGTAAATTAAGAGGTTTGGATAAAGAGTCTGATGGAAGGATTTGGTAAGGAGGACAACAGTTCATACGGTAGTAAAATAAAATAAAAATTAACAGTAGCCTGTAGCAAACATCTGTTAAGGAAATCTTTGGGAGAAATTCATCATTATCCTGTCAGGGATGCAGTGTCTGTGGGCAGTAGATTAACTTCCAGGGATCTTGGAAACATAATGTTCCAGGCAGGAGTCTGATGCTTCCTCTGGGTTTGTGTGGGACCAGTTCCTCCTCCAGTGGCCATGAAACTGTCAAGAACATTATTGAAAGCAGAAGGGACTAATTTGGGGTGTGTGTGTCTGTCTTTCCACGCCTGCAGCACAAAATTGCTGTGAGAAGCTTTGCTGGAGGGGGTTGTAAATAAGTGTATATATCTGTTTGACTGCTAGATAACCTAAAAAAATGTAAACAAGTGCTAAGAGAAAGGTAAACCCTTCTTGAGTTCTTCTTTTCCTTGTTTGATTGTTCTTGAATTTTCTGCTTGTTTCTTCTATTATAAGGTTTAGGATGGAGCAGTAGTACACAAAAAAAATCTAATATACTTCTGTGAAAATTTCTTCTCTATACACCTAGTCCACCTCTATGATTTACTGCTTTTTGAAGTACTATGTTTTTGAAACAGTACTTCTTTCATAATGTATAACCTACAGAAAAAGGCAGAGACATAGACTGATAGATTGGGTTTGGGTGAACTAGTGATGTATGAAAGTACTGTTTACTAAAAGTTACCTTGGAAAAGGTAGTTCTGTGATCTTTTGATGCAAAGATGAAATAGATTTAGAATTTGAGACCACAAATCTGGGGTCCAAAGCCATCAAGAATTCCTTAACCCAAGATGCATTTCTCATGTTAACTATTAGTGGTTGTTTTTGTTAATCTACGTTTGAGGTTACTAAAGAGTTGGATGATTAATACGAAAAAGCATGTTAGAAATTAATTTAATTTGACTCATCATAACTAATATTATTAACAAGAAAAAAAAGAATCTGAGAAACTTCTTTGGTATGAAAACCTGAGTTCTGGACGGTACCTTGTATTTTTCTTTTGCATAGAACTAAAGATTAAAATGAGTGGTGGAAGTAAGCTTCCTGAAAATAGTATATTTTCCATGGGAAATATTCCTATACCCTGTGTTGTTTTTTGACTTTGCTGTCCTTGTTCATGCAAGCTGCAATTTTTGTTTGAGAGCTTTTAAATATTAACAGTTGTATTTTTTATTTTTAAAATACAAATACTGGAAATGTCTTAATTGCTTGGTAACTTAAACTAAAGTTTATTTTATGGAATACTTGGTAGAGAAAAGTTGTTAGTCTTGTGCATAGTGGAAGTATATGAATGCTCAATGTGTATGTCACTATTTGTCACATTTTTGAGTCTGTATTTGCAAATTAGAAAGAAACTCAACATTTCAAAGATTAAGGAGTGTTAAAGTAGGAGACCTTTCCTTCAGAAAGAAAGCAGTTGGCTATTCATATGCACCAAAAGTGATTAACAAACAGATTACTAATAATAATAATTTAAATTTTTCATTTACCTTATTTTACTTTATTTTTAAAATTTTATTTCATTTAACTGGGTTGGTTTGTCTTCCAATGAATTTAAATATGGTTCACAATGTCTTAATGGTTACTGCAAAGAGTTAAAATTATTTTTTCTTCTATAACATAGATAAACTGCTGGATGTGAGGAATTACTATGTTTACAATTGCACATGATTTTTTGGTCTGGTTACTAAACAGTGCATATTTTTATTCAAAAATTCAAAACATCTTTATATATCTTCCTTAAATACCAGACAGAACAAGATGATCAGATCATTTCTGTTCAGATTGAAGCTTTTTTTTTCATATTGTCATACAAAATATGTGCTTAGTTTCATGATAATTATCATCATCATCATCATCATCATTCTATACTCAGTTTTCCTTTGTAATTCATTATGGACATATTGAGCTGATTAATTTTTGGTAACATTAGTACACAAATCTATCATTCCATAAAAGAATTAGTACACAAAATCTCCCAGATCTATTTCTTTAAGAATTGCTGCAATAATTTCCTCTACTTTAGTGGCCATATTAATTTTCAGAGCAGGTTTTCTGCTGTTTCTATTTTTAAGTGAGAAGAGGATGTGATTGTTTTGGGGTTTTGGCACCAATGAATTCACCATGCAATTCACAAATACTGAGCACTTTTAAAAGAAGTGCAAAAGAGTTTATAAATGACTGTTGTTATTGACTGCTGCAAACTTAAAATTGTTAAATTTTCTTTCCTTATTGTGTTGGTCAAAACACAATTGATTGAAATAGGTTTCCAGCAAATGAGATGATGACTAAACAATGTATCCGAATTCCTGTAATACTAAATAGTGCATTACCTTCAAATAACCTAATTTCTGATTAGATAATGTTTTCCCTTTTTATTACGAAGTAAAATGATGTCAAATGCTTACTCAAAAAAATATTACTTCTTTTTTTTTAATTACTTCTTGTTTTTCTTAATTTCTGAATTAATCTCTGTCAAAATACATTAAGATGGTTTTTATAATGTAGTAGCTGTCTGTCAAATCATTATTTTTGCCTCTGAAGGACTCTGTTTGTGGAGTTCTGATGACAAACACAAGTATTTAAATGCTTTCCAAATCTATGACTCAGTATTAAAAGTCCACAGCTTGAAAGAGTGTTTTTGATTAACAATTTATTAGAGCCCACAATGCACACTGAAAAAAAAGAAGAAGAAGAAAAAAACAAAAACCTAAACTAACAAGCCCAAACTACAAAACAAACAAACAAAAAAACCTCCCACAGAACAACAACATAGAAAAGCACATAAGAAAGCCAAAAGTATTAAGACACTTTTGAATTTCTTATCAGCTAATTATCTTTGCAAGTCTAAATCCAAGGAAATTGTGCCATGAAAGCTCAGGTCTCACCTGCTTGTTCTAGTGAAAAGTGTTTCTATATGAAGCATATTTTATTGCTTTTGATGCAGTAAACAAGGACTTTGAACAGATTTAAGCATATATAGTAGGATTAATTTGCTTGGATTTGGATGTCTATATCACAGCTCACCTTATCAATAAAGGGAGGTACTTTGAGAGACCCCTCTGATTTGTGTTCCTAAAGTCCGTGGTTTTCCTAGAATGTAAGGGATTTGTCCTGATGAGTTTAGTCATTACAAGGACAAGGCATTAAATTCTCACTCTTAGTGATGAGAGTTACACAGCTCTCATAGTGTTACATTTAAAACCATCGAAAATTTATGTTATGGGCCTAGAATTTTGTACCAGTGACTCCTGCTATCAGCCTCTTCTCTGATCTCTGCAAGAATTTCTGTCTGAAATCCTGCATCTCTGAGTTTCTGCAGCTCTTACCTGTATATGTTGCTTTGTCAATATGATGCTATAAAATGCCACTTTCCAGATGGTGGTTTTGAAGTTAGTTTTTCATAATGTTACTCAGAATATAGCAATTTAAATATGCCTCTCCTAGTTCAACATAAGAATTTGATTTTCACCTAATGATGCCGTACTTCTTTCCGAAAAGATGCACAATGATGGGTTGTATTTTAAACAGAATAGTGGCCATCTGTACTTAGTGTGACATTTCTAGCAGCCCTCCTGTGGAATGAAGAATTTTAACATCAGGAGACAGTAGCTGTTTAACAGAGTAATTGCCCCTTTCAACAATAATACCGTTTGTCATAGCCTGTGGCCATTGGTTTTTAGTTGTGGTGAGTAAGATGAAGGAAGTCTTGCTGGGATAATGGAGGAATGAATATTTGTTCCCATTACAAATGTTTAAATTAAAGATGCAACCCATTCAAACTATTGACCACTGCCTATTATTTCCATTTGGAAGATAATTATGTCAAGTGAAGGGTAGGTTTTTTGGTTTTGTTTTGTGTATTTTTTTTTTTAGTATATAATTTGATACACTTTAGTCTGAGATTTTTACAGGATGTGAATTTCTTCTGTCTCAGAACCATTCTTCCCAGTTCTTGCTTAGTAGCAAATCTATTTCTACAGTCCTGCAGTCTCAAATATTCTCAAGATTGGTCTTGTTGGATTCTGAAGTATCCATTTTCAATCACAGGTTCTTGGAGTTCTATGAAACCTGGTGAGGTAGGCAAAAGAGACTTGTCACTTCTTCTTGGCCAATAATTTGTCTAAGAAATTGCTGATACCTGTCACTGTCCATCATAAGTGTCATCTCTGTTCCTCTAGCAAGGAATGTGACAATCTGAAAACTCCAAGCCCAAGTTCCCCCCCTTTTATGTGATGTAATTTTTTATACATGTACATATATGGGCTATTTGAAATATGCAGATGGAAAATTAGGTAACTTTCGCCTTTTTTTTTTCAAATTTGATTTCTACATGATTCATTGGTCTTTGAATTCAGTGGGATTTATGTTTGTTTAGTTTTTTCTGACTATGCCAAGCAAGCTTTTTATTAACTTGATTTTATCTATTTGAACTTGAAATGTTCGAGTTTCCATTTAAATGTAAAGGGTTCATTTGCCCTGCTTACTAAAACTGTGGCAGCCTGTGTAAATGACAACTGCTTAATAATTGTTCTCTTTTGCTTTCAGATCAAAGCAAGAAATATTTTTTGTATGTTTTGTGGGGAGCTTTGTGATTAAAAATATTATTTTTAGAAAAATCATTTTATATGTTTTCAGTGACTTAAGTTCTTCTTGAACTCACCATGGACTTTTCAGTAATAAGAAGAGATAAATTTTTCACATTTTAGATCTGAGTGCTATGGGGTCAATGACATGGCAGTTTTGCAAAACACGAATTTATATAAACAATACTAAAATAGTTTATTTGAGCCTATTCTGCAATAACTATTTTTAATTTGCAGTAGTTCCATTAGCAACACAGTGTTTCTAGTGTCATACACCATATAACCTGAGTGGAACAGAAAGGCCTTCCTGCTTCCAGAAATTTAATTTCACATCTAATCCAAAAACATTCATCCATCATTGTGACATTAAATCCAGATCACCTGTTTTTGAAAGCTGAAGCTGTACTGTCCCTTGTCCTTGTAATATTTTAGAGTGCCTGTTATTTGCATCCTACTTATGAAACTTGGATAAAGGCTGAGAGAGGGAGGCAACAGGACGCAGCATAGGAAATGTGAATGAGCAGCTCAGCAGCTGACAGCTTAGGGAAAAAATAGTTCATCTTTATCTCCTATCTCTTCTCCTGATAGAGATACCAAGTCAATGATATCAGCACCAGGGCTTATAGTGGCATAGCTATTTATACTTATGTATGTGCACAGAAGTGTATATATGTATATTTTTGTACAGTGGCTGTATTCTCTACTCCCAGAATTAACTTCTTTTAAGATGTGACTTTCAAGAGGGGAAAAAAAAAAGAGATGAGGTGTGCTAGGAACAGTTTATTTTTGGACTCCTGCAAAAGAGAAAATTGAGGAGGTTAAATCCTCTGTACATGTTGGCCTCTCAAACCAGAGAAAAGCTATTTATTTTTGGGAGTTGCTGCAGGACTGACTTCCTGTGGTATCAGTGTAGCTATAAATCTCATTTGGCTGCTGTGTCAAGCCCTTTATAACCTACCACAGAAGCTGCTATCATGAAATTCGTGCTGCTGGCCTTGTCCCTTGATGTCACCCAGTCAAGGTGGTCAGGCTCAAGAGGTCACAAGGGGTAAGGCAAACCAGAACCACTGTGGTCCATCTTCTTATTCCTCTCCTGTTCACCTTGTGTTCCTTTCCCCTCCCCAAAGGGAGACAATATCATCTGTTCATGACATCATTGATATTATTGGGCCAGGTGTTCTTCTTGATTATTCTGTGACATATTACATAATATTCTGTGGGATTAATGTGGTTCCATCAGACATGGCTCCTCTTGTTCAGGGAGATTATTCTGTTGGTATCAGACACCCTTCCCAAATTCCCTGGGAGGTCATTTCATATTACAAGGTGTCTATTTTGCTTTCTCAACATCCTTTGTTCTCACCATACAGGTTTTACATCTTGTACAGGTTTTTCTGTATACAGTTTGGAGAATGTCTCAATCTATGTAGACTAAGATGTCAGTATTAATTAAGAAGACCACAAAAGATTTCTGCTGATGGAGGATCTATTCAGGAAAAAAAAAACCAAAACTTTATTTTAAGTGGGAAAATGTGAACAGTAATCACCATACAACTTATTTTATTAAAATGTTTACTTTGTTCAAACAAGAAAAAGATTATTTCACCAAATAAAACCATAATTCTGAGTCATTTTCCTGTGAAGATAGGAGGCAACAAATAACATGCAGTTGTAGAATTAACCATTGGCCCTGATTTCTTCTTCAGATTAGCAAGGATAATTCAAGACAGAGAGAAGCTGAATAGTTTAGTGTTACATTTCACTTGAAGTTATTGCTGCTTTTTCACCTCAGAATATTAATATTTTGCTGCTTTTTCTGGTTTTGTAATATGTCTGTGTTGATTCTCTCTAAATGGTGAATTTTAAATGGAATCAGCTCTGATTTTCTCTGCTCTAGCAGAATTAATGCTTGGAATGTTTCTTTCTACATGGTATTCTTCTTTAGAATACACTCCATGTATTCTTTAATGTAAATTTCATTTTTTCATCATCTGATATAATTCTGATGATTTGATAGTCCAGATGAATTCTCAGCTGCATCCCATTTTAAAGGTGTGTTTAAGGACAGATGCACTGTAAGAAAAAAAGGGTCTGCAAAAGTTCATACTGCCTGAAAACCAGATAAGAACTGCATTAAAAACTGCCAAGTATTTCTAGTGAGATGTTCCTGTACGCTTTAGGATAATAGTTTAACAAAGTCCCATAATAAATCAAAATAAAATGTGCTTTCTTCTTAGAATACACAATTCTGTTAATTTTAAAGCCATTTCTTCTGTCTAGGCTACATGTATAATAGATAAATTCTTGTCATGTAGAATGAGGATAAAAAATGAGGATTAGGAATTAAGTTACTTAGGAATGAATCCATGAGAGTCTCAAGGAGAATAATAATTTTGAAAGCCAATGACAGTGGGGTTTTCCTGCTTATATACAACTTAATCAAGTGTGGTGGCTGAGGTTTCGATTCCTCTCTAGATGGTTTTGATTTCAGTTAATTTAATGGCAACTTTGCAAAATCCATTTCTCTGGGGGTGTTTTAGAGAGCACCCCTAGAGTGTTCTCCTCTCTAGACATATAACTGCATTTTTTCAGGCACAGCAGTTTGTGTTTGTGCAAGTGTGGGACTTGCACGTGCAAGTCTAAACCAATCTATTTAAAAGCAGGCCTAAATATACTAAACTATGCAGGATTATTCAACTTGTTGGTGTGGTGTAATGATTTGTCACTCAATGCCCCACTGCTGTAAACAGAAATGATGTGTGTCTGCTGAAAAAGAAACCGTTCAACACAGGAATTAATGTAATGGAAATTGAATTGGCGGGTACATAAAAGCAATCCATTGGCATATAGTGTGTTTTATTTACACTGTGCATATGTTTAAATCCAGAAGAACTGAGGAGACATTTTGAAATATTCTTCAAACAGCACTAAAGATGCTCAAATATTTGCAATTATGATCAAATTATGCAGCTATCAAATACAATTTTCTGTAATTAGTGGGTAAGCAGAAGTTGTTGACTTTGTAATTACATGACAATTCTAAAGGAAGTTCCCCTTTAATTTGTCTTAGTAAGCACCTCCAAAGCAGTCAAAATTGAAATGCAGCACAGTTGTTTGCTTCGATTTGTTGGCTGAAATGCTCTCTAAGCTACAGGAAGAAGCAGAAGAAGGCTGAAGATAGGAAGAGGCAGATTTTTCTGCCTTTGGGACAGTCATAGGTTGCAAAAACTTTTACCTAAGAATTATCTGGAATTTTTTCCTACCAAAACTGAAGCAGTAGCTGACTCAAAATATCTCTGAGATAGTCAGCGCCAAGGGGAAATAGCATTAAAGAAAGAAGAAAGGTAGTAATTGCAATGTGGATCTCCAGAGGAATGTAGATAATTGTTAGAGCCTGGAGGGAAATGAGGGATGAGCAAAGTAGAAAAAATATGTTGCCCAGAAAACGAATTGGGAATAACAGGAAATAAAAAGGAATTGCTTACAAGCTGTGGCATTTTAAAACAAAACAAACAAAAGGAAAGATAATCAAAAAAGGATATAAACTTAAGTCTGTGTTGCTCTAAGAAAAAAAGGTCTCAGTAAGTTTTAAAATGTGAAACAAGCCTACAAGGAATTGATGCACTGGCAGGGTGACTGAAGTTTTTGGTAGCTTTTCTGCAGGAAATAGAGTAATGAAATAGAGAAATAATCAAAACTGTAAGCTGGATGTAAAAATATCTTAAATATTTCAGAAAAGATAACTAGAGGTTATTGGGTCATTTGTAATGGAATAATTTAAAAGCAGACCCTGGGGGAAAACTTTTTTAAGTCATTACAAAGAATCTCTGAGCAGCATGCTAGGAATTATACTGAGACAGATTCACTCCTTGCTGTCTCTGTGTCCTTCCATATTTCTTTCTGTGAAATGAAACTCTTCTGTTAAGAGAAAAATGTGCTCAAGAAATGACAGGACGTGGCGCTCAGTGCCATGGGCTGCTTGACAAGATGATTATCAGTCAAAAGTTGGACTCGATCTTGGGGGTCTTTTCCAACCCTAATGGTTCTGAAATGGAGAACACTCCCATTTTGATAGCTGTCCAACAGGCAGGTGGATTGTGCCTTGAAAACGTTAGAAGTACTGTAGATGTCCAGTAAATAGTTTCTTGTACGTAGCATAGGCAAAGTATATTGCTAGTGGGTTTTTTTGTACTAATTTCACTATTTTTGCAAAAATAAGTTACATAATTTATGATGCCTTTGAAAATTCAGTTTATATGTCTTTCAGTTTATTGGTGATCCATAATCTAGAAACTTTCTGAAATTATACACAGCCATGCCTCTGAGATGTTGGTAGATGTATTGCATCCTGTACTTTTGACCAGAAACACTCTCTCTGTTGTCTATGAGAGAAAAAGTGGAAGCTTTAAGGAATATGTAATTTGTTGATTAAATGCAATTGGATAACGCAATAATGCAGTTATAATTTTTTTTAAATTTATTGCTATTGAAAATGTGTCCACTACTGCATATGTCAAATGAGACATGTATTATCTGAATTTAATTAACCCAAAGTCCAAGTCAATAAAGGTAGGGAAGAAGAATGTATCAGTTCATACAGAGAGCTGAAATTTGACTCGTGTATAACTTCAGACTTGATTCCACTATCATCTTCCATACAAAGAGCCTGGAAAAGTGCCCATGAAGGTGTACATAACTCTGAACTCTCTTTTTGCTTCCATTAATCATGGAAAGCAATTCAACCAGATAGAAAATTATTTTTTCCCCTATTATTTGACTAGCACCAAATATAGTCTGTTAGCCTGTGTTATTAAATTAAATGTTCAAGTCTAGTTGTCCAAATCACTGTAGTAGAGTCAGTGTCTGTGTATGCCTCAAGCATACTTGTCTCAGAATCTACAAGCTGTTCTTATTTCCATTAATTCAGGACCATGTAGGAAAGCTGGCTAACCATTAGAGTTCTTCCATGTCCTATTGTGCTGTTTACAACTGACAGGACAGCTGCACTCCCTAAGAAATTTTTAGAGATTGTTTTGGAAGCTTTTTGGTATAAATTAATCCCAGAAGTGTGGTGTAAAGGATAGTCTGATTAATTGAAGAGGGAGCTCTTAAGTGGAGATTTGAATCATTCACTTGGTTGCATCTTAAGCCATGTACATATATGAAAGACCAAAATATTGAGAAAGGGAGAAGGACAAGATTATGTCAGAAAATTAATTTTAAATCAGTTATTCATGCTGGCATTTTTTATCATGATTTTTGAGATAGTCTGTCATGAGGGGTGTTTGTTTTGTGATCCTTAAGGTTAATAATTTTATCTTTACAAGGTGCACAAAGTTTTTATCCCAATTTTCATCCTAATGTTACAAGGGGAAATGCATTTCTCATTTGAAATAAGAAGGCTGGCTTGGGTTCAGCTAAAAAAGTAAATAAAATTGAAGTTCTTTAATGCTGGCCAGGCTTCCAGAACGATAACACATTTTGTGTATATTGGTTCCTGGTAATCTAATTGAAACTGTAATTAACCTGTATTTTCTTTTAATAAAAAGACTGGTGGGGCAGCAACTGCCCCAAGGATTTCCTAAATAGCAGAGAAATTGAAAAACAATCAATTTTGGATACCTTCTTATCTTGCTTTTCTCCCGGCTAGCCTATATATATGTTTTGGCAACAGAGCAGGCAGTCAGATTTCTTCTTATTCTCAACTCAGCCATACTATTAAAGTGAATTCTAGCAATAGTGAATATAGTAGAGCTACTGGAAATTGCCCCCAAGTCTCCAAGTTGTTCTCATTGTTCCAACAGATGAACTTGTGGTGGGGTTTGTGGACAATTAGAACTTGTGAAAGCATTTTAAAACCAAAACTTTTTGCTACATATAAAGAAAAGTTCTCCTTTTTTTTTCGTTATGTGTTGTGCTTTAGCTCTTTGATCCTTGTAGTGCCTCTTCTTACTGTCAATCCTAAGAATTGTAATAGCATCCCAAAAATAGGGGACATTTCTAAACACATATGTGTAGAAAATCCAAACTTTTGCGTAAATAAAAATACAATGCATATATATATATATATATATATATATATATATATATACACAATATATATTTTATATATATAATACAAAAATATATGTAATATTGTAGTAATCGCCAGCTTCAAGTGCTGATATACCAACTATAAGCAATAAGGTAAGATTATGTTGCATCAATTTTCTGAAAGTTTAAATTATATTCTCCAATTGTACGAGGAATTTTCTTGGGGATGAAGTGAAGAAGGAGGATGCCTATGTTCTAATATTTGAGAGACAATTTTGCCAAATTTTCCATTTCAATTGTCTTGAACATGTCTTGACATTATTGCTACACTTCACTTGTTCCATGCTCTTCAGCAGAAGTGTTCTTAAAGACCTACTGAAATGGGTATCTATTATTTTATTCACTTTCTAACTATGAGAATGAACTAGAGCTAGCCCCACTGAATCTGCAAGACTTGAAAATATTCAATAGCCTGGTTGTGCAGTGCACTGCTATCCTTCTGTCAGCATTGTGCATTCCACAGTTTTCAGTTTGCACCAGAAAAATGTCACTATGCAGTTTTTATCCCAGTTTCTCTGGGTTGTCATACCTACATTTTGCCACATAAATTTTCAAAATTATTCACCTATGAATTTTTCTACTCCTAGAATCATCCTCACAGTGAAAATATGTTAAAGTTCTTAAACTGATATCTGCTATATGTCAGTGTTTTTTATTTTGTACAGATTTGAATTACTTGAAATATCTCTTTTGGGACATGTTGCCTTCATTGCTGTTGTTTTTCCCTTTGCAGCAGAAAGATCAAAGTAGTGGCAGAAAAGTAAAAAGAGATAAAATTGGAATCACTTAGTAAAACTTTTTGACCTTTACTTACTATTTATGATTTTACATCAGTAATGTAACCTGTTCCATGACTTAGATTTTCAGTGGGGTTTTTTTCCTGAGTTATAATTTTTTTAACATTATTTTAACATGTCTAATTATATGCAACTTTATAGGACATTTATCACTTAAATATTTTGTGGACATGTTTATTATTTATTATACATGTTTATTATTTGCTAAAAGACCATGGAGTTATTAGTGAACTTTCAAATAAGTTTACTTTTTGTGATTTATTTTTAAGAATACCCAGTATCCACATGATTCATATTCAAACATGTTTTCTCCTACTTTGAGATAAGCTCTCTTTCCTCACTACAAACTGGTTTGTAGTGCCAAAGGCTTTAGAGCTATTCATGACTAACTTAAGTGACAAGACCAGAGAGAAATACTGATGTATTTCAGTAAATCCTATTTACTGAGGAGAGGAAGGTAATGAATTATTGGTTTTCTACACAGATCACTAGTACTTCTTATTTTATAATGGCTGAACTGAAACAATACAGAAAAAAGTTTTGCATTCAGAATGAAGGGAATCAATTTTTAAGTACTCCTACTTTTTAAGCTGTGTACATTGAAGGTTTGCAAGTATCAGCTTTAAAGGATGTGCAATGACAGGCTGGCAGGCATTACAATGATGATTGATAAGTGACTCCTTTTCTATTTTGAGGAGACTGGTTGAGAAGTTGAATTTTTAAAGAAACACTGCCTTTGAAGCAAGAACTTTCTTAAATACGATCAGCAGAGTGGGATTTTTTTGGCATTCAGTTCCAACATTTGTTCTTCCTTTTAGAGAAGCTGATCTCAATATCAAGTTAACTTTTTGTCTTCCTGATAAGATTTGCTTTTAAACCCTTTGTAAATGTTGCGTGTTTTGTTCCTGGTGTCATTACATAGATGTCATCCGTGGAGCATTGCTTATGGTAAATAACCAATAATCACAGATATGGGGAGATCTGGATCAGGGATCTGTGTTTTTAACTATGTGTGGCTTGCTTTTTTCATTGTGATTCAGATGCTCAGATGATGAGAACTAGAAATGTTGACCATGACCTTGCATTACAGCAGAATTATGCAATAGCATCTCTCCATATGAAGATAATAAAGAAGTAGTGACACCACAATAAGGTAATAAAAAAAGGAATAGTAAGACTTGTAGATTATTTGTGATGTGACAGCAATTCCTACAATCACTTAAAAACATTGCTGGTAAAGTTAATGTTTAAGGTTAATCTGGCCCATCTTTCCACAGTTATAGAACACATGCTTGCAAATTGCCTGGAAAAAAGAAGCTGTTTCCCATAACCTTAGTTCTACTCTAGTTTATTTTCAACTCTTCCACCCTAGTGAACTAGAGTACAATTGAATTTTCTGAGCTGAAAACATGACTCTCAAAGTCAAAGACAGAATGCTGTGGAAAGAATTTGGAAAAGAAAGTGGTGAGATTTTTTTTTTCCAGTTTTATAGTGAAAGTAGTAATAATGTATGCAAGAATGCCATATAATGTATGCAAGAATCAGATGGTTAATGTTCTAGTTATGTGCTTTTGTGTTTATCTTTTTTTGGGTTAAAATCCTATTGGGTAACATCTCCTGTGAGTTTTTGTGCAATGACAAGTTTTCAAATAAGTTGTTCCTGAATTCTTGCATTAATAGACAATTTTGGGGAAACTTCTCTAGTTTATCCAGGGCTATAAACCATTATAAAATGGAGGACTTTTTGTCTTGATTTTGAAATGATGAAGCTAAGCAGATGAGATTATGAAGCTAAGCAAAAATACTTCTGACACTAATTTCTTATTTTAATCTCAATAAAATAATTTCTGAATGTAGTATATTTTACAGGGAAGGACAGAAATTCTGAATTTCTTTATTAATGAAATTGAATATCTAAAACTGACTATAACACACATGGAGATAGGCTTCTCAGTTTAGTGAGCTACATATTTAAATGGATCAGGTGAAATTTCCTGACCTTATTATTCGAAAAAAAGTACAGTGAACTGGTACTGTGAATAAAGTTCAAAACCAGACAAAAATGTAATCCTGATTGTTGCTAGCCATGTAATGTTTGCCTGTAAAGAGCTTTGAGAGGATTCGGGATTGTACTCAGAATAACCATGCTAAGAAAAAATGAGGTCTATTTTCTCTTTGGCAATTAGGAAGAATGGGCCCTTTGTGGCAAAGTTTATAACTACAAATAAGCAGTGATATTTTCTAAATTTTTGACAAAACGTTTTTGATGTCACACACAGAATTCACAGAATGACTAGGTTGGAAGATACATTTAAGATCATTGAGTCCAACCCATGCTCTAACACCTCAACTAAACCATGGTGCTGAGTGCCACATCCAGTCTTGTTTTAACCACATCCAGGGATGGTGACTCCACCACCTCCCCAGGCAGACCATTCCAGTACTTTATCACTCTTTCTGGAAAAAACCTTTTTCTAATATCCAACCTAAATTTCCCTTGGTGCAGTTTAAGAGTGTCCTCTGGTTCTGTCAGTTGTTGCTTGGAGAAAGAGACCAACCCCCACCTGGCTGCAGCCACCTTTCAAGGAGTTGTAGAGAGTGATAAGGTCACCCCTGAGTCTCCTTTTCTCCAGGCTGAACACCCCCAGCTCCCTCAGTCCCTGCTCACAGGGTTTGTGTTCCCAGCCCCTCTCCAGCCTCGTTGCCTCCTCTGGACGCGCTCAAGCGTCTCAAGGTCCTTCCCAAACTGAGGGGCCAGAGCTGGACACAGCGCTGGAAAAAGCCTCCCTAATATAAAGGACCACCCCTCCACCTCTTCTCTCTTTGATGTCTCTCCTGAGGAGCTTGTAGGCATCCAGTGCAGTGCTCCAGCTCTGTGAGTCGTCCCACTCCGTTTCTGTGATGGCGACTACATGTCTCCAAATGCCACGTGTGTCTCGTGACTGAAGGACTTTCTGTCACACAAGAAGGATCAATAATCTTACATTGTCATTTCTTTTTCTGATTCTTTGTACACATACATACTATGTAATCTGGTGGCCTTGAAGAAAGTGTGAGGTGTTACCAGTATCATTTCTCATGTTTGTTTTCATGTTGTCTCCCTAGAAAAGTATTTTAAGGTGTTTTGTTTCTTTGTTTTCCATTATTTTTAGTTCATGTGCATGCAGGCACACTAGAGGTGTACTAAAGTGTGCATATTGTTTTAGGAGAATCAAGCCCAGAGATGTATACCTAGATATGGAAACTAAGGAAAAGGGGTTTTGGGAATATCTTGGTTTTTTGGTCTTGGTCCAAGCTCATGAAGTCTGCCTAGCGTACAGTCTTCTAGGAATCTTGCTATCAGGACTTTTCATTGCTCAGAGGAGCAAAGTTGCCAGCTGCAGATTTCAACTAGAGCTTTAAATCTATCTTTTCATTTTTAAGACTCTTTTAAAGTCAGAGAAATTTTATATGTTCTACAGGAATCACTGAGAAACAGTCTTTAAAATGACAGCCCTAGAGAAGCATAATAATGACAGCTTCACATACACTTAGGGCTTTAACATCTGTGGGTTTGGGTTTGTTTTTCTAGTGAAGGCACTGTTTTGGATTAATTACCTTTTATGGTGGTTGGGCCAACCACCACCAGAAATTAGAAGGCAAATTGAGACCATGTCTTCAGCACCTGTGGCAACAGGACCCTTGGTAACTTTAAATAGGCCCTTTAAAAATACTATCTCTCATGTGTGCTCTGTTCTAACATGTGAAGAGCCAGTAAGCTTGCATAAAGTTTTGTAAACCATAATCAGACTAAAAAAAGTCACAATTTTAGAGTTAGAAATATTTTAGATAAAGAATGCTAAGTAGTAATTAGATCCATGCATACATGAGCATAATGTATTCTGAAATATATAATGACCTCCTAATTTCATCTGTTTGAAGTAGCAGATGACCAAATAGTTTAAACAATATTGTGAACATAATTTCACAATTTAAAAGGACATGGAACCTTTTGTCTAAAAACAAACAGGCAAACAAAAATCCCAAATAAACAGCCCATTTTTGTTGATAGGTGGCCCAAGTCAGTAGCCATCACAGAAATGAGGGAGTGGCAATACCTCGGATTTTGTATCCCTCTAACAATCAGAGATCTTTTGAAGATGTTCTGACTGTACCAGGGTGTGGGCATTCTTCCATATCTTGGTCGATTCCTTTGGTTTCCATTTGAAGCTGTTCTGCATTGTATTAATATAAAATACTAAGAATAAGCTATATTTTCAGCAAGTTTCCAGCAAAGTGGGTTTTTTTTCCTCCTTTTTTTCATATTCTTACTGCTTATCACATTTTTACTGCTGTTCCCTCTTGTTTGCTTTGTCAGGGAAAATTAAAAATCATGTTCATGCATAACTGGTAATTGTACATGAAACAGCCTTGACACTGAGACTCAGCACTTCCAACCCCTCAGCACTCAGACTGAGAAAAATAAATGATCAGTCTATCAGTCTGAGGCTTTAAAAGCATGAATTAATGTGGATTTCTTACCTGAACAGGATGTTTATGGTTGTGAATGTCACTATCACATGTTATAAAAGCCAGTAAAAAAAAACAACAAAGTCACACAACCTGCAACTCAAGGGGAATATAATTATAAAAATTAAAAATAGATGAGTTTGTTATTAGTTGCCATTTAAAATGAAAAGTGAAGGACATGGGAGATTTCAGTAGAATGAAAATCAGTATGGGAACAGATGTGATATTAACAAGATAGAGAAGGATCTAGAAGCTTGGAATATAAATTATTCTGATATATGTACAAATATGATTTACAGTAAGAGGCTGAGAAATTGAAATAATTTAAAAAAAATATTCACATAGCAGATGTGCTGTATAACTCTAGTGATCCAATTCCACACTTTTCCTTGAAAAGGGAAGCAGAATAATTAAAATGTATAGTGTAAACACCGTAACTTATAATGTCAAGAAAATATCTAGAACAATTAAAAATCTTTATAATAACAGTATATGTGGCTATAAACAAACTCATTAACTCATTAAAGGAAAAAATGGAAGAGAAATTGTGATCTAATTGTGATCTGAGATCTGAGATCTGAGTGGAAGATCAAAATAAATCTTAGAGTTCTCACAGTTCAAGTATAAGAAGCTGGTAATTTTAGGGCAAGGGACCCAAGGATTGGTTTGTGTGGCTTGTGTATGGATTTCAGATGAAATCACATTCTATTGTTTTATGGCACTGTGTTTCAAAATTCTCAACTTTGAAACATGGATGATTTGCACAGTTTGGCAATTAGTTATTCACACCTGAAGAAAATTGGGAACCAGTGGTAAGCAAGGACTTTGCCATGTAGATCTTTCATTGCTGAAGAAAATTGCTTCAATTTTTTAATTACCAAACTAGTAGACACCACAGAGTTGAAATGAGGAGTGGGCATATATGTATCCTTTCCAAACCTTCATATAGTGATGAAAAATTTGGTAATTTATGCAATTAAAAGAATTTCAACCTAAAAAGTAAAAAATTAATCCTTTTTAGGTCACATCTCCGACTGAAATTTTGGGTTGTCTTTTTCAACACAATGAAATGTTTACTTTCTAGCTTGTTTATGATGTTCTATCATGAAGAATTTATCTTATTATAATGATATCATGTCATTGTATTATTGGAATAAAGCCTGATCATGAGGTATCATTATAGAGTTAATTTAAAGCATACTGGAGCCTATTTTAAGAAAGTAAAATTTAAGTGTAGTCACTGATTTGCTTAATTATTTCCTTAGCTCATATTTTTCTTTCTCCTTTCTTCTCTGTATAAATAATTTTCTATTTCAAACTAGCATAGACTGAACCCTCTTACTTGCTGGCCTTTATCAGATAAAAAAAAGGAGAAATGTTAAGGATTGCTGCTCTTGGAATCTACATCTGAAATTCAGTTGAATATTGAGCAATTAAAGAATGGCATTAAGCAGCTTTCTAAAAGTCCTGTTAACCTTCATTTTGCTGATTGCAGGGCTTTTTGCTTGCTCTCACATTGCGGGAATCTAGTAATAAAGCTCCAATTGATTGTACTGATGCAAGGATAGTGCCTAAGTTGGGAAACAGTAAATGTAACTGGAAACTTGCATGCTTTTAAACGATTTTTTTTTTAAATCTCTGCTCTGAGCTTTTTCTGAGGGCTTTTTTGATATTAGTACTTTTATCTTCTGTTTGTATAAATGTAAACATGTCACATCCCTTTGAGTATTTTTATTACATCTATATTTCATATTTATAGTGTTCATGGGGTTTAACCCCAGAAACAGCTTCAACCCACAGAGCTGCTTCTCCTAACCAGCAGAGTGAGGGAGGGAATTGGAAGGGCAAAAAGGAAAAAAAAAAGCTTTTGATACAGATTTTGATAAAAAAGGGTTTAGTAAGTGAAGCACAGCAAAGTAAGGCGTTCATTCTCTGCTCCCCACCAACAGGCTGGTGTATAGACACTTCCAGGGAAGCAGAGCCCCAGCATTGTGGTTGCTTGGGAAGAGAGATGCCAACAACCCTCCTTCCTCTTCCTGGCCTCAAGCTTGTCATGCTGAGCATGGCATGGTGGGCTGTGCAATATTTCTGTGATCATCTGAGGTCCCCTTCCCTGCTGTGTAACTCCCAATCCTCTGTCACCTCCCGCCAGCCTGCTGGGGGACACAGGGAAAGCCCTGAGGCTGTGTAGGCATTTCTCAGTAAGAGCCAAAGCACTCATGAATTATCCACAAGTGCAAAGCACAGCATTGCCCAGGCTGCTATAAAGTAAAAGCAAATATTTAAAATTTTGTTAATTCTACATTTTTTGAATAGTCCATTAATATGGCCAGTACAGAAATTACGCATGTCAATTTTATGGTTTTGTGTTCCTGGAACCCACTTTTTAAAATGTGTATAGTATTTGCTACTTTGCAGTCTGGGGTGTCAAGAAAGAAGTTTTGTGTAGCAATTATTAAATGAGCTTTTTCAACCCAAGGTTCTTCTGATCTTCTGACCTTACCTGGGTAGTCCTCAGCTTAGGTGCTTCCTTCTTTCTCACTCTGTTGATTTGTTCATAACTACTTTCACCGTGCTTTGATTTGAGACAAACTTTTCATGTTTTGATTTTTTTTTTCTTACTGGTTTGGTCTATTGTTACTCTTGACCTTGCAAGCTTTTTGATAATTTCTATTCAGGGGTAGCTTCAGCTTTTAAACATAATCTCTATTTCCCCATTTGTACTGTGCTGTTTCATGTAGTCTCTCTCAAGTCTGTCTGGTGATGGGGAGAGAGGAGTATGAATTTGTCTTTGGAAGAGTTTTATTTAACAGTCGTCATACTACTGCAAAAATATAAATTTCTTACCCATCTTTTTAGTTTCTTTTCAGCACATTTGGTTATTTTGCTGTATTTCAGGCAACCTAGAGTCTGCTGTGTATTGCAGCATTTCATGCAATTTTTATACTTTGGTGACACCAGATATGAGAGGATGAGACATTCCTTTTGTTTCAGTGGGTGGAAGAAATCATTCATTTGGAAGAGGAGAGGAGAGCAGTGGAAAGCAGTGGGAAAAGAGATATTTGGAACAAAATTCACCCAGAAAGACACATGTTCCATTTTTGAAAAATAAGATAGCCCTTATGGGCTCCTTGTCTAATGAAGCTTTTGAATAACTCATGTAGACCAAATTATTGAAGTGAATTGGTTATTCCTTCCTCATTTTAAAGGTAATATGCTAACTTCTTTAAAAAATACAGCCCAAAGGAAAGTTGTCAAAAAAATACAACATTCTTTTAATGCTTTCTGCCACTTCCTGTAAAAATGTCTCACTAAGAAAGAGCTACTGCTTAAGAATCTGCAGGTTCTTTATAAAGAATTATCTTTTTCCTCTATTCCACATCATCCTAAAATTCTATATTTAAAAATCAAAATATTATTTGTTGAGATTTATCCAAAACTCTGAGGTTAATATGGAAAAAAGTAGATTTTTTTGATTTTGTTTTTTGCACTTGGGTTGTAAGAAGAGCTTTCTCTATCATAAAGACTAAATGCTATAGATGTTTGTACTTATTTGAAATACCTCTGGTTTGAGCACCTGCAGCTGTAGGAAGTTGTCCTATTTGAACTTTCAGTTGAAGACCCAGTGCCCTTACTCAACCAAAATTCCTGTTGACTACCATATTTCTTTTCCTGAACTGTTTCACTATAGGATCTAGAGAACAAGATAACCTGTGGATTAAAAAAAGCAAAAAATGAATAATAGTCACTTGTGATTGCTTAAATACTGTGATTTTAATGAGTTGCTCCCAGAGAGTACTATACACTTTTTATGGAAATATTCCATTTTTCTAATGCCTTTTTACTATACTGTATTCTGAAAAACTAATTTTGGGGGATGAGCAGAGGAAAGATTTCAATAAATGTGATGTACTAGTTAAATATAGAAATCTAATATTTGACTCACTATAATTTTAGTAGTAAATCACCAGCTTAAATGCCATATTTTGAATTTCAACTGTAAAAGAATCCTTAAAATAGATATTTCTCACCAGTGATGTTTAAATATTTTGATGTGATAATATAATTCTTTAACTTCCATTGAAAATATCTTCGAAGTAAGTTGATGAAAATTGAGTGCTCTAAAATGCTTTCTAAATTGTGACAACATTGTGTATTGCAACCACCTTTCATCTTTACAGAAGTTAAATGACACATCATCACTTTCTTTACTGTGAGTTCCAGTCCCATGCAGATAATGACATATTAATTTTACTATTTTCATTCCAAGAATGATTTGTGTGTATAAACCTACCCTATGGGGTTTAATCATATGTGCTTATTGTGTGAACAGCAAAGCAGAGATGTGCTTCTCGTTGTGTACATGGTTTAATTAGGAAACACTTCCAGAACAGGTGTAAAAAAGCACAGCTTCTTGGTAGGCATAGAAATTCACCAGAATGCAGGTGTGACATAAATAATCCTGTGCTTGTGCTAAAAGCAAGTTTGTTTTCCCATCACACCGATAATTTGATCCTGAGAAGCTGTTAAGCTTAATAGCATTTTGGAGTGCTTTGTTCAAAGTTATGTAAGACACTTGCTGTTCCTTTTTTCTTTTTTAATATCAGTTGATGCGTGACACAATTTACCATCTTTTCTTCGCTGTGAATGTAGAGGATATAAAATGGGTGGATATGTAGAGCTGATGCTGTTTGAACTGTAGCAGACAAAGCACAGTAAGGCACAGCAACATAATCTTTTTTGCCTCCAATTTAGCCTTTCATGTAATCTGCAAGCTAATTGAGCACAACTGGATTGAACTTCTCAATTTTTCTATATATGCAAGGAATGATTTGTAATGAATAGATTAATTATGAGCCAGGCAGCCAGGAAACCAAAGGATGTTCAGTTACTTCTGGTAATGAGGCTGGTTTGGTAGTTTACTGGCTGTTGTTGAAGCCCATTTTTTCAGCAGGCCATTTTTTTCATTTAAACAGAGGGTTAAAATAATGTAATTACTCTTCTTATTTTTCTATTATCATCCATCACAATTTCACTTTAAAAAAATGAGAAAGGAAGACAATAAAGAAAAATAAGCTTATGAAATATAATTTGCTTTCTGAAACAAATGCAGAGATCTGTTTATTATATTATAAAACATGATCTATTGAATGTATTGCGTTTCTGAAAATTTACCCATGAACAGAGATATATTCTGTGGTCTGAAAACTTATAAAAAGGAATAAAACTTAAGTTATAATGGATATTTTACTCAGAGCACAGATAAGCTGTTTTGAAATTGTCCTTCTTATGCTTAATCTACTTGATTTGTACTTCTTTAAATAAGTGGTTCTGTAACTAGAAAATACAGAATCAGCATGCAAAGTGTAAAAAAAAAGAAAAAAAAAGAACAGGGGAATTAAACACACCAACTATACAGCAGGAATAAATATTATATCAACTTAATATGCCATTTTCATTTTAGAGAAAGATTAAAATATTAGATATGTGGAGGATTAATATCTGAAAATTCTTATATATATATATATATATATATATATAAAACGTCTCCCAGATAGCTTTTCCACATGGGGCAGGGAGCTGTAGACATTTTATATTATGCTTGACATATGTTCTTTGTCTCTCACTTGAGAGAAAATTACTAGAATAATGATTTCCAAACCCTGGGGCACATTGCTTTGAATTCTTAAACATCAGTAGATATCTACTTATTGGATTCACTCAACTTCTCCTTATTGGATTCACTCAACTTCTCCCATTTTTTTCTTGGTACTATTGGTAGTGCTGGACTAAGAAAAAAATGGGAGAACTTGATCTATAAATAGTTTGATCTATAAATAGTTTCCTATATGAAGGATTAGAGGGGGACATTCTTGTGAGTAGAGTTGGGGCGACAGCTCTTGACCTACATGGGGAATGTATGAAGCAGTTATCAGAGAGGCAGAAATGGATGAAAACAGGTTAAGCAACCTCATGTTTCTGGTGATTGGCAGGGATAAGACTCTGTGTGTGTTTGACAGGCTCAGTGTGGGTCAGTCCATGTCCTTGTTCCAGGGGAAAATCGGGTTAGCTGTAATAATTGTCTGCTAATTGTGGGTCACTGGTATTGTGTGTGTGCAGTGGTACATCTTCAGTTTCTGAGGGAGCACTGCTCGTGTTCTGTGTGCATGAGAACTCATTTAACAGTTTATGGGGATCACAGTTGTTAAGGTTATGAAAACATATCTGACATAACCCTGAAAGATGCCACATTAGTCACAGGAGCAGGACTGTGTCAGTACAGTGTGGCCAACAACTTGGACCACAGCAGTAGCAATGGTCTTTTATTCTGACTCCCTTTCTTTCACTTTTCTATGTCAAAGGCATGAAGCTGAGAGGGAAAAGTTGCTTCAAACTGAAAGTGTGATCAGTGAAAAGGTATAGCGTGTTCAAAACAGGGAGGTGAGAGAGTGAATTAATGGTAAACAAAAATACTGTGGAAGGAAATTCACTTGAAAAGATAGCAGCCAGTGACAGATAGAACACTTGGAATAATGCTCAGAATTATATTCAGATATAATTGAGAAATAAAAGCAAAATTTTAAAAAGCAATTATTCCAGAATAATAGAGTTGAGAAAATTTAAGTACTAAAGAATAATGAGCAGTTAATTGTTCTGTAGTCCCTATTGCCATACTTTAAAATCAGGACACACTCTCTTTGGGCTGAAGTTCACCAATGGACCAAACTCTAGAAAATATTCCTGTTTTACCAGGGCTCTGCAGCCCTGTAATAGGTAGTTCTGATTTCTGTAGCTCAGGAGTAGCTTCTTCAGCGTGGCACATGTTGCTGTTACAGGGAAGTACCTTCAATTTGTGCCAATATTGCCTACAGAATAGTTATCTTTTAATTAAAGGTCAAAAAGTAATCTCAGAATGTGCTGTTTGTACAAAATCCTCTAAGAGAAATAGCTGTGGAATTGTGGTTATTATTTCTGTGTGTAATGCACTGTTTACTGTATGTCCCCTAATTCATATGAGTGGAAAAAAACAGAATTGTTGAACAGACAGAACAAATATTTATTCCAGCATGAGTACAGAAATTTAGAAAAGAAAGGCTACAGATTCCCTAATTAAACTGTTAAAAGACTATTAAGTCTTCTCAGTTTACTTAGGAGTTTCATTTTTTTTGTTCTTCCAAAATTGTAGCATATTTTGGTCTTGTGAAGCTAAGATGCCATCATTAACAATTAGTTACTGAGGAATGAGGGTCAATCTCTGGGGTTAAATAATATTATAACTCACTCCTGTGACAGAAACTACTGTTCATTGGCATGGTCAATCCTCTGAGGCTGTTCATAAAGAGCACACCTAAGTCAAATTCCAGAGTAATGGTTATGGCAGCTTTCAAAATAGAACTAATGGATAGGATTGAAGTGAATGCAAAATTTGCCTGTGTATGGAGTGGCTAAATTTTCTTCATTGCTGTTATTTGGAAAAAGAAAAAAAAGAAAAAAGTTCCTAAAGGTATTAGAAGTCATTATTCTGAGAGCAATATTTTATTTTTTATACAAAGCAAAATGTTTTTACCAACATGGGAGACAGTTCTGGATGTTGTTGAATGCTGGGGAAACTGATGAAATTTTCAAATAGAAGGCAAATATTCTAAATATCTATGTATATGTAGGCACATATTAAAATACATGGAGACACATATCTAAACACCTGTGTACTCTTAATACCTGTGTGCAAACCCTCTCTGTAGTGTAGCCAATGAATTGAAACAACTTTTTTGGCATCAATAAAGAACATCATGTTTTAAAACTTTGTTTCGTTTATGTCAGATTCAGTGAAGGCTTTCCACAGGTTCTGTACTGTAATACAGAACCTTGCCATGGAATCAGTTCTTTGGAAATGGGACTTGTTCCCAACCTGCTCTGGATTGCATCCATTGCTTGAAATGTTTATAACTCCATCCATGTATTGCTCAACAGTTATGCATTGACACATGAAGCATTTGAGTACACAAGGAAAACCTGGCCTTGAGAGAAGTGATAAATGTTCAAGTCTTAAATTTTGTTTTATTTTTTATATTTAATTTTGTATTTTTTAATATTTTTGATAAATTCCTAGTTTTTTTCTCTATAGCAGTGCTGAGTTGGTTTTGTTGTAGCAAGAGAAATGGGGGAGGCTGCTTTAGCATGTTCCTGCACAAAGGAAGAAAGAGTGGCACTGCAGGTATCAGCCATTACTCCTGGAGTTGTTGCTCCTTCACTTTTCAAAAGCCTGACACTGCTGTGCTGAGAACCCTGACAAGACCAGTAGTAGTCCTGGAAAGTAAAGTTTGATGAGCTCATGAGCAAGCAACAAACAATGCTTTCCAATTTCTCCACTTTTGTTACTCAGTTATATCTCTTGGGAGCTTGCAAAAAGTTCAAATATCTTGAAGTACTGCAGCAAAAAAAAGTAGAGAGGTACTTGTTCATGAATTTAATTTGTTTCTCAGTGGGTGATGTGGGACTAATATGCACAGTGTCAAGCTGATGAAATACTCTTCTGTACTTAATTAATCCAAAATCCTGAATACTCCTTCAGACAGTCTGTCAGTAAGGCACTTATTCATGACAAATTCTACTTATGGTATCAGCTTTTAAAGCTAAAAAATTAAATAGAGATATTTTGGGTTAGGAAGGGGGAAATATGTTTGAGTTCTATACATGTGGTACAGACCTAAATGTAAATGAAGGAAAGGGATTGTGGAAGTCTCCTTATCACACTTGAATGAGTCATTTACAATTTAGAACTTCAAAACACATACAACATGTGGGAAGGGGATCCCAGTGATGAATAGTGAATGTCACGGTAACATTTTTTTGCTGATACAGTCAGTTGTCTTACGAACAGGTCCTTACTCTGTTTTAATATGGTTTGAGTTTATCATCAGAAAAATATAAATACTGCATTGTTTTGCTGTTGTTCACTATCAACTGCACAGCTTCATAGGTCTGTGTGTTAGTGAATTCACTAAGAAAACTTAAAAGACTGGAAAGACTGTTAAAAATATCCTTCTTACTATTCAGTACTAGTATATTTATATCAGAATATGCATCTACAAACTACTAATATAAAAACACCTACATTTTTGGATGAACAACAGTGTGGCCAGCAGGGCCAGGGCAGCGATCATCCCCCTGTACCTGGCACTGGTGAGGCCACACCTTGAATCCAGAATCCCATTCTGGACTGCTCACTGTGAACAAATTATCTTTGGTACAGAGCCTGAGAAATATTGAATGTTGTGAATTTCCTTTTTTTTTTTTTTTTTTTTTAAGAGGAAAATGACATAATGTAGAGGGAAATTGGTATTTCTCACCATGTCCTAGGAATATAATGACCATCCATGGAAACAGACACATTTCCTTTGTGATTTGTTATTGTGCCAAAACCATTTTGGGACAGACTTTCTTTGAAAATGTTTAGCATACAAGGTTCACATAAGTATCTGTATATTTCTATGTTTTATTTGAGCCTTCATTCCTTGCTTAGAAACATAAAGTACTAATATAAACTATCTGGAGGAAAACAACAAGAAACAGAATTATTTTATGTGGTTTTCTAGATTTCCCCCAGAATACATGTAGTAAATGACCCTGAAATACAAATTTCTAGGGGACTTCTCGACCTGGATGTATTTTGTGGGCAAAAAAAATTCCCTGTTTGCTTATTCTGTGAGCTGTTTCAATTCAGATCTATGAGGAGAAATGGGGGACAGATAGGAGAATCTTCTATGGTAGAAATTTATTTACATTGCTCCAGACATACTGGTCAAAACCAGAAAACATAATGAAAAGGCTACAAAAGAGCAACATTAAAACATGCCTGCCTATTCAGTGGTGCTGAAAGGAAAGCTAAAGCTCAATTTAGGCTGAGAGTGAAAAGAAACATCAGCAAGGGCTTTGGCTGTTAGACTAACAGGAGAAAGATGGGGAGGAACCTGCAGTTGAACAGCAATCCAAACATAGCTCAGGAGTGGAGGAAGAGGTGGATGCTGACATCAGGAGAATAAATGGGTGGAATAAATTGATGTAAGGAAAAACTGGTTGGGATTAGGCCTGAGTAGAAGGAAAGATATTCAGATAAACTCCAAAGGAAACAAAATATAGCGCTCCACACACGTCTGTACAGAATTTTTGATGGCTAAATCAAATAGCTGATAATAATTTCTCATTTTCTTTCTCCCATGTCTCTAATGGGAGAGAAGAGAGAATTTCTCATCAAGAGAGAATCCTGTCCTGTATTAGAAACTATCTTCAGATTTTTTTTTTTAATCTGAACCAAACTGCAATATTAATATTTACTGATCTATTAAGGACGAAGGCAGGATTAATGGTATGTGTTTGGCAATAATCTGGAAAATGAATCTTTGTTAATAATATAGAGCCTGTTTATTGATTTTTCATTTAAGAGGGAAAAAAAAGCAAGCTGAATAAATGCCAGAAGCAGCCTTTGTCTCATTTCTGTAGGGAGATACAGTTGATTTACTAGCTGAAAATGCATTAAATTTAAGAGCTGCTTGCATATAGTGAACATATTGAAAAGCAGTTGATATAACTTGCCTGTTAAATCAGAGACACTTAATAAAAAATCCTTTGAAATATTCCTTGATATAATTTTAGATTTTATAGACACAATTTATAGAGACAGTCATCAATCATTTTAACATTTATGATTGCAGAATATAAGTGTGTTTTCATGTTACTCTAGGAAATGAAATTAAAAACATTTAATTAACAAGCAAAATCTAATATTTTCTATTATGTTTTCATCACGTATTCAAGAACATGATCTAAATTAAATCTGTAAAAACTCTGAACAGTGTTGCAGTGAGCAGCAGTAATATGAAATTAGAAAGATTAAGTTGTTTAATGTCTTTTCTTATCTTTAGCATTTAGATTTAGCTGTTCTTTGTTTCAGAGTTGTTTATTTGCACTTTCAGATTTATAAGTAAATGTCACCTAAAGCTGTACTCTACTGAAGATAACCCAAAATATGCACAGGTGTGGCAAATCCATGTGTTATCCTGCCCTTTCTTTTCCTAAAACTCTTGGAGCCATGCCTTGTTGTCATTATGAGTATTGCAAAACACAGTTTGGAATTTCAAACCTGCTAGAACTTGGGCTCTGCTTCCAAAGTTGTCACATAGAAAAAGCCCCTTTAGGGGTTTGGTGTTTGTGCTGCAAAGTGCAGTCACAATTAGAGAGTCAGTTGGAGTGAGGATGATGCCAACAAGAATCATCTGATTCCATTCAGCTTTCTGGAGGCATCCACGCTTCCTCAGAAAGGTCAGTGAAGATTTTAGCATGGTCATTCCCAAGGTACTAAAATATAATGTCAGCAAATCCCAACCTTCTGATTGCACAATTTCTTTCTTCCTCTCTCCTGTGCACAAGCCAATCTTCTTTAAAAAAACAGCTCACTGAAAATAGGCTCTAAAAACTTTGCTATCTGATACAATATTCCATTATTTGCCTTTGTCCAGAAGAATAACTCTGTATACTTCTGAAATGCACACATCTAAAACATAACTTCATACATATTTCAGAGACCTGGATTAAAAAAATTAGTCACGTGTACATTGCTACAGCACATACATATGCCTATTGCCCATCAAAACATATGTTTATTTTGTTCCTTATCCCTTGCATTTTGAGCCTGAGCCTATTAGATTCAAGTATCTTTCAGGATTTCCGTTTTCCTGAGCTACTTGTGTGAGAGAAATGTAAAATTTTAGTTATTTTTAATATCAGGCTGTGGGACATGTTGTTAAAATAAATTACCTCTTCAGAGTTATTAGCAGCCAGTTTTCTGGAAGTAGATTTTGCAGCTGAAGAGATTCAATTCTTTTGCAACTCTTTTCCCAGGGAGTTCAGCACTGAGACAGGGTTTTGTACCTTTCCTTGAAAGTTTTATCATGATAGACACTGTGACAGGTTTCAAATAATCAAGCACACATATCAAAAGAGCCAGGAGACCAACAGGGGAAAAAAAAAAAAAGATGTCTCAGTAATATAACCATATAATGGAAGCACAAGAAGGTTGATGAACTGGGTTCCTCCATCTTGTGTCTTCCACTAGCACAAAAAAAAAAAAAAAGAAAAAAAAAAGAAAAAGAAACTATTTTTTCTTTTCTGAGATAAATTTATACCCTGGATTTCCTCGGTGCTCTTCCCTATGGCTTGAGTGCTGGATTGCTTTAATCACTTTATATCTTCCCCCTGGGACAAGTCCTGAATAATGGTTTCATTAAAATAGAAATTGTGGGGATTTCTCTTGTCTTAACAGGGCCTGCTGTTCCTGTAACTCTGCCTCACCATGACAGACATCTTCTACCTTTCTAATTCACTTCATCGACCAAAAGAAACTTAATTTATCTTTTGGTTTGGTTAAAGAGCCATCACTGGCCTTAGTGAGATATCTCTGGTTTTGTAATAAAAGATTGCCTTCAAATTTTTGAAGTACCAGCAAAAGACCTGCAATCCTGTGCAGAACAGAACCTGGTGTCTCTGGTAACCTGTCTACTACTATTTGCTTACAGTTATAGTCTAGTTAATTATGTTAGTGAAAATGCCCTTTTTGATGAAAGCTATTTCTAGAAGCAGCTTGAAAAAGTCAAACTTCCTGGTTATTTTCCTGTATACCAAGTTCTTTCTGGATAAAGGGCACTGCAGAAATTATTTACAGCTCTCCTAAGGTGATTTGAGAATTCTAGCTGAGCCAGGAAATTAATTTATCTGTCACCTTTTTCTACACTTGATGCATACAGAGTTTATCCTTCCTCCTCTCAGTGTCATTTAGGGAATTGGTTTTTGACTTGTTTCTCTCATGCCTTCTTGAAATGTTGAAAAATGGTTCCAAGGCTGTTCTTATGAAGGCTAAGAAGTTGCTGTAATCTCTGTGCTGAGACTCTAATTGGGTAATGTTTATTGTGAATCTCCAAATTCATAGTGGAAGTGAGGACACTTCTCTGGAGTTCAGACTAGATGGGAGGTACCACTAAGAAATGCATGTGACAACTGTCAAGGCACCACCAAGTGTTCCACAACCAATTTAATAAATCCCTTGTCATCCTCAATCAATTCAGGAATGAAACTGGAGTGTATTTTTTCTCTTTTTTGTTTTCTTTCAATGAAAGATTGAGAGATGCCCTTCAGTGTAAATAGATGTTTGCTCTATCACTGAAATGCTACAGAGAAATGTCTTTCTGTTAGCAGCTTGAATTCTTTAAGTCGTGCAATCATTTCATATCCCTCTGGAATTTTGTACCCCATCTCTCTCAAAGTCTTTCTAAGACCCTCTACTTCTGCTGATGAGATGGACAGAGAAGTTTTTTTCAGTTCATTTTTCCCTATTTTAATGAGCTAACCATAAGCAATTAAACCAACAGAACAACTCCAGTGCTCAGTGAGGCATACAGCAAATGCAGACACAAACAGCTCATGAGGTTTATAAATGTGCAGAGGTTAATCAACACAGGAACTTTTATCATCTCTCCTTATACCCTTTGGCAAGCAAGACCCCAAACAAGCCATCTGACTATTCCTTCTTCACTGTTTTTGTAATTGTGATCTAGATTTACCTGTAGGTAATCAAGATGCAGAAATACCAGAGAGTTTCTAAGACATCACTGAAGTTCATCACTTGGAAGTCAAAGTACCAAGGGTTTCCAGTTTGAAGGAGAGAGGATTAGAGCCCCCCTCCCTCCAACTTTTAAATGAGCAACTTTAATATGAAGCTTTCTGTCAAGAACTATGTGAATTTTTTATTTAACATTCTTTTTAAAAGGACACACTCAGACAGCTACTTTGAGCATCCCTTGGCACCATTCTTGATTTCCAGTTTTACCAAAGCATTCTGCAGTGAATGTTTTAGTCTGGACAACAAGGTTATCTTCTAATTTGAAATTATCTGTTTTTGCTTTTATGCAATAACTGGCACATTGGGCTTACCTAGCATTATACTTCTCTGGGCTTTCTATGTTTTGGGGGCTTTGTTTTTTTGTTTTGGTTTGTTTTGTTTTGTCTTTTTTGTAGGAAAGTTATTTTGAGTGAATTGCTTTGGATGTACTCCTACGAAAGTCCAAAATGATAATCAGTTTTCAGAATTTGATTAGGCTTTTTCATTTTCTAATACTAGTATGGCTTGTGAATCTAAACAGTGTAAGCAGTTTCAGTTCTTTGAACCTCCAGTCTCCAAGCCTGATTTAGTCTGCATAAATACAGATTAAATATCTCGGTTTGTTTTGTAAAGGAAAAATGAATTGGCTTAATGAGATGACTGTTCTGGCTTATGCTACTTTTTGTAAAGTACTGGTGCTCTAGTAAAATGTCATAATCAGGGAAGTACATATTGTATTTTCTCCCAGCATGTACTTTATGGTGAAAATAAGGGGTTTTTCTTGATATGATAAATATATAATGGAAATGGAATGGAAAATGAACACTTTTCAGTTCAGTCACTTCACTTTCAGTTCAGCCGTTTTATGCAGATAACCAAGGTTGGTTAAACATGTGTTTTTTTCTCAGGACATTTAGTTAGGATATTATTTCTGCCTAGTCTTTATCAGTGTTTTACTAGTTGGTGCTTAACATGTGACTAATGCAAATCTATGTAATTAAAAATGTGCCCCTGGGACTAGTTCAAGTGGGTGATACTATGTGAAGTCACAAAACTAGCTGTTTTATTTATTATGGATTTTTTCAGAAGATGAAATATGAAATAAAAATAAAATGCAGTCATTTTAGTGAACTATTTTTGTATAAAATTAGGATTCAAGGAAATTCATTTATTCTTGTCTATATTTTACTACAATAATCTGGAAGTAATAACTTTTTTGTTTGATATCAAAGACCACAACTTTCCCTCATGCAATACCTCCAAATAAAGTAGCTTAGATTAATTTATATTTATGAGTTTTTGTTTTCATTATGCTTTGTTCAAATAAATAATGCTTGTTTAATAATAATAAATAAATAATATTTATTAAATTATGTGCTTATAATTGAACACCAAAGTAATTATATTTATATCCTGGATCAATTAATATTCATTTTTTTCATGGGGTTCTTTGTGTGGAATACATTCTTCAAGATAATCTGATAATACTGAAGGGATTTTGCAGTTGAATGAGAGGGTAGAGAGGAGTGTGGAAGATGCATTTTCTGCTCACAGGAGCACCACATGATGTGTATTAGCCATGTTAACACTGACTAACTTGTGCAGAACTCAAACTCCTTGTAGGGGTTGGTAGCCAGTCTCAGGAGGAGCAGCTTATGGGTGTTAAATGGTAATGCTACCTTCTCTGACTTAGGCAAGGAATGGTTTTTCTATCTCCCTCGTAATCTTTTTTAGCCTTGATAAATATTTTCTTCTTGATAAACTCAGAGACCGTTTCACATATAAGTTTGTTCATGTATTTGACACAGAAACATCTTTAGGGTTTTGTACATGTCTGTATTCCCTTATCTCTTCTCCCTCCCTTTAGTTTCTTAACTCAAGTTGTTGGCACAACCAACAATAAGCCATTTGTGAAACTATTGTCCCTTATGACTTCCTTGAATCAGTTTTCTGTTAAGTCAGGAGTGAAGCCGAAGTTTAACTTCCAGTCATTGCTGGAAGTAACATTTGGAAAATACAATCTTTTAAAAGAGTCTGTATATAAAAGAGTCTGTGTATATATATATACACATATAAATCTATGTATGTATGTGTTTATGTATGTATGTATGTATATCTGTATATTTATACACATATACAGACAAATACTTAATGTCAACAGTTCACACATAATGTATCCAAATTTGGAGAAAAACATTTAGCTCTCCTGTATTTCCTCTGGTGATGAGCTGTAAAGGAAAAAATCATGGTCTATCATAATGGATTAAGTCAGCTAAGTAAAACTAGAGATTATTTGTTAATCTGTTCGTTCAGTAGGCAAAATAAATGTTCATTAAAAAGTAAAGTGTGCTTAAAAATCTAAGAGAATCTTCTTTATACTTTAGAAAACAGTTTTATTTTATTTTATGCTTTCTCAAGTTTTAATCCTCATGATTCATATTACATGGGGACTCCTGGGTTTCTGGCTTTCTATATAAAAAAATCTGATTTTTTCCTTAGACTGGATTGAATGGGGAGTTTTAATATTCCAAGTGTTGGCCTCTCTTGCTTAAGCTGCTGAACCTTATCCTTTTTGTAAACCTCATGGCAGAGGAGATGTGAGGAACACAGTACTGAGTTACATATAAAGGTACAACTTCTTCTGTAGCAGAAATATTCCAGATTTTGCTGGTTCCTATGCATGAACTTGTGTCAAAAGGTAAGGATTAGCCAATTTTAGTAAAGAGGACTGTATTAATGAGATGGTAAAGAAGATAGCCAGGCAACATGTAACATGTGAGAGATGAAAATGCCAAAGCGAGAAAAACACGAATATGGTCACATAAAAACTATTAATTAATTCCTAATATATTCAGTGGTGAATTGAACTTTATTTTCTAATCCAACCAAAGATTTTGCATGTTTAATCAAAATATAAAGAAATATTTCCAAATGTTGGATATTCAGCATTTCCATAAATTCAAACCTTTCAAGTTATCTCAGAAAGATATATCAAATACACATCTATTAGCTATGTATAATTGATATTCAAGTCAAATGCATGTACACATACACACAATATATAGGAAATATATATTAAAGTAGACGGTGCAAATATATATCAAGTATCTTGATATAATGGTTCTAAGGAGATATTAGCCTATTCATGTTAAGTTACTTTTGCAACTAATTAAAAAAAAAAAAAAAAAGAAAGGGCACTTGGAAGTTGTGAATCAGCTGGTGCATCTTTGATATCTGCTTTAGGATAAAATGCATTGTCTCCAAGAGTGTTTATTCCCTCTGCAGTCAATATTTCATGTGCCATACTGCCTAAGAAGAGTAATTTAAATATGGTAGATGATACCCACAGTGTTTATACAGCACTATAGCAATACCACTATACTACTATGAATTAAATAATTGTGGTCTTCAGGTTTTGTTTTTGTTAACTAATTGCAATCCAAGTACTTTTTAAAATTCAAACTAAGTTTGTTGGGTTTTTCATAAGTAATCTCTTTTACTACCTTAGGTAATAGAGATTATCAAAAAAGGAGAAAGTAAGTTAGATTTTGTCTGCAAATATTCCAAGTTTTGGGGTTTGTTTCTGTCTCAGATTTTTTCTGTCTCTGATTCTGCTGCATTTTTTGGGGAGCTTTGCTGGCTCATATAACCCTCAGGTCCTACAGCTGGTTTCAGTGATTTTTCACACAGCATGCAATGGGAATTTGCTCCCCTCCTCTTGTCAGAGGGACGTGCTCAGAAAGAGCTGTTGTACAAAAACACACAGCATTGATCTCAGGGTTAGTCAGAGAACAATAAAGTGTCTGGCCACTAGCCTCATAAAATAAAGTTCCATAAAACAAGTAAGTCAAAATACTAATTATATCAGTGGAAGAAATATGTTCAATTTGCTATGGCATGGAGAGGTTGAACCCTTACAGAATCATATGACAAAGCTATTGCTATTTCTGTTCTATAAAGGAATAATTCATTCCCCTATCTCCCCTATCTCATCCTGCCTGACTTATTTCCTTCTCAAGAATTATATAAAAGATGTGCTAGGGTACTGACTAAATGAAGATTTCTGTAAAATTCTTTTGTAGTATTTCTTCTCTTTAATAGATGAAAATATTCAGAATGAAAAATAAAACACTACATTTTTCCTGAAGTTGTAACAGGATGTCATATCATGTCTGACCAAAGTAACCATATATAGATAGAGAGAAGGATTCTGCCTAGAAATTTCAGCCTGAAGCTGAGAATGGCTCTGCAGTGTATTAAAATGCTCATGTTAAAGAGAGAACACCTGGCTTCTACTTCCTGTTCAGTATATGATTAAATATTTATGCAAAGCAAATATGCTCTGGAGAGAAACTGAGAGCACTCCACCACAAATTGCCCTGTAGCTTTGAGGTAGAGATGTCAGCTTGAACAATGAGAGGTCCATATTCAAATCCCTTGCAGTGCTGAGGCTCAAAATCTTGTTATGTGCAAAAGGGAGCATAACATATAAATGACTCTAAGAATTTATTGTTAGTCTCACTGAATTTAAACTGCCTATTAGGTCTAATGAATAGAAGGAAGCCCTCAAAGTTACTATATAAAAAAATCTTCCTGTTGTTAATCACTTGTTAATAGTTTTCTACCTGGCTCCTAAGGCTTGCAAATCCTGTACTCAGGAAGGGGGAGGTGGGAGTGTCTATGAAGTCACCAGCATCTCCAGGTCTTTGCCAGGAGGAATTCAATGCCTGCAGGGTGTGGGTTCATCTACTATTTCAAAAGGAACATGGAGAAGATGCGTCCTTTCTCCTCAGTCTTGAGTACATATTGAATTTCTTTTTGTTTTCTTATCCATGCCTACCTCCACCTTGCACTAAGGACCCCAGACCTGGATGTAGTACTCCAGGTAGGGTCTCATGAGGGCAGAACATATAATAATAATAATAATAATAATAATAATAATAATAATAATAATAATAATGTGTTGCTATAGCTATTATTTTGAGAGGTTTCTTTGCCACCATTATGTCTTTATACTTTAAGTGGCTGAAAAAACTGGTTAAATCTAATGGAATTGCATGAAATTGCACACCTAGAAACTGAGGCTCATTCAACTACTTTTTTCTGTTATTTTTCTAAGTATAGAACTCCATGGCCAATTTCAGCCAGACCTGACACTAAAACCAGACTCATAAAATAACCTGGGCTGGAATGGACCTAACAGTTCCATCTCATTCCAACATTTTTCACTAGACCAGGCTGATCAGAGCCCCATCCAACCTGGTTTTGAACACTTCCAGGTCATACAAAAAGTCAGAGAGAGACATAATTGGATTTCTTGAAAATATGTAGCAGGATAGCGACCTTTTTAAAAAAGTGGTTTATTTAAGGGATGTGAGAAGAGCATGGGGATAATATGTTAGAGGCTTATGTTCTGGGGAGGTGGTGGGTAATATCTGTGAAAAACAAGCTATTGCCTTATGATTTGTCACCAACCCAGATTTTGGTTTTGATTTATTTTTCCCATCAATTAATCCTTTACATTCATCATTTTGGATGGTATGAAAGTCCTTTAAAACTCTCATATCTAGTTTTATCCCAGATTTCCTTAGAGGGCTGATTATTCTAGATAAAACATAATTCAGTAGAATCATAGAAAGAAGAAGTAGAACTGACTGATGGAATAAGTAAGTTAGATTAAGTTCTATTATTGCTTGAATCAAAGACAAATTTCTGTTCATGTGGAAGCGACTTGTAACGTATAACCTGAAAAGGTTTCATAAGAATTAATTCGGCATTATCTATCACCACCACTGAAATCACTGGTCCTGCTTTGTGCTGCCCCTCTTACTGAAATAAGGGAGGGCAAAGTGTTTTAGGAAAGAGAAGGGACAATAGTACTGAGAGGTATAATTAGAGGTATTTGCATGAGTCAGATAAAGCAATTATATTTATATTATTTATATTATAGAACCATATGTGGTCTACAGGATGTTATCCATATATATGTAAATTTTAAAGTTCTATATCTGTGGTTATCATCACATGCTTTTTTGAAATTTTTTACTTGGTTTCCAATAACATGTGTCTCTTAGAAATAAAACAGCTATGAATCATTGGTTATTTTGGAATTTAAAGAATAGAACTTCGTAGGTAACACATTTCCTGGTGGATTTTCTATTCAAAATATTGTAACTTACTACATTTTCTAGTAATGAGGAAAAAATTCTGAGAAACTAGCAATATTGGGTAGTCTGAGTATGAACACATGAGATTTATCCTTGAGGATTTATAACTCAAAAAAGTCTAGAGCTGAAGATTCAGGGTTTGTTTTGTCTTTTTTTTAATGTTAAATCACAATATGTAAGAAATTAAATGAATATTTTTTCATAATTCTATTCAGTGATCAGCACAGCATTATTCAATACAGATTGAGTTTGAAGACTTTTAGTGGAGAGACTTTTGGAGACTTATTAGCAGTACTATTCTTACTTCTTTTCTAATAATTCTTTAATTAATTGCAGGGAAATCTGTTTCTTTATCGCAAATACAGATTTTGTTTATTGTTTGTCTACTACAAAGTGATGTAAAGTAGGGAAAAAAGTCACAGTTAGCTATGAGGTACTATCTTTAAAAGTGTAGTTATCAAGCATACCTGGGAATTTTACCTTCTAAATTTCTGCCTAATGGTTTGTCAGTTGGGAGGCCCTAATGAATGATAATAATTTCACTGAGCCTTGGGCTGCAGATAAAGACTGATTGTAGAATTCTATAAAATCAGGAGATAACGGGGGAAGGGAATAAGAAATCAGTATACACATGGTGACAGTCAGAATAGGAGAATGAAGAAATGCACAGTGGAAGAATCTGGCACCATCCAAAGAACTGAAATTCCTCTCTGGACAAGTAAAATTAAATAATGTAATTAACAGTCAGAAGCTGTTGATGAAGTCAGAAATCTTACAGACTTAGATGATAATGAAGATGCTGCAACAATGTCCTGGGCTCCAAAGCAAAGTGGCCAAGATTCCAAGGGAGGGGATTCTGCCCCTCTGCCCCTCTGCTGAGACCCCACCTGCAGGGCTGCATCCAGCTCTGGGCTCCCAGCACAGCAAGGACAGGGACCTGCTGGAGCCAGGCCAGAGGGGGCACCACGGGGATCAGAGGGATGGAGCAGCTCTGCTGGGAGGAAAGGCTGAGAGAACTGGGGCTGTTCTGCCTGGAACAGAGAAGGCTTTGGGGTGACATAATTTCAGCCAGTACCTAAAGGGAGCCCACGGGAAAGATGGAGAGAGACTATTTACAAAGGCCTGGAGTGACAGGACAGGGAGGAATGGCTTCAAACTATCAGAGAGGAGGTTTAGATCAGATATTAGGAAGAAATTCCTCCCTGTGAGGGTGGTGAGGCACAGGAGCAAGTTGCCCAAAAAAAACTGTGGATGCCCCATTCCTGGAAGTGTCCAAGGCCAGGTCGGATGGGGCTCTGAGCAACCTGGACTGGTGGAAAGTATCTCTTCCCAAGGCTGAGGGTTGGACAGAGAAAATCTTTGAGGTCCCTTCCAACACAGGCCATTCTATGATTCTGTGATGTTATATGGGATTTTAGAACTGAATGGTTCAAACAGACCTTTGGGTGCCAAAGTGCCAGCACTTGGAATGGAAGAAGAAAAAAACTCAACAAAGAAATGCAAAAATGCAATTTCTTTTTTTTTTTTTCTTCTCTGCTGCAGTACTGGCTAGTCAGACTTCTGACCTGACCTGTTATATGGGTTTTAGTCTGAAATTTAGAGTTTACTTAGGGCTTACATGCATGAAGTACTAAGAATCTCTAAGCCAGCTATAACTTGACCCATAAAAGATTTAATTGGGGATTATGGTAGCCTTAATAAATATGTATACAGTGTCATGAAAGGATTGATTTTTAAAAAGTTAGGATTGTCTGGTGCATTAGATTGTTTATACATTTGTCTGACTAATTTCATAGTAATTGCAACCCTGTTGGTTCTCAATTAGAAGGTTTTTCAAAGGAATCCTTTGAGAGAAAATTAGTTTCCTAAATCAAGATAATTAAAAATGGGAACTTGCTAGTACCCATACAATAGCATTTAAAGATCAAAGAGCTTAAGGGTTAAAAAAAAAGAGCTTGAAAAGCCAGTCTGATTTCCTGTGATCTCTGGCAGTGTCACTTATTTATAAGCATTTCCTTGAACTTTTAATTTTTTGAAACAAAAAGAATATTTATGCCAGAGACTTTATAAGTTTTTATAATCCAGACAGGTCTCATGAGGCTGCTCTGACTTTTGTGCACAAGTGACAGAGAATACTTTCACTGTGTTAACAGCAATATTTTAAGTTTTTTATAATACCTCAATAGGCAGTTGCTCTTTCAGATAGATTAACTAGATTTTTAAGTGTTTTTTTGTGATCCATAATACTTCCAATACCTAGTGATAATATTGCCAAGTCTTTGCCTATTTTTAATATTTAAGTTTTGAAGTTTCATCTCCTTTCCATAAAAGTCACATAAAACTTTGCAAACATTTATCTCTTTTCAAGTATATTTCTTCAGTGAAGATATTTGGAACAAAAGCTAAAAGGTTTTCCATTGGGCTGCTCTGTTTAGCCAAAACTAAACTGAAAATGTTGTTGTTGAGAAGCTTGAAATTGTCTTGATTCTACATCTTCTTCAAGGTCTATCATGGCCATGGTTTATGTAATTTCTAGCACAACTTCTGGATCCTTTGATGAAACGTATTTGGAACATTGAAAACTATATTTTAATAATTGTAATTAACATCCTCACAAGTGGGGCCAAGTCATCCATTTCTCAAAACACAAAGATGATTGGCTTTTTTCTGATAGGCACTTATCTCTGTGCAATCCAATATCTAAACTGGCATGAGTATTCTCACACGTTATAAATGATGCTGTTAACACTGGAACCCGGGAGGAATCACTTAATCATAGGACCAGAACCAGGATGATGTTTCCAGAATTTATATCAAGGCCAGCTTGGATGGGGCTTTGAGCAACCTGCTCTGGTGGAAGGTGTCCCTGCCCATGGCAGGAGAGATGGAACTAGGTGATTTTATGGCACCATCCAGCAAAGGCCATTCTGTGTTTCTGTGATATTTTAGCAGCTCTTTAACCATTTAGCAGTTCCCAGTTTTTCTCATGGTATCTTAGCTGTATCAAAGGCACATCAGCGGAAATCTTGCTTAAGATATAGGGAAGAATTCTGCCAAATTTTACTTTGTTTTAACAAGGAAACAAACTTCATGTTGAGTACTTTCTGTGAAATTTCTGTTGAAAATTCAGTTAAAGAGTGGTGAAATGTTGCAACCAATTTCTTTTATGTTTTGTGGTGTCTGTTTCCCGGGTAGCTGTTCTGTTTTCCTAAATGAAGTATTATTGTAGTTAATTGCTGATTTTAAAGACAGCAGTAATGCCTCAATAGCAAAAAAAGTTGATGAAGCAATTTATTAGCATCTAAATTGCTTCCCAAAGTCAAGTAAGATCTATCTTCTGGCAGGTCTAATGAATTTTTAAAACTTCTCTATATCCTGTATTTTAAATGCACTGAATCTCTAAATAAACATTCGTATGTGATTTGGTACAAAAAAGTATATTTGTTTCATACCCAAACATACACATTTATCTTGAATATAATTTTTAGACATCTAGAATCTCATTTTCCAGGAGATCATGAGGAATAATGCATAACGTAACTTTCAACATGCTGCCAAATAATTTCATTTTTAGCCTTTGAGTATTACAGGAATAGATACTTAACAATAGGACTTGTATTTTCCAACATTGTTTCAGTGTCAGACCATACTCTTAAGTTTGGTGGTTCCTTTTTGATTCCACAGATTTCGAAAGACCATAGCATATATTGAAGAAAAACCTCAAATTTAAAATAAAACCTCTCTTTGATGTAATAGAGTACTTGATGTGTAAGGAATGCTTGTGACATTTATCCAAAGATCAAAAGCTTTATCATGTGGTTTGCACTCAAACTACTTAGTTTTATGACGACAGGGAAACATCATAATTAGAAATTCAATCTTCTTGTTTGCATTTTAAATATTTATTATGTAATTTCCTAGGAGGTTTCTCATTAATGTTAAAATACTTGTTTGCATCAGCTAAAGATGTGACCTTTTATTCACAACAGTTTTATAGGAAAAGTATCCTTCAAATGCTGTCCTTGTTCTTCTGGGCCAGGACTAAGTTCCTGAGGTCAGTCAGTGAGGGTTCTCTGATGAGTAGGGCTCCATCTGTTTTTATTATGTGATATTAGAATCGCAAACTTGGTTCCTTTTGGTGAACTATCTTATACAGACACTACCTCTATTTATGATACTTTACAAACATTAAATAAAACCACTTTTTTTTTTTTTTCCCTTAGCTATAGAATGCCTGTACACAACAGTTGAAGCTTAGCAGAAGCTTTTTTGCGCATTCGGATGTGTTACTCTTCCTATTCTGTCAGAGATAATTCAGATTTGATTAACTTGTTAAATCAGTTTGTTTCCTTTTTCTATTTCTCAGGGGATGTTTTCTCTGAGTTGTTTCTTCAGATTTTTAACTGGATTATTTGTGCCCATTCCTTACTGTGACAGGGAACAACTTATTTGATTTATTTTCTTGTCCCCTAACGTTCATGATGTTTCCTCTTAGAACCAAAAGATTATAGAATCTTGATTTGAGAGCAACTTTGGGGGCCATCTCTTCCAATCTTCTCTTTACAGTGAGAATGTCACATTACATTACAGGCATTCCTCTGGATCATGGCCTGGAGTTGTCCAATGACATTCATACTGAGAAGAGTTTGGCTCTGACATATTTTTGATTCTGCTTAAATAAGTTGTAGCAGTTAATAGCTTGATACTTTGCCTTCTATTTCCCAGAATAAACAAGCCAGTTTCTGACATATTTTTTCATGAGACATTTTCTCTAAGATCCTAGCCATTTGCTGGACATTTCCAGATTCTACTGCTTGAACCAGGAGCCCAAAATTTGACACAAAGCTACAGTTATGCTCTCCTCAGTATTGGCTAGAAAGTTGGATAAGAATTCACTCAAAATACCTGCCCAGATGCCATCACAAATAATTATTTTGCTGTTAAACATATTTAAAATAAATTAGAAATTTATCTTTTAAGTAATTTAATGGTTTTTTCTAAATTACTTCTTTTTATGCCATAAATTTATGACCAAATTAAATTGTATTGTAGCTAATGATCAAATACTTTCAGCAAGTTCTAAATCAATTGACATAATGAGGGAAAGCCTTTAAGTCTTTAGAATTTCATCTCTAATCATTTCAGCTTCTAATCTAAGGTTCTAAATGAACTCAGATGTGAAAGAGAATTTTTTTGTTTGACCAAAGTACCTAATCTAAGTTTGGAGGTAATTCTTGCGATGAGCTGAAGTCTGGGTAATACAACGTTTAGAGGTCACCTCCATCCTAAATAATTCTATGATTTTATGTCAGTTTTTCAGAGATATAAAGAAAATGTCAAACTTCATAGTTCAATTAACCCATCCCAAATTTAGCCTGGGAGTTGATTTAAATGACCAGCTTTGTGCTGAATAATAATAGTTACCTGTAAGCTAATTGAATCATTTCCATGAATAGATTATCCTTTCTTTTATATAATTTAATATAACTATCTTTTAAATGTATTGCTCTATATGCTAAGGCTGCTAGAAAAGTTCTTGAAACATTAAACATGCTTCATGCAGTGCTAAGCTGTTTGCTTAAAGTGGATTGGGAGCATTCCCAGTTATTGAAGTTGTGTGCATAAAAGTCTGTCACCTTTGCAATGGACTGTGATGTTTGCACCTATAAACCCAAGCACATTCTGCACACACCAGTTCTGATATCCTCAGCAGACACACTTCTGTAATAATGATGCCTAAGCCCTTTTTAATCAGACATTTATTCAACCAAATTTCCTATTTCTTTAGGTTTTGACCATTCAGAGAAATACTTTGTGCTGAAGGAATATTTTTTTCTAAAATATTTTCATTTTTATTGAATGTTGAATATCTTTCTGTCCTTGGGCATTTTTAGCATTATTTATGTGATTTATGACTTCCTTAAAATTTGTTTAAATGGGTTTTCAGCAGGGAATATAACAAGAACAAACACATCACTGACTTAATATTTTTCTATTTTAAACTATGAAAGATTAAAAATTCATGCAACAATAATCTTATGTTTGAGTTGCTTAGAAATATGGTAATATTTTAAAAAGGTTTTGATGAAAGATAAAATATATTTTTACAACTAATTATATTTCAAGATGTTTGTGAATAAGATTGTCTAAGTTATTCACTCTATGTTTTTAATTGCTTTATTTGTAAGTTCCAGAAGCAGAAAGTAAAGGAAAATAAAGGCAGTAGAGAGGTCTTTTTTCAAAATGTGTAATTCTATGCTTACCCCTCTCTTCTAAACAAAATCTTTATAAAGACATAGATGATGTGTGTAATATTTCTGGTTTAAGGATCACCCCAAGTTGATAATATTTTTGAGTTTGGATTAGTAATAATGGAAAACTTGAGTGTTGGATTGTGAACCTTTGCATTTCAAAATGCAGGTTCAAGTTTTTCAAGGATACTATAAAAAACATGGCTCAAAATAAACTTCACTTGGTGAAAAGATGAGTCCATAAATTCATATTCCAGCCAACTTGGAATGTCTCAAGAACTACCTACCCTTTAAAAGGACCATGTAGACAAAGTGACTATTTCCAAAAGAAATTCTGCACATTCTTAAATCTGAATTTAGACACTGCTTAGATGTGCATGTTGGGCAGCAGGAAGTCCTTGTAGCCATTCCTCCATGCCCTGATGATGTCTGTCCTCAACAGCCACTAGTCCATTTTCTTGAGATGTCAGACAGCCATCCTTGGGTCACATTCCCACAACCTCTGTGAACTCCTACAATTAAAAATGTCTGGTTATGTGTGGTTGAAATTGATATTCTGATTTCATTTTGCACTTCCAAGAAATGGAATGAACTGTTACATTTACATTAAAGACAACTCCTGACAGAGACTGTAACCTTTGAGGCATTTTTTTATTAGAAAAGTCCTTTCTCAGAAACAAGTAATTTTTGCATGTGTCCTCTTTTTTACAGGAAAAAAGACAAACCTGCAAGGTAGGCCAATACAGTTGTTTGTTTCACAATTCTTTCAATCAGAGTTAAAATCCTCTCTTTTTAGCTACAGAGACATTGATTAGTCACTGTGTTTTATTCAAAATGCCATGACCTAAATGCTGCTCTTTCTGTGCTGAATTTAGCTTACATATTGTTGTAGTTTAACTTGTTACCTATATGTACATTTCATAGAGACTAATGTATTTTGGGCAACAGTTGCCATGCAATTGCAGTGGCTGCTGTACCTGGACAACTTCCTCTTGGTTTTTTCAATCTCACCTAATAACTTCTGAACTCTTAAAGCTAATTGTAACATTTTCCTAGTGAAAACTGAGGAAAAAGGAGTCATTGCACGTTTTGTTGCAAAGATCTCTTGTTTTTAAATCAATCAGGATATATTGATTCCATAACATGATGGAATCATGTTGATGACATGATTGTATTATATTATTTCTTTCCCTGTCTTTGTCACAGTACTATTTTTAAGCAACTACATTTTCTTTTTTATCCCAGAGTAATCCCTTAACATATACATCACATTAGAAACAAATGTCACACATCTCCTTTGTAGAATGTGCTTGAAGCAGACATTTTTGTGAGAATGGATTATGTATTGCTTAAGAATGGCTCTTGGCTCCTTCTAAGACACGTTTATGCTGTATTACTTCTATTAGTTTTTGTTGTATTAGTCATTTTAGGAGGCTTAATGTGTTTAGCATTCAACAGAAACGTTGCAGATAGCTTTTGGCCTGAAGTTTGAGATGCATGTTCTTTGGATTTAGGTTATAAATAGTACTTAGTAGTTAGATGAGTGCTGGCTCAACCCAATACCACTCTGCAATTTGAAGGACCACTTGGGCTTTTAGCTGACTTTGAAGGAGGAATTTTAGCAGTGATTTCACTTGTTGGTTTTATTTTTTTTTTCTTTTCTCTGCATCATGTCTTCTGCTCCTGGTCCCCGGGCAGCCCATATGTACCTTTCAATTAGGGTGTCCATGTTCAATTACAGTCTTGGCACATTATCAAACTTGTGCTGAATACCCAGCAACGATGGAGAAATGCTGTTTTCAAAAGTTTCTTCCTCAGAAAAACCAAAATGGAATATAATGGGGAAATATGAGGCACTCTTTTGGCATGAGTGCTTCTTTTCAGAAACATTTCAAAGGTTTGTGGCTTTACCTTCAAGTTTGCAGGTTTTGACAAATGTGACCCTTAGGTAATTTTTTTTTTCTCTGTACTGTATCTGATTTACTGTTCTATAATGAAAGGCTGCCCAGTGGAGCAAGGAGAAACAAGTTAGATTTTCATGTTCTGAAGATCACATAGACACACACAGACCAGTGGAGGCAGGAAGACAGGAAAAAACCCCTGGTCCAAATCCCTTCTCAGAGCAAGGTCAGCAACAGATTGCTCAGGGCCGTGCCCAGCCAGGTTTTTAGTATCTCCAAGGGTGGAGAACCAACAGCCTCTCTGGGCAACCAGTTCCTGTGTTTGACCACCAAATAAAAAATTGTTTTACCATGCTTGGACAGAGATTCCTGCATTTTTGTTAGTGCACATTGCCACTTACCTTTTGGAAATTATATTAAATCCTATTTAGACTACATTAAAAAAGAAAACAAAATAAAACAAAACAACCAAAAAAACCCACGCCCAAAACAAAACACCATAGACACATTTAGGTTGGAAAAGACCTGTAAGATCATCGAGTCCAACCACTTTAACTGAGCACTGCCAAGCCCAGCACTAAGCCATGTCCCTTTCCTCTGCAGCTCCACATCTTTTCAATACCTCCAGGGATGGTGACCCCACTGTTTCCTTGTTTTTCTGCCATGTTTTTCTGTGCTCAACAACCCTTTCAGGGAAGGAATTTTTATTTAATATCTACTCAAAACCTCCCATGGTGCAACTTGAAGCCATTGCCTCTTTTCCCACAGCCTTTTGCTCAGGAAAAGAAATTTAATATTAAAAAAAATAAACCCTACCCACAAGGCACATGCCAAATCTCCCACTTATTCTACACCTCTAGGTTACTATTACTAAAAAACTGTTACTCTGAAGATTCAAGTTCTTATTTTTCAGGTGTATCTTTATTGAGGCACTTACTGGTTTTGATATGATTAACCTTGTGTGTAGGAGATATTTTGAAATTTGGAATTCCCCAACTTTATAATTTTCAGTTTGAGAAGCATGTTCCTTAATATTCATTTGCTCATCAAATAATTTTTTCTTTCTGTTTATGCTTCAAAAAAATCAGATTGAGCAGATTTTTTTAAGAGGATGTTCATCTTTGGTAAATGGAATTCTATAGTACTTTGATCATCCTATTCTATGCTATTTTTTTCTCCACATATATATCTATATGTGTATTAGACCAATATATGATAAAGGTTCCTCAGTATGTTCCTCTACAGTTAAAATACCTTAATATTATGTTAAGAAATGAATTTCAAACTTCACTGTTCTTCCCATGCATAATAAGAAGCTCTACTGAATTTAGCTAGAATAATTTAAAAAGAATTAAAGATATGCATCATGTCATGCCTGACACTTTATAGCTGAACTCCTCCAATGTTTATTGTGCCTTTCACTTACACAGATTCTAAGTGAATAAATCATATTGATTTTTTTCATTTCTCTATCTATTATATCTTGATTTTTTATAAGCTTCTAAGCCATGACTAGGAATATTAAATATTCATAAATATTATTTAAGTATTTTTAAAAATATATAAATATGTTAGGGCTTGTAAATCTATATATAAAATTTTACCCATTTTTATTCAATTACCCATTTTTTTAGTTTTGAAGAACTGAGCTCCCATTATCAACCTACCTGAAAATCTCAATAGCACCTACAATATTTATGAGTTTATTTCTAAACTGTACTTTGCTTGACTTCTGGGGGAACAGTAGTGACTAACTTCTGCTTGAGATTAGTCTTTTGAATGGAACTGTAGCAAGCAGACCGGTTTATACTTGTTTACTGTCTCTGCTCAGATATTAATGGCTTATCTATTTAACTTTTTCTGCTGCAAGTGTCCTAGAAAAGAATGTTTAACAGAGGATTTTCTAATTATGATTCAGTATTTGTTGCACAAAACTGGATCGTGTTGGTGCTCTTTCATTGTGCATTTCACCCCTACAACATCTGTTCTGGCCCAGAAGGCAGTTTGAACTTTGTGTGACTTCCAGCTCCTCTCATCAGGGAAAATGACGCTTCAACAGATGTAGGAAATGAATTCATGATGACACAAAGAATGTTTTGTCTCACTAAAAATAAAACACTCTGTAATCTAGAAGACAGAAATTGAAGAAGGAATCCATGATAATTCAAATAAAACCTTAGAACTTTAAATCAGAACTGTATTCTCTACTGACAAATCCAAATGAGGGCTAATGTGATAAAATGGAAAGTTCATTTATACTGAACTACTTAATTAATTGTGAAACTTTCTGCCAAGCAATTATAAATGTAATATCTCTCAGTACTGTCATACCATGAAGAAGTGATGCTTTATGATTTATTCGTAGTCAGCCCGCTAGAAAAATGAAAATAACCAAACTCTTTAGGGTTTAAATTTATATTCGTTATCTTTGCAGGTACAGTTTGTCTTTCATATGATTTTACAAAACTTGCAGACAAGTATTCAAGGCCATTGAATGGAAGAAGGATATATTAGGCCAGTTAATATACCTTTATTCATAAGAAAAAAACTAGGACTACATTGTTTACCAGATATTAGAATATTAGGAAAGGAAGAATAGGAAATTTCATCTGGTTTATATTAAACTATGAAATATGGAAAAAAAACCCCAAAAAGTAAATTTAAATAAGTAAATTTAAACATTAAATGAATTGCATTTGAATAGTCTGTTTGGATTAATTTTTTACTGTAGGTTCTCATGCACATAGAAAAAAAAAATATTCTTCAATATTCTCTTTGTTCCCAAAGGATTACAAATGCATTAGGTGGTTTTAAACACTACAAGTCTCACAGACTTTACAAGCTCAGCAACAACATCATCTCCTTTTCAGGACAGGATAATAGGATTTTTTCCACATAGATAGTTCACTTGGATATAAGAGAGATGTCTCAGTATGCAGTAAAATTGAATTTTTTTTTCTAAGATTTCATTGTGGATTTGCTGTTTAATGATGATAATTTTAATAACTGTGTCATGGTCTATAATGGTCATCTCTTGTGTAATATTTGACCACATGCCATTCCCTCTTCAAATGTCTAAAGTGTTGGAGTTTTCTTTGTTTTTGTAAAAAAACCCATTGTACCTTAGGTGACTTATGAAATCTCCAAGCATGGTTTCCATTGGGTCATTCCGCCTCTCAAATGCAAACAACTTTAAATAGACTTTAATTCAGCTGTATTTTATATTATTTTTAATTGAGTTCTTCAGGGAAGAGGTATACTGTTCCCAAGTTTTTGATTTCTCATGGAGATGGCTTAGATCAAACTTTTGCTAATGGAAATGTAACTTTATGGCTTGTTTAATGATTTTTTGGATTTGTATTTTTTTACTTTCCTGAATTAGTAGTTAAGAAAGTTTAAACTATTCATGTTTTTAAAAAGAACTCTGGCATTCGCCCTAAAAGAAAATTTCCTTGAACTGTCTGATACTTAACAATTTCATTGTATATTTACTAGTTTATGTCTCCTCATTTCAGCTTAGAGGTCCAAAAGGCTCTAAAATATAGTATTAATTAAAAAAAAACCCCACAAAGTGTTTTTTCAAGAGTGTTTCAAAGCATATTTAAAGTATAAATTATTAGAATTTTAAAGGCGAATCAATTTCTTCAAGGGTTGTGTAATTTTCAGTCAAATCCCCTTCATTTTTATCTGGGCATCAATGCACTTGAACATAATATTCCTGGAATTCTGCATGATAAAGGGTAGAAAGATTAATTGGGTGAGTGGTTGCCCTGGGATTGAATTTGATACCTATTAAAAACATATTAATTTCTTCATGCTCAAGGATAATGAAGCCTAGTTTTCTAAGCATGTATTAAATAGAAGTTAAATCATTTAGTGAAAACAAAACCACATCACCCAAGTAAGCTTGCTCACTGTATGAAGTCAAAAGAACACCAATAGGGAAAGGTGTAGTTTTTGTCAGAGAACCCACACTAAACAGAATTTGGACCTTCCCAAAGAAAACAGTCCTCTCAGCTAAATCTTGCAGTCTGCTTGATTTTCTCAGAAGCCAGTGCCAAAGCTATCCAAATGAGTGTCTGTAGCTGTCACTGCTTCCCTTTGCTCCATGTTGATCCCAAGTTATGCCTTGTTTTGTCTTCAGAGTTGCATCCTTTCCTTTTTACTGCCTTCCCATTATCCTCTCCTTTTCAGAGAATTTGCAGTCCAACAGGTTTATAAAGACCCCTGTACAGCTGAGTGATGTCTAATGGTTGAAAAGTAAATTCAAAAAGTTATTCGGATGTATTGATGTAGCATGAAACTGTTCAACTATGCTGTATGCAATTTATATTGTGGAAACTAGAACAGAACATGATATATTTTGTTTTTGATGTCTTTCCAATGCAGACTAAAGGAATTTTTTCAAGTTTTATCAGTGCTTGAGTGGGATTTTATTTTTTTTTTAAGAAATGGAATTAGAGGAAGATGTTGGGTGGGTTTATTAGTTGAAGCAGAGCTTTAATCAATATTTTTTCAGATTTTTATTAAAATATCTTCCCCTTTACCTTTTTAGTACTTTGAGCATCTTTTATATTTATATATTTAAATGTACATTTGTATGGTATACACTTTGAACGTGTTGTAATATATTGCTAAGGGACAGTAGAAGTACACATGTGAGTGACTTATTGCTACAATTTTTGTTATCTCTCAGTGCCAGCACCTCACTTCTGTTGCATCTGAGCAGACACCCATGGCAGATTTGTGATGTTGGTTCTGAAACCTGAAGGCTACTACTGCTAATGGGACTGAAATCAATTAGTCTACAAAATATTAGCCCTTATGAATGCAGTCATCTATCTCCATGTTTAGCAGTACAAATGGACCTCTCATTACTGTTCTTACTTATCTTCCTTGGTGATTTTTAAAACCATTAAGGAATAATTCAGCAGAATCCTCTTAGTGTATTACAACTGATAATAATTCCTTTGTAATGACTCTGATCAAAAGGGAAGGGATTGGTTGTATCACCTAGTTCTAGTAGTGCTCTTTTATTTTGCTGTGAAATTGGACATGTACCAAAGACTGAGGGAAGCCCCAAACGAATTCACTTTTTCCCAGAACAGCTGTACTACACTAGCTTTACACTCCCCAGTCTTCTGCTTGGCTAGATCTTTTACATCTTGCCTTTTTTCCTTTTTTTTTTTTTTAATAGGTAGGTAGGTGATATTCTTGGAAACATGGGAAGAGAAAGTACTTTTTCAGATCTATCAAGAAGGTGTTATTTATTTCTGGGCTTAGTTTAACATAGGTAGCACCTCTACTAAATATTTACAATATCTCCACTGATCTGATAAAATAAGCTTTCACTTTTGTATTTAAAGATATTTACAACAGCATGATGCTAAAAAACTCCATTTTTTATTAGCACATTAGTTAGTGTACAGTAATAATTTGAGTTGTGACTACATTTCTGCCATCTTAATCAGAGCTTATACTATCTGTAGCTCTTGAGACAGATTTGGAAGTATGGTGAAATTTTCTGAATGTGTTGTCTCTTTGCAATATTTTGCTTTCAGTAAGTAACAAGTGAGTATTCTCCTAACTTCATTTGCCTGACTAATAAAAAGCAGAGATTTCTAGATTAATAACTTGAGCAATATTTTTACTTCTAGGTTGCAAGAAGCAATATTTTTTTTATTTACATCAAGCAGAGCTAGGAAAATGGTGAGGCTGGTAAAATGGGACAGATGGTTTCATTTTTTTCTATTTTGTGAATATTAAAGGACCATATGTAGAAAAAAATATTTCCTTTTGGTTTCAGAGATGTAGCTAGCATCTCCACAGAGTTTATGTAGTTACACTCATGCTAAGAAATTTAATTGGATTTGAGACCTCTGCCAAAGCTGTGTTGCAATCTCAAATATCTATTTAATTTATGAAGGGAAAATATTCTCTTGCTTTTACACCTCTCATCATACCACCTCTTACATTCTACCTGACATGTATTACCTAGTCTATTGTATTTATGTAGTTTGACATCAGTTATTGGAATGAAGAAATGCAATTATCCTTGAAGCAACCCTGCTGAAATATATATTTCATATATATTTCACTGCTGACATATATATTTCTGGAGCAGATGTAAAAGACTTCTCTTTAAAAGAATATGGTATCAGAAAAATGGTGATGTAGAATGTGATGTGGAATAAATATCCAAGCTCTTCAAGTTCCCCCATGGCTTTATTTACTAGTACCTTGGTTTCCACCAGCAATTATAGGTCTTGAGGCTATAGTAAAGCTTTACCTGACAGGTAAATAAAGAAAAGAGGCTTGGAGTAGCCTCTTGGATGATTGTTAACTCCTTGATTCTTATTACAACAAAATGTAAAACTTTCTGTTAAACTCATTTGCTTTCTTCCACCTAAGTTTTGCTTCTCCTTCTGGTACCCTGGGTGTGAAGACCAGAGATGAAAACAAGCCAGCTCTTCCTCTGTCAGGGCTCTGTGTTTCCTAAAGGAGCCTTCACCGTGCTTTTCACTGTTGCACTGGAAATTCCACTGCTCCCTCCTCCATAGTACTATACTCAATATTTTCACAGTCCCCTTCAGCTTCTTTCTGGACTAGGCAGTCCTGGCATCTTCCTGGTTGTCTTTATGGTCTGAGAGTTTTTGATTTTAGCAGAGTGCACACAGATATTTACTTCTGCCTGAGGCAGGATATGTTCTTTGTGGCTTTTTACTGGTTTTTTTTTGTTTTTTTTTTTTTTTTTATTCTTAGCTATTTTCTTATGGGAGCAGGGTATAAAATATTAATATTTACTAAAAAAAATCAATTGTGATGGTCTTCTTAAGAAAAGCATTCACAATTCAGGAAATCTCATGAAAAATGTTATGTGCTATGCAGACATTTGATGTTTACCTTTTTTGGTTTGTTTGTGGGGAATATTTGTGGAAAATACCTAGTTCTGTTAAATTTAGGTTGGCAGACTGATACTGAAGCAATCTTCAGTTTTCTTTGCCTTTTTGGTGTAGACCTATTGGAACAAAAAATTCACATCTTGTCTAATTCTTACTTATTTAGGCTAATTACATAAAAGTTAATAGCAAATCAATTTTATTGCACTTTTCTCATAATTGTAATAGTTCTCATGTTAATATGTATGGATAGTACTTTGCTGATAGTTTTTCTGTGCTCAGCTTTTCTTGAATTTTTCCTATCAAGAGAACTGAATAGCTGTGGGTTTTAGCAGGTTTTGAAGTTATATTCATGGGTAAAATTTGTCACACAAAAAAAAAAGCTAGAGACTTATGGAAAACACCCTTCTGCCTCTTTCCCAGACTCCAGATACCACTCCCTCCTATTCCTGGCCTTCACTCCCCTTATTACCACCACCCATGCAGGTAACAGTCCATTCAGTAAGGTGATGGATAATGCAGGAGGCTGGGGTGAGGACATAGGGGTTTCCTTCTGTCATTCCTTCTTTTTCACACTTTTCTTCCACTGCCCCTTCTGCCTAACTCATTTCCTCTTTTTTTATTGTGGGTTATCCACAGTCCTTTCAGGATGTGTTTGCCCTCTCATGGGCTCATGCATTGGCCAGAGTCCTGGAGTGTTGTCAATTGTGCCATGGAGCACCTCTTATCACTTTGGCCTTCTTGTCTCTCTCTTTGGCCTTCTAAGAGGTGCTACAAACTCCTTCAGCCCTCTCAGTTGTGTCATGCAGTTGCTCCATCATGACCCAGCTAGAACTGCCTGTATGTGTCACAGCACAACCTCTGAACTCCCTCCCCTGCAATCAGCCCCACTAACAAAACCCTGCTTTTTGTATCCAATACACTCAAAGATGAGAATATTGTGGGAGGGAAAGCCAAAAGCCTTGATAGAGTCAAGGTAATTGTCACCCAATGTTCTTCTCTTGTACATAAAATTTATAATTTTATCCTAGAAGATGGTGGAGTTAGTCGTGCATGATTTACCCTTGTTCTGTGTGTTACAAATCACCTTTTTCTAATTCAATTTCTAGTTTTATGTTCACTTCACATATCACATCATTTTCTATCACATTTTCCTTTTTTTTCCCCCTTCTCTAATTTTGTCTTCAGGTTTGGGACCTAAGTCTGTCATCGTGTAACATCCTTATTTAGATTGTTCTCTCTATCTCTATATGTACTTTAGTTCAAAACATAGCAATGTTTAGTTAAAATTTCATACTTGCAGAAGAGGTTCAATATATAGAATGAAAAAAAATATAAAACCTGACAATATAAGATTTAAACTGATAAATTCCCAAATTAATTTACAATCTACTTTGTATTTTTCAGCTTTACTTCAAGTAACAATTTCACTTAGCAAAGTTGAGCTCAGTGTGGGTGAATCCAAGTTCTTCACATGCACAGGTATGTATTATTTTATTTGTAAGTATATAATTTGTGTTAAATTTTGAAAATTTTATGTATGTTTAACTGAAGTAGTTGTTTCAACGACATTAAATTAACATGTGAATTACATTGTGAGAACTGTGGCAAATACTAAGACTTCACTGGCTTCACATTTCCAGTGTAGGATCTCTTCATTTCAAACTCTGAATCAGTTTGAATTCTCTGTAGCAGGTAGTTTATATCTGTTAGGATGCTTTTGTAGGTAAAAAATTGTCACTTATTTAAACTAAGGAACTAAATCCTCTCCAACCTAATGAGACAGCCAAGGAGGTTTTTTTTCTGGTGAGGCAGTAATCAGTCAGAAGGTTAAGAATTTGCATTTGCAGCTGATTGATATGGATCCTTGATGGTGCTGAGTTGAGGTCTTCCACTGACAGTGACACATGGCCTGACTACACTGACAGTGCCATTATCTGATGACTTGACCTGTTGATCCAGTCACTGACAGCCTGTTTCTTCCCTAAGGCTTTCTACTTTTCTGTGGGTTTTTTTTTCCCCTCTTGAAATCCTTTAGCTGCTATTTACCCTGTCTCAAAGATTGTACATCTGCCTGCAGTTTTGTCCTGCTTGTCTTTCTTACAACAGGCATAATTTAGCAATTAGCTGACATTGCAGAATCACAGAATCACTTAGGTGGAAAAGACCTCCAAGACTGTCAAGTCTAAGTTTGAGTGATCACCACCTTGTCAACTAGAGCATGGCACTGAGTGCCATATCCAGTCATCCCTTAAACACCTCCAGGGTGATTCCACCACCTTCCTGTGTAGCCAGTCCTTAACAACCCTTTCCATGAAAAAATTCTTCCTGAAGTCGTTTTAAATTCCTGACACTGCACAGGCTGTGCATTGGGTAGGCATACACATTGCATGATGTCCTTCTAAATGCCTAAATTTGCGTCGGTTTTGGTTTTGTTTGTAGCCATTGGTGAGCCTGAGAACATAGATTGGTACAACCCCCAAGGGGAGAAGATTGTTTCCAGTCAGAGGGTGGTTGTTCAGAAGGAAGGCGTCCGCTCCCGCCTCACCATTTACAACGCAAACATAGAAGATGCTGGTATATACCGCTGCCAAGCAACAGATGCTAAAGGACAAACTCAAGAAGCTACTGTAGTCTTGGAGATTTACCGTAAGTAAAATACCATCAATTTCCAAATAAAAGACTCTGTTTTAAATGACACTCGCTCAGAGAAAGCGAAGCCTCTCAAAATATCATCCCATGCTCTGAATTTAATCTTCCAAATAATTGCATCTCATGCAGTTTAGTAAGTAGACATTATGACAAAGGTTTTAATTAATTGGAGGGCCACTTACAAGTATTGTAGGTTGCTTTTCTCCTGTATTTTAGAATGCCATCCTATGAGGGTTCACTGTCTGCCCCTCAAAGAAATTAGAAAATAGGAGGAAAAAAAATAGATCAGTATAATTCATATTACGAACATGTGTACAGTTTACAAAGTATAAAATATTACAAATATGTGCATAAATAAAAGTGGAGGAAGTGCAATATATGACTTTTTAAAATGGATTTTTTACTCAGTAGTTATTTTAATCTCTGTCTTTTGCTATTCTTGGCCTTATGAATGAGTTTTGACATAAGCCATTGAAGCTCAGTGTGATAAGTAACCAAAATGGATTTCAATTGCAAGCAACAAGTTGAGGAGTATATTTGAAAAATAACTGCATTCTATTGTAGTATGACATTCTCTGAGAGATTTGAGTAGCTTTTTTCTCAGTGTTGAATAACTACATTGTATGACATTTCTTTAGATCAATCAAAAATACCTAAAAGCTGTGCATTAAACAAGCATAGTGAAGATGTGAGGCAAGGTCTTTGTTGGTGAAAGATGGGGCATATGCCAGCAGCCCATCAGATGAGTTGGGATCTAAGTTCATTGGAGAACAGGTTTTTTAAATGTGAAGGAATTACAATGAGACAAAAAATACAGAGTAGAAGGGTGAAGCACTGCTCCTGAGAGGTACAGATAGCTCAGATAACAAAAGACATAGATTAAAAAAGAAGATTAAAAAAAAATCTTCTGATAAAACAACTGATATAAGAGTGGTAGCAGTTAGAAGTGATTACATGGTGGCTTGAAACCTCACAAATCAAAGGATTTCGATTTTTCAGGAATTCATTTGTATGCATATAACTGTCAGTTACTCCATTAGCAGAATGCTGAGAAAATTAGAAGCCTTTAGAAGCATTCACATGTGTTAATTTTAATAATTCTGGGGTCAGACAAACCTGCAAACCCACACAAGTAATTTTATTGTTTGTGGGAGCAGACATGTAAAATTTCCTCATTCATATTTGTGATGTAAGCAAAAAAAAAGCAGGATTGCTTGTTGGTAGTCTTAGGGCCTGGTTTTTAGGACTCTCAGATATCTGTGAGAGGTTCTTTTCTGACTTCATACACATATGTATGAGAGATGTAACAACAAAACTGTTCTCCCTCTGTTGTGGGAAGTGTGTGGATTATTTGAGCCTGCACTCATATCAATACAAAAAAACAGAGATGAAGCTGCATCTCTGGCATAAGCTCCTCAAATTTTACTCTGAAATGTAATTGGCCATCTTTGACCTGAGAGAACATAGGTTGATTTGTCTATTCTGTGTGCTAGAATTCTTCCATGTTTTTCTTTTTCATGTTAGTCAACTGCATTAGATCTTATATGAGATCACGGACTAATAGCATCTTGGACTTCTAAAACTACTGGATTTATTCGACACATGTGGAAAATCAAATATAATTTGGTTCTTTGAGCTTGGAAGAATTAAAAGCCTCAGCAGACCTAAAACAATCTTGTTAATTCCTAAAAATAATGATAAAATTTCTTATGACCTAGTAGTCATAATAAACCTAATAGTTTCTCACTGGCCTTTTAATGTTGTATTTTACTCAGCTGCTGTTTTTCACAGTGATGCAAATATTCCACTTTTCTCATAAGAATTTTCCAAATCTTAATGTTTTTTATAGAAGAATTAATAGAATAACATGAGGTTTTAATTCAGTAACAGAATAATGAGGAATAAAACCCTCAAGAGAGTAAATAAACTATCAACATGAATATATAAACCTCTAAGATGGAGAATTTAAAAACTATGTTCTGGAACATTGAAAACAATGAAAATAGGTTTATAAAACCTGCAGAATGTATATAAATAAGCAATATTTTCCATAATACAAAAGGATTGTAAAGTAATTTTTACAGGCAGAGTCCAGGATGATTGGAGTCTTATGTAGGAAATTATGTCATGGAAATAAATCTGTACTGTTACAATAAGAAGATTTAATAGTGGTGTTTATCTTATTTGTTATTGAATATAAATTTAATGCTATGTTAAGTGTAAGACTCTTACTGTATTCTGGTTTTTTGGGTTTTTTTTCCTTTTCAGAAAAGCTCACTTTTCGGGACATAGTGTCTCCACAAGAGTTCAGGCAGGGAGAAGATGCAGAAGTTGTTTGCCGTGTTACGAGTTCACCCGCTCCCATTGTCAGCTGGTTGTATCGGAATGAGGAAGTCACAACTATTGCTGACAGTTAGTATTTTGGTAACTCTTTAAGTTATACATTCCAATTAATATTAACACATTATTTTAAAAAAGGTTTTCTTAATGTCCTTGCGGGCTTTGTGGTGGATTTTAGTGGGAGGTTTTGATTAGCCTGTCATTTTAAATGTAATTTTACCAGGTTCTGTGATCTGTAGAGAATCTGTGTACAGTGGTTTCCCCTATGAGTCTTTTTTTCCAATCAGGAATTTTGCCTGAGTGTAACATGAATGTCCAAATGCCTAAAAGACTTCTGGAAGCTCCCTCACAGGATCTCTTCCTGGTGTGCCTTGTCTGTAGGAGTTGAACATGTTTAAAACACACGGAGATGAACTTGACAGCAGGCCAAGCTGTGATACTGACCCTACACAGCCCTAACTTTGGGATGCTTGCCCAGTTGCTCAGAGAATTCCAGGTGGAGAGGCATTTTGCTTTATTGTGAGAGCTTGCTTGTTACCCTCTGAGTTACAAGTAACTGGGACATAAGTAATCTGCTGAGGCTGGACTGATAAAGCTTGGATTAAGACAAATCTCACCTTCCCCACGTGCAAGTTCTAAGTCTCTAGAGAGACAATTACCTAGGCAAACAGTATTTTTTCTATTTACCCCCCACAAAAACTTTGAATCATTTTTTTCAGCGCTGTCTCAATAGTCACCTTTCAAAAACTTTTTTTACATTTTCTGGAAATTGAACTAACATTGTTAATTAATCAGCTTTTCTAATTTTCCATCAGTTTTTCTCTCTGCATGCAATGAAACTCAGAGTAGCAATACATATTTAAAATTATTTTTCTTTCAAAATTTATTGTTTTTCTTTATTTTAAAATGAAAATTAAAAGTTTCTTTGGGGCTTTATGAAGTCAAATGTGGAAGAGTTGTTAGGGGGAAAAAAAATCTTGGTTAATATTTCTGGATTCAGTCTTTGGTTCCTCTCCATTGGGAAAGAAAGTTTTGATTAAACTTCTTTCTTATTTAGTATATCCTATTTCTTTTGTCATCTAGACACAGAGACTAAAAGGAAACAGCAAACTTCTACACTTAGAAAAAATAGTTGCAATTTATTTATATAAATATATATATAATTAAACATAGAAAATTTTCAAAAATAAGAACACTGAAAATAAACCAAGAATTAGCAATCTAGGAAAAATTGATTTGAGGAGGATAGAACTTGAAAAAGTAGAACTGCTTCAAAGATCTCTCAATTTTTTTATCACCATTTGGTTTTCAGTCAACATGTAGGATTAGAGAAGCAGATGAAGCAGCATTTCCTTTCTCCTTCAAAATCATGCACTTTGAAAATGGAGTTTTTAAAATTTTAATGCATAAACTTTGATTTTTAAAATAATTTTCTTTCACAGTGCTAAAAGTTACAATGGTAAAAATAAGTTTTAAGTTAAATAGTAGAATATTTCCCTTATGTTCTGATCTGGAACAGTATCCAAATACAATTCCAGTCATGTTTGGGAGGTAGCATATTTAAATTGCATAAAAATAGGACACTGGAAACTTTGTAGGTTTTATTTGTGTGGGTTTACAATACAGGTGAAAAACAGCATGCCCACTCTTACAGTTAAGAAAGTTTTTCATGCCTAGTGAAATAAAAATGACTCTGTTTTATCTTATAATTCCAGTTTCAAAATCTACAGTGGGTGATCAAATTCTCTCTTATTCTGAAAGATGACTCAAGGCAGGTTTCTAATGAGCCAAATTCGCCCTCCAGATCATATTGGGCAGGCTGCTGCAACACAGTCCTGCTGCTTCCTCAGTGTAGCATAGTCTCTGATATTTCTTTTCCACCTCAAATCAGTATCTTGTCCAGTTCTAATTGCAGTACTGGAGATGTGGTGCCATTGCCCTGCAGAGCCCATGTAGGCCATTAAAATTCATTTGTATTAACTAACATTTAAATGTGATTGCTGTCTTTAAGATGGTTAACATGCTGTATTTATTTTTTGTTTAGACGATATTACAAAAGAATGGATATTACAAAAGAAAAAGGATTACTAAAAGTCTTGGTCTTCAACATTTTCCAAAAGTTTCAATATTTTATTCAACAGCTCTTCAGTAATGTCCTACTATTAGGCAATGTTTTATTGGACATTCTGGCTCAAAGCCTGGTACATACACTGCAAAATTTGCAAACCATGAGCCAAAACATCCTCCAGATTGGGTTGAGTGGCACTGAAAAGACATAAGCCCTTCTTGTCAGCCACACCACTTAACATGTGATATGACTGAAGGGGGAGGTCATGCGATTGACTGTTCTAAATCAGGCATTTGAAGTCGAGGGGATTGAGTCCCAACAATGCAGTGATGATCTGGAGTAGTGTAATGCCCAGATACTTCCAGATTCACCAACTCAAATCTGTTTAGTAAAGGGTACAATTTTATCAAGATATCCATGGCACAGTGAACTTCTGGTATACTCTGGGAATATCTACTGCTGTATCCATTTTTCTACAACGAAAGTTGAAAAGTTATCCAGCCGACATTCAGGTTTTTTTTCCTGGTACTAAATGAACCCTAATTTTTTTCAGTGTTTTATAAAAATGGAGATGACCTCCAGCCCTCCTGTTCATCTCACACATCACATGTCTATGGTAAAAAAAAACCAAAAAAACCAACCAAAAAAGGTTTACCAATGCTGAAAGGTTTAAAGGGGGACTGGATCTCCCCATTTCAAAACATTTTGAGGCATGGTTCTGTGTAGGTAATTGTGTAGGAACAGAACAGGAAAAGATATATTTTGTATGTGGTAGTGTATGAAATGGCATTAATATTCAAGCATGACTTTAACAAACCAGACATAATTAGCATAAATATGTTGATGATGTTAATGTGTCCTGTAAACTTCTATCAGGTGAATCAGGTGAAGCATGATTTTCCTTTTTTTTTTTTTTTTCATTTCTCTCTCTTTATTTTATGGTAGAATTCTTGCTATTGATGCAGAAGTCATTTGTTTGTTAGTTAAAAATGAAAGTTAAATGCTAAATCTCATCATCCTCTGATATTGAAAGGTACAAAACAGAACAACAACAGCTGAATAACAGGGGTTCATGTTCTTCAAAACCCACATTCAGTGAATTGCAGGAAGTCATTCTCCTCAGAAGAATGCATTGATATTGGCTTACCTTGGTGAGTTTACCTTGGTGAGCTTCCAGGCACCCACCCAGCCTTTCTCTCACTCACCCTCCTCAAGAGGCTGACCTTGGCTGGACACCAGCTGTCACCAAAGCTGCTCAATCACCTCCTCTGAAACTGGACATGAGAGGGAGAATATAATAAAAGGCTCATGGATCAATAAAAGGACACAGAGAAATCACTTTCCAATTGCCATCATGGGCAAAACAGATTTGACTAGAGGAAAATATAATTACCAATATAATCAAAGCAGGATAGTGAGAAATAAAAGTCTTAAATTGCACCTTTGCCCCGTATCTTCTTTCTTCTCAGGCTTAACATGATTCCAAACACTTTCTCCTGCTTCTCCTTCCTCCTCAGGGGAGGACTCTTCATACTCTTCCCCTTCTCCAGTATGGAGATGCCTCCACAAGCTTCGGCGATGCTTCCAACAGCCTGCAGTTCTTCAAGAGCCACTCCAGTGTGGGTCCCCCATGGGCATCCCAGTCCTGGCACAAAACCTTCTTTGGCACGGGTTCCTCTCTCCATGGGTTCCTCTCTCCATGGGTCACAGGTCCTGGCAAGGAGCCTGCTCCAGCACAGGCTCACAGCCTCCTTCAGGCATCTGTCTGGTCTGACCAAGGCATCCAGGGGCTACAGGTGGATCTCTGCTCCCCTGTGGACCTGATGGGCTGCAGGGGCACAGCTGCCTCTCTATGGTGTGCACATGGCCTGCCAGGGAATCTCTGCTCTGACAACTCCTCTTCCTCCTTCCCTGACCTGAGAGTCTACAGGAGGGTTCTGCTCACGTCTTCTCCCTCCTCCCCCGGCTGCAATTGCTGCTGCACATTAATTCTCCCTTTCCTAAATCGGTTATCCCAGAGCTGCAGACAGCCTCAGCCAGGGGCAGGTCCCTCTTAGAGCCTGCTGGGAATGGCTCTCTAAGACATGGGTGAAACTTAGAGAAGCTTCTCAAAGAAGCCACTTCTGTATGCCCCACAATGTCTTGCAAAAAAAAACCTAAAGACAACAAGATTATGGGATAAAATGAGACAAAAAGTGTGTTGAGACAGGGAGAATGCTCACCGGCATTAGCAAAATGGGTTTGAGGGAGGGGAAAATTAATTAAATTTATTACAAGTTAAATAGTGTTGAATGGTGAAACACAAAGACCAAATTAAAGCAATATCTCCCCTCTCCTTTTTTCCCAGACTTTACTCTTTCATTGCTGACTCCTCTACCTCACCCACCCCAAGGAATGCAGGGAGTTTGGGGCATGGGGTCTGTCACACTGTGACATTTCCAGTGTGGATCCTTTCTCTGGGTTGCTGTTCAGGATGAATTTGCTGTAGCTTAGGGTCTTCCATGGATTACAAAGGGGATATATGATGCTTGAGGCCAACAGATCAACACATAAACCCAATACACTAGTTCAGAGGGAAGGGAGAGGAAAAATTAAATTCAGATCCAGTTTACTCCTGAGGATTATAATTTTGCTGCTGCACGTGCAGAAAATTGTGCACATGGTTTTCTTTCAGAGCCTGATTTTACAGTGTCCTTCAACTCCTCAAATTGTCTACTGAATTTCAGTTTATGCTGGCCTTTTGCAGAAGATAGAGTGCTTTCTTTTTTTGGGTTATGTGTTTGTTGCCATTTCTGTGAAGTGTTACAGGATGGTGAAATATATCATTGACCAAGAGTGAATGAAGAAAGGAACAGGAGGAGGGAAGGAGGGCAAGCAAGCTGAAAATCATTAAACATAGGGCTGTTGAATGGGCACAAAAACAGATAATCTAGATAGGGGGGGAAACAGCATTTTGTTGCTTATTTTATTTAAAGTTGCTCAATTAAATTTTTTAGTCTTTTTTTTCCATTTAATATTTTTTTTTATTCTGTGTAAATGCTCACGAGTATTCCACTCATTTTGCAATAAATTGTTATTTAACTTGCAGTTGATTACTTCTTGGAGTAAGTAGGAAATTATGGATGAAAAATCCAGATTGAATTCTAGGAAATTCAATGTGTTTTGCAATGAAGAAACCCCAAATTTCTCAGCCTACATTTTCTTTTTAAATGTACAAATGTTTTCTCAATGAGTATTCTGATTGTACAGAGAGAGTACTTAAATATTATTCATTTAATTTAGTGTTCCTCATGTTGTCTTGATTTACTTGGTTTATGCCACTTGATCTCTTATTTTCCTTTCTAGATCGATTTGCGATATTAGCAAACAATAATCTCCAAATTCTTAGGATCAATAAAAGTGATGAAGGAGTCTACAGATGTGAAGGAAGAGTGGAAGCAAGAGGAGAAATTGACTTTCGGGACATAATTGTTATTGTGAATGGTAAGGAGTAAAGTTGATGAATTGACTTCTTGCTTTATTTGATTTTTATGGCCTATTTCAACATGTATCAACTTCTAAAAGACCCTTATTAAATTGGTTAATATAATTGTCCCATCTGTTTAGTATTGGTTTCCTATTAATGTAATTCCTCAGTATTAAAAAAACCCAAAAACCTACTATACTGTGTAAATAGAATTCATTACATTTCATAATATCAGTAAATATAAATATGTAAAGCATGGATAATTATTGTTCATCATTTACAGTACAATAATTATTTCAAGACTTGAATTTCAGATTATAATAGTGCAGTTCAGTCTATTTTTCAGTTTTTTGTCATTTACTCTTAAAAAAAACCACACTTGATTTTTCATAATTATTCGCCTTCACTGTGTAATGTACTTTATGAGCTGTCCCAAAAGTCACAGATGCATTTTATTAACAGTATTAATTACAGATTTTTTTTTCAAATTTCATTTTTGTGAGGAATAAAATATGTGAGGAGTTACCTGAAAATTTGCATTATACATTTTATTAGTTTATAATAAACCTCTAAGAAGGAAAATCAATGATTTGAGACAAGACGGAGCATTTAACTCAACCTCTCTTAAACTCTGCATTGACCTGGTGAAAGATAACTATCTCTTCATATATTGCCTGGAAAGGACACCCTTCATAAAGGGCATTTTTTATCTCTGCAGTCTGTTTAATGTCAGCTTTTCAGTGAAATTCTTCCACAGCATGTGTCTTAGGTTCAGAGCTTTAAATGCTTTGCCCTTGACTGGTTCTTCCCAGCAAACCCCAGTAAGAACAAGTCATTATGTGAGGTGAAGTCACAGCTAGTTTCAGCAGGAAGAGCAGATTGTGCCACAGGTATTTCTAAGTCAAGCAGCAACATCTGAGGCAGAATTCTCTAGATTGTTGTAGGTGGTACATTCTGGTGCTTCATTACCATGACTCCTGGTTATGTACAATTCCAACAGTGCATCTGGTAGCATTTCAAATGCCAAATGAGATTTTCCTCTGCTTCTATTTATGTGCAGGGATATGAATCCATCTTCTCATTACCTTTCATCTCTATTTATATGCAGTTGAGCTGAGTCTGTAACCTAAAATATTGGTTTGCAAATAATGGTCTGACTTCACATCATTTTTTGCTGAATTAGAAAGCAAAAATCTGGTCCTTCTTATATTTATTATGACTCTAGGCAAGAATTTTAATGCTCATCCCTAAACTTCAGTCTTGGGAGGAGAAGGAGCTGCCAAATAAGTGATTATGACATGGTTGGTCATGGAGAGTAACATCAATTAAGAGCTATTTCCTGCTTCATTTGTAGTAATAAATAGGTTTGCCTACATAAAGTTGAAGGGATAAAATTTGATCCAAAAAAGCTTTTAGAGTAATATTAAAATGCGGAAAAAAAAAAAATGCAGTGTTTTTGTTGGAAAAAAAAGCCTAAAATGAACTGGATTCAAAAACAAAAATAAATAAATGAAAATAAAAAGAAAAGAAGGATCAGTCTATAGGCCACCAAAAGCTACATGGCCATATTTCCACTGCATCTCCTTTTCCAAAAGAGAAATAAGAAATACTTACTTCGGAGGATAATCTAAGCTTGCGATAAAAAGAAAATATCATCATGAAAGTTTTTCTGTGTAAAAGTTATTCAACTTTAGAGCTTTTTTGTTTATTTACTCATCGTGTAGTCACTGTAGAATCTGCAGGAATATGCAAGATCTATGCTAAAATATTTCTATAATAAGAATCACAGAATGAGTTGAATTGGAAGGGACCCACAAGGAGCACCAACTCCAATGGAAAAGTTGCCCAGGTTTCAACTAAACCAGGATAGGAGTAGGTAAAGTCTCCAAAGCAGGATAAACTGTAACAAAAGAGCTTAGGAGTACTTTATGAAATCTGGCATACCATGTTAATTATAGTAGTTCATTTTTTTTTTTATTAAAAGTTTGCATATGAACAGTTTGCAAATTTACTCAAAAATAATTAAAATCTTGCAACAGGGTTTGATATCAGGGTTATTTCTAATGTATAGAAATCCTTGGAGGGTCGTAATGGGTGAGAAATTGACAGCTGGATTATGTCTTAGAAATCTAATGTTTATGTTTCTTTTCTACTTTCAATGCTAAAATTTTTGTAGCATTTCTTTTCTAGTCATATTTACAGTGAGATCTGAATGTCATGATTTTCTGTGATTACAAATGGTTGATATAGAGGAGAATGAAAAAATTCAAGTCCTCCTGTAAACAAAAGTTTCTTTTACTTGTTCTTTTTACTTGTTCTTTTGTCTGTCTTTGGTTTTTCCCTGTTCTTTTTCTTTTCTTTTTTTTTTTAATTATTTTTTCCTAATGTACTACTTAGATTTACTTTTTGCTATCTAAGAAGTTCCTTAAATTAAATAGTCATCCTGATCTCAGTGAAGTTAATGAAAGAGTGCTATATACACAGCTATATGGGACTGAATTTTGCCCCTCTGCTTTAAATATTAAATGAGAGAGATTTGCCAGCATACCTTCATTTCACTTTTCCTCTCGTAGCTTTACACTTTAGATCCAACCTATGTACATACAAGCATAAAAACAGATTTATTCCTTGAAAAATTACGAGCAAAATAAAATTTTACTGTTCAAAAAAGAAAATAATATTTTGTTTCATTGTCATTGCAGTATCTCTTGGAAGACTGAAGCACTTAGTAATTACTTAAGTAATGCACTGAACAGTCCTGTAGTCCTGTAGTTCTTAGTGGTGAACAGTGAAGATCCTGCTACTTCTAGTGAAGAATTACCTCCTCATGTTCCCAACTATTTTCAAGGTCCAGGCATTACAATGCACTGCAAAATAGCTAAAAAGCATTAAAAGCTTTCTCAGTAGGGTTGGGTTTTTTTGGGTTTTTTTTTTTTTAGGTTTTTATTGGAAATGGATAAATTCCTGTTGCACAGCAGAAGGGTTTTGTGTGCTGAGTAATGGCCCATGCAATTTCAGATAGGAAAGAAGTGATCTGTGAAACACTATGAAACACACCATTAAAAAATGTGAAAATTACATAAAAACACACAATTACTTATCACTGATGATTCTGGTACATGATTTTATATTAATTTGATATATTTAAGATTCAAAAGTGAAAAGGCTTCTGAAATATTTGGTAGAGAGCCACAACAGTTGGTTTTCAAGAGTGGGTGAGAAAAATCTGTTGGAATGCAATGGAACACTAAAAACAAATTCATTGGGGTTGGCTGTTTCATCTTTTCAGTAGTAAAGAGTAAAGATAAAAAGGATAACTGAGTCACTCTGTCATCTCCCAGGATGTTCTTTCTAGCTGACCTCTGTTTTGTGAAGCTCTAACCTTTTCCCTTTCCTCTCACTTTCTGTGGCATTCATTCTTCGCCACGCATCAACTTCCATCCAACCTGCTTGGATTGTTTTTATTTGTAGGTGTCATAGAATCACAGAATAGTTTGGACTGGAGGGAATTTAAAGACCATCTAGTTTCAAACACCTGCCTTGGGCAGGGACATCTGCTGTACCCAGTTCCTCAGACCTCCATTCAATCTGGCCTTGAATACTTCATACTTGCATGTTAATTAATAGAAGAAGATATGTAAACAGATATGTTAAATATCAGCCTGTGAGTTGTTCTGTCTCAAATATTATTGCTATTTTTTAGGTTGGGCAGAGGTTCTTTGTGAACTCTTATGATTTTACAACAGTTAAAAATGTTATTATTTGATTATTATTAATGTTTTAAATGTTATTTTTAATAATTATTTAATCCCACCAAGAACAGAAAGCCTTTTTAACTATTAGAACAAAATTAAATTCTTGGAAATACAAATGGATTGCATCCATTGGTTGCACATTGCATTGGTGCATCCACTGCATGGCATTTGCCCTTTGGGAGCTGGTGATATTCCTGCCTGGGAAGTAAGGTGGGGCTCAGTAAAAGGATTGCATATGCACAATCGAGATTCCTGTATACTGATTCCTCTTTTAGAAAGGAATGTCTGACATTAGTCTTATGTGTGCATTGTCTTATACATGTTAGGTGAAATTTCAGTCATCTTAGAGTGTACTGTAAGAAAATTGAAGAACTGCTGAAAAAGACTTCCAAAAATTTATTCTATTTTTAAAAAAAGTTATAAGTTTCCTGATAATATTAAAAATCTTGTATTTAAAGACAAGTAAAGAAATACTACTAATAGGAATTCCCATGGTAACTTGATTCCTAATTATAAGCCTAAATTCCCAAATTAGCAAAGGATCCTGCATTTTAAATTTCTCCAGGAACACCTAAAATATTTTATTTTTCATTCATTGGAAATGTTTTATTTTTCAGTCCCCCCTACCATCATTCTACTGCAGAAATCCTTCAATGCCACAGCAGATCGAGGAGAGGCAATAACTCTGTTCTGCAGAGCCACTGGATCCCCTCCCCCTGAGATCACTTGGTACAGGTGAGTTCAGCCGAGGTCTCCACATCAGAGCTCATTGTTTCAATGTGTCCTGATCTTCTAGCACAGTCCATTAAGCTGTGCAGCCCTAATTTCTCCACTGAATTTTAAGAGAATTTTCTGTCCATTTCTATTCTCACTGCTAAGTCTGGATTAAGCATTAATGTGTGAACAGACTCGCACAAATTCAATTGCACTCAGTTTGCCGGCAAGTGAAGTAAATGTAAAAAGTAACAAAAATACCACATTGCCATTATTTCTTCATGTGTGAGTGGAAAAGAAGTAAGTCCATATCTCAAAAACAGTACAAGAACAATCTAACAACGACTTCTGCACATAAATGCACAGATATGCATTTATGCAATAAATAAGTATCCAGTAAAGGTCAGCAATACTAATAAAAAAAAAAAAAGGTAACACTTTCCATATTTGTAAAAATACATTTTAACTTTAACTCTCTATTTCAATGAGATTCAGAAAAAGGTACAAATTTAGACACTTGTAGGACCCAGGAATGTGTCATTGAGTAAATTTGAATGTGCCTTCATATAATTTTATCTGTATAAAATACTTTGAAAATGGAATTGCTTTTAAATCTCATGTGTGTTTTTCTCATTCTATCAATGACATGAGCATAGTATAGCTATGTCATTTGGGAACACTTACCATATAACGTTTGTAAAAATTTAAATATCTATTTACTCTGTGTTCTTTCAGTTTCAACCAAGATATGCATCATTTCTGGAATTTAAAGTATCTTAATATCTCAAACCAGTGCACATTTCTATTTTAGACCTGAATAATTTGCATCTACTTCTATTATTTCAAGTGGATTAAAAGGTCATCCCATTTTTAAAATGGGCATAGAAGTGATTTTCATCGATTCTTCACCTCCTTTGGAACATTTGAAGAATGTTAGATTAGGTTTCTCTCTTTTGATATCTTAGTCTTGTTATGCCATAGGTCAGTTGTGAAGTTGAATTTTTCTGTTATGCAATTTGAATCCCAGAAGATATAAATAAATAGAATGCAAAGTTAATTCTAATATGGCTTAGAATTCAAAATTTAGTAAAGAGGGGGTAAAATAAACCCAAAATATTATAGCCCAAATCAAAGAACTGATATTAAATTCAAATCATATTATTTTTATTTTATTTCTTGGAAGTACTTTGTAAATGTCTCTCCTCTCTGACCAAAATTCCTAAGAGTTGCCTGAAATCTGCTATCCTAAATGGCTTTGGTGTATGACAGCAAGCATCATGGTATATATTAAGGAAGATTACATAATTTCCATTTGTGGATATCTCCATTAACAGTTGTGGGATTTTTTCCGTGTTTTATAAATACCATAGTACGCACACAGGCCAAGTGTCTTGGAGAGACACTTATTTCTGTGTACACTGATCAGAGCCCACTGAAGGATTTCCCTTTGGTTGGACAGCCCTTGAGGAGCTAAATTTTCAAACCATTCATTAAATATCTTTTGTAATGATTTTCCAGAAGCTTTTGGGGCTTGTGGACTGGATATTGAATCATACATGTGCAAACTTCTGCTTTGTTCCTCTGTCAGGAACTATCTCATAATGAGAAATATTGGCTAATGTACCTCCCTTCCCTTTTGTTGTTTTATTTTCCCCCCTTTGATTATCTTTTATTTTCATCTGATTAGGGTGTAAATTCTTGTCAGTAGAAAATATTCTTTTTTTTTTTTTTATTTGCTGGCACTGATGTTTTGGAAAATGATACATCAAAAAGGACATTTATCCCTGGGACAAGATATTATTATTGATATACAAGAAGGGAAAAAATGGAGAAAGAGTATTCCTTCTATTTTTAGAGAAAGCAAACAATACTAAATGGTATTCCAGTCCTAAATTTCTGCATCAAATTTCTGAAATCTCTGTCCTAAAATTTTCAGGTCTATTTTCAGGTCCATGATTTCATAATCAGCTGGTCTCTTCTCCTGTCCTTTGTTCTTATCTAAAAAGTATGTCAAGATAAAGACCTTGGTTTTCTACAATAGTTCAGACAGGGGTTTTTTAGAAATAAGACTGAGCATAGGAAAACCTGATCAACATAATTTTTTCTTGATTTTGAGAAAAATCTCGAAAGCATTGACAGTGAGTGTTAGGGAAGTTTATCTAAACTAATTTATCTAATATTAATGTGCTTCTCATCCACAAAGAAACTAATTGAATATGTTTTTCTGAATTAATAGCAAATTATTCCCTATTTGGTCCTGTTTAGTGTGCTTTTTTGATGTTGAAAGTAAGTTGGTTTTAAGCTCAGTTTTATTATGTTTCAGTTTTAATACACAAATTAATTTGATAAAGTTCTACAAGTGATTTTGTAAGGATTACAATTATTGGTCACGGCAAATTAAGGAAATTGTGTTCAGTTTTAAACCCAACCTCACCTTTTATCTATGTGAGTTCAGTCCTTTTATTTAATTTCTCTCCGGTTAAACATTTTTAAAATGGCCAGGTTTAATAAAGTGATTTCATGGAAGCCTGTTGTCTGAATTCTCTGAATAGGTAGGTATAGCTAATGGCCTCAGAGAGATGGTGTTAGATATTCTAACAGAAAGTCATAATTATAGCTTTTCCTGATGTCTTATTGCAAAACCTTCTGAAGTATATTCAGTCTCCTGGAGAGCTGTGGAAAAGTACTGACAAAAAGGGTGGTAAATGATTTTTTACTCCATTCTTCTTCATGGTGTAAAAAGTATATCCATGCTTGTTAAGGTGGTTCATAAAGACTGAGGACTTGTGTTTACACATTTCCATGTTTTTCTGCCTTGGTTGCCTTTTAAAATGGGCTCTCACACCATTATTTACTCATTCAGTCAAATGAAGTTTCTTTATTAAGGCCTGCAGAATCTGGATCTGTTCAAAGGTAGTCTTACAGTCCACTGCTATTTTAGTCAACTAAAAAGTAAATTATCTAAATTTTTACTACCCTTGTTTCCTTTTTGGTTTCCAATGAACTGATTTTAACAGATCAACTTCAGATAGGCTATGAAAAATGTCTATTTTTAAATTCAGATGACACTGCTGTTGAAGGGACTCATATCTCTGTGTGTTGACTGTAAGCAAGATTCTGGACAAAACAATGGTCTCAAGCTTTTAGCTCTATAAGACACTAGCTAATGTGGTGAAGTTGAACTATTTATGTTGACCATTTTTATTTCCAGGTGCTGATGATATTTAGATTTGATCAATTTAAAATGGATGCATCTGAACTAATATGCCAATTTTTGTCCAAATATCCTTTATTGAACCTATAAAAATTAGTAATTTCGAAATTCCTTGTCAAGAAGAAAGGTCATCAAAGCTTAGTTGCTGCTCTCTTTTATATATGTATATATTTTGTTGATATTTCATGGACTAAGAGAATCTAATTAATTCTGCATTGAACTGGGATCTCTGTTGAAGCTGATATTACATCAATGTAAAGCATAACCTTCAGAGAGGCAATGCTCTAATGGAATTAAATTAGCCAGGAGTGAAAGATAACGATCCTAATGTAACTACAGGTCATGAACTGGAAATCTTTACCCGTGTGAATAGTGCTACTGAAAACATTGCTTATAGCTGTGGAGATCATTTACACTGCTAAAGTTTAGCTGGATCAATTTCCTGGTCTTTGCTGACAGGTCTTAGAATTATCTTACAAAAGAAATAATCCACTTTAAGTATACTATTCATGTTTTCCTGTTATCCAATATCAGCATCAATATGGATCTCTCTGCTCACTAGAGGGTCCAGGGAAATACTCATAATCTCATTTCTGTTGAGAAACTGCTATAGATATCAATGATTATGAAAAAAAAAGGTACCTGGAAATTTCTTCTAACCTTGAATAAATACTTTTCTCTCCTAAAAGAAATCACTAGGGTTTTTTTGGTTGTTCAGAAATTGTTGTTGTTCGTTTCTTTGTTTGTTGTTTTGTAGCGGGTTTGGGTGGCTTGTCTGTTTGTTCTGGTTTTGGTTAGATTTGGTTTTCTGTGAGACTATCTAATGTGGAAAATTAGGCCTTTCTTGTTCTGTAAAACAGTTTCTGTGATTTTCTTTGGAAAGGACATGAACAAGTATCATAATAATGTCTTGATGTTGGTAACTAAGTGGATTATAATTATTTACAAAAAAGTCTTAGTACTAAGTGCAAACTATATAGAAATCAGGGTACTCCTGCTAACAGTTATGATTCTCCCAAGAAAAAAACAGTATTCTCACTTTTAGAGAAAAAAATTACTTAGGAAAATATTAAATGTATGTAGTTATCGTTATATGAGAATAAAATGGAAATAATTTTTGCTCAAATATTGAAAAAAAATTAATGTCCTAAACTAGGAATATTGAATAGAACAGAATGTTGGAGTAATGTCCTCTTGAAAAAGCAGCTGTGTGTAGGCCAAGGTGGCCAAATGGACAGGTCAAGCCTCAATCAGCCCTCAGAATTGCTTGCAGATTTTATTATTTCTGCACCATCTGGTCACAGCTCATTCTAACATCTGGAGGCATGCCTGCTTGCTAAGTTGTGGCTAGCCAACAACAACTGAGAGGAAATAATTTGGATGGGTTCTTGATGTGCCAATAGGCTCTACGTGAATGTAATTTAATTTTTTTCAGAAGTTGCTACATTGTTACTACTGTGAACTGCAGCAGTTACACTTGAGAAATATGCTTTTAATAGTTTCTCACACACACTATATATCCAATTCCCTAATGCCCTCCCTTGAGTGTAAGCCATATGTAAGAATCCTATTCACAACCATTTTTCCAACATTAGGCCAATATTGAACATTTAGGAATAAAGGTATTATAGTATTTTTATGCATATAAATCTTTTACCTGACAATTAAATTGTCATTTTTGAGGCTGGTGTAATAGTAATCTCTTCCCTCAAATATTATTTTCAGCCTATTGATGCTTCTATAGCACATTGTTACTGGAACTTAGTGGCTGATTTATAACTTTTTTTTTTTTTTAAGGAATGGTAAACTTATTGAAGAAAATGAAAAATATGTGCTGAGAGGAAGCAATACACAACTAACAATAAGAGATATAAAAAATATCGATGCGGGTCCTTATATCTGTAATGCTAAAAACAAGGCAGGAAATGACAAAAAACAGACAGTCCTTCAAGTTTTTGGTAAGTACTGCATAAAATGGTCCATCTTTCCTTCTAAAATGTAAACAGTAAGGAAATGTGTGTTAATTCACAGTTTTTAGTTCAATAGTATTTCTGCAAGGTGCCTACTGATGCAGCAAAGTGCTTTCTGTACGATTTTATAACTTCTTTCTTCCCTGTTGGCTACTTAAACCTTTACATCTGAATTGCATTTTGAAAAGGTTATCTTCAGCATTTGCTTTTCTGCTATTTACATGCAGTATACAAGGGAGTGTTAAATAGTTAATTCACTCTGGTTTTAATGTAGAAGCTGACTGCTTGCAAGAAAACCAAGAGGAGAAAGGGGGAAGTTCTGAAAGGGGGAAAAGCAGGTTACCTTGACTTCTGAGCAGTAAGGGGTTTTAGTAAGGCAATGCCATGCAGAGATCTTCCTAATGTGGTTTTCTTTCAATTTATCTTTCTTGACATCTATTTTTTAAGTATACAATTGCAGATGTAGTCACAACAATGTTGTGTGTGCTGAGCTTCAAAGGATAAAAGTAATAACCTCAAAACCCTTATTTCTCTTTCTGTGTTCCATCACCCCAGCTGTGCTAATGATTCCCTCCTTTACATGGAACTGATAATTTATTTGAGGTTTTGTTGAGATATAACCTAGTGAGAGTGAGTATTTGTGAGAATGTAGAAAACAGCCCTCAGAATCACTGTGCAAGAAAAAAAGGCTGTAACTTATGAAAAACCTACAAAAATTAATGTGTTGGGGTTTAAATATATATATATAATTATATATAGAGAAATTATCTTTCTCTATAATACAAGCTGTATCTAATGTAAATATATTATATATATTTACATTAAATATAGCTTGTATTATAGAGAAAGATAATTTCTATTTGAACAGGTAAATGCCATACTTAGGACAGAGGAAATGAATTCCCAGTTTGAAAAAAAAAAATCAAATATTTAGGATTCAACATTAACTCCTAGCTAAAGCTAATAATAATTTATGAAACTGAAAGAATTCTAACAGGAGAGAGTAATCTGATAATTGGCATTGAAGAGGGTGGATGTTGGGTTGGATAGTCCTGGCATTTGGGACCTGGGAGCCTGAGGCTGAAGCCATGGTGTCAGGTGAACATGGCTGAGTTCCCATACATCCCACTGTCTCCTTTCTGAGAAACTCTTTATGCTGTGTTGTTTCCAGCTCTGTACTCCAGGTGCATTGCCTAACCATTGGGGTGTTGTTCTGAGGTACTTGAGGGTTATTCTCAATTTATTTTCAAAGAAAAGAAGATGACATAAAATCTTAAATTTTATCCCAGCCTCAAGAAGTACAGCATCTTGGTTTGGAAAACTGAAATATTTCATTCAACTTTATTTCCAAACTTAAAAAAAAAAATGGAAATAATATAAATTGCTTTCTAATTTAGTTATTAATTTAGGGAAATTTCAGTCAGAATTAACTGTGTGTGTTATACAAGTAATTTTAAGTGTATCCTGAACTTGCCTAGAGCAAGGAAACTTTTTAATGAAAGGGATAGAGAAAAGGAGACCCCAGACTAAGAGTGAGGATTTGCTGTTTATATTTTTCATTTTTTAGCAACCACTTTTCTGAGGACTCTATGGAAATTGAAATTCTACTGTTTTACAATGAGTTTGTTAAATCCATTATGAACCTACACATCCTTAATGTTTCCATGACATCCTAAACTCCTAAATGTCTTAGGTATTTTCTTTCTTGCATGGAAAATAATTTCTTATGTTCAAGTTTCCACAGAATTCTCTAGAGTGTCTCCCACATCTCTGCCCTAAGATGTTATAGCTAATTTCTAATGGATTTTAACGTCTCCTACAGTAAACTTCACTTTTTTCTCTTCCACACAGATTATATACAGTCATATATACAGCCAACAAGTACTTATCTTTTTTCCATAAAATGTGTTAAAAAAGTGTCAGTCTGAAAATGACGAGGCAGATGGCTGGTTATTATAGCTAAATAGTGCACAAACAACTTGTTTATGTTAAATTGACCTATTAAATTGCATTTTTCTCTCTCACTTCATTAGCTTATTTGTCTCACATGTCTGGTATCTTTAATTTTAATTTACAATGCAAACTCCTTAGGGCAACTACTACTGTTTCTACAACATGGTTCTGGCAGTGTTAAAACTCATAATAACAGTAATTTAACCATAATGCAATAAAAATAATAGTAACATTATAGAATTCACTACTTAAACTTTCTAGAGCACAGGACTTTTGAATACACATGCTCATTTCAGTGTCATGTTATAGCTACATATTTTGTTTCCATGCATGACCTAGATTCTTTAGTTTAATTTTAGGTTTTTCAGTATCAATGCAAAATTTCTGATGTAAAATGCTTACTCTGACAGTTTTTCTTCAGCTCTGATATATGTGTGGAAACCTATAGGCACATACTCTGCCGTTCCCAGTATCAGTGCTTTGTTCTAAAAAGAGAGAAAAAAACCCCTGTTTCTCTTGGTCTTTGTTGATATGATTTGATTATCTCTGTCCTCCTCTTATCTGCCATAGTTTTTTTTTTTTTTTGTATCATTAGAAATTACTATCTAAAAGATCTTATCTATTAATGCTTAGAACTTGTGCTAAGGTTTGTAATTCAAATTCATTTATGTTTACTACTGAACAGCTTGAAACCATAGGTATTCATCCTTCAACTCTTTGAAAATATTCTCTGTATTTATCTCTATTTGGTAGCTATCACTTTCACTCCTACTGTTCCACTTTATTTTTTATTTTTTTCTTCAGTAGTAACTATCCATATTTATAAATTTGTGTGTTTGAATACATCCCAATTATAATTTTATATTATGAAGTACCACATTTTTACATCTATGGAAAACACAAAAAATATTTCCACAAATAACATAATAACAAGCAGTTGATTTAAGAACAGCCAATAAATTCAATACATTGAAGCTTCCTACATCTCTTTACTTTCGCCAAAGTAAACATTCATTTCTTCATCATTCCTTCTCCAAGGTGATGGCAGTAGTCTTCATTTGGTTGGAATAAAAAATATAATCAAACTAAATGAAATAAAATTAGCTTTAATTAAAGACATATTTGGGCTTAACATGAACAGTGTTTACATTCCTAGGGTTTTCATTTTGTTTGCTCTAGTTGCTTATTTCTACTTCTTTATCACTCAAATACATGGTTATACAATTAGATGATACTTAGTGTTGAGGTTTTCAACAAGTATTCTCTTTTCTGTACTTAGGTCAAAGAAAACTACATCGATATGCTTAATAATTTATTTTACTGGAAAGAAAAAATATTCTTTCTTTAATCAGAATCAATAAAAATAAAATTACTAAGGGAGTTCTAGCATAAGTTAATTTGAAGTTCTCTATGATATAGGTGTTTTACCTCCATAATCAGTGAGAGGGCAGTCTTAGTAATATTTTATTGTAAAAGTATTTCCTTGGCATTTCAGTGGGTTCTGGCAAATGACTTCAGGAAAATCAAATGAGGGGATACCTCAAAAAGCATTACAAAAGACACTTCGTACTTAATGCATTCTTTAAACACACACTATTTTTATTTTCTAGATGCCTTTTAAATTATAATCTGAATATTGTTGAGTGGAAAAGTTTTTTCAATTTTTTACATTCAAAAGGTAATTTTTATAGATTATTGAGAAAATATATGCTGCTATTAATATATTTTTTCATCTGACAGATAGGAGGAAATATAATGGACCTTATCACTCTTGTGTTTATTTCAAATGCTAAGGTTCAAAACTTTTATGTTAGTTTAGTCCTTCAAAATCCATTCATCTTGGAACCAAAAAGGCTCTCTTGTGCTTCTGAGATTGGCCTGATGAGTTATCTAAATATTTCCCTTATTTTCCCTCTTAATGCTGCATTCCTTTTAATAGTGCCAGGAGCATACCTTAAAAATTTTGGGTTTGGCTTAGCAAGTAAATTTTTATGTGTTTTAATATGCTTTTCTGGTTCTTTTTTTTTTTTTTTTTTTTTTTTTTTTTTTTTTTTTTTGTCATGAGATGCTTTTCAATACATACATGGAAGCTTGGAAGTTTTTCATTTAAATTCACTGATACCTCTAGAAGGAGAATGCCATGGATCTGTGTATGGAGCTATCTGTTCCTGCTCCTCCCAGATATCATAAAGTTCACCAACTGCACCTTCACAAAGTCCAGCTCAACGCTTACTGATGCAATGTTAGTGATGCTTTGTGAAGGCTGACTTGGTGAAGGAACAGAGACCAGGTGGGAGTTAAAGAACAAAGTAGGTATTTATTAAAAGGCCTCAATGGATTCACCTTGGGCAGTACAAGAGCTCAGCCAGGGCTGCACCCAAGATGGACCCAAAATGGTCACAAAATGGACCACTGGTCACAAGGTCCCACACTTTTGTAAGTTCTGGTCCATTTGCATATTGGGGTTAATTGTCCAATTACAGCTTTATGAAGTCCCATCCTGCTTGTTTCTCTCTCTTCAGTCCACCATTGTTTTTGCTCTTGGGCCTGAGATTTGGATCATTTGTCCTTGATCCCCAGCTAGAGAAGGAATTGTTTTGTCTACCCACACTATGAAGAGAGCTCACCATCCCCAATATGAAGCTCAGAACTACACACTGAATCAGCACAGAATCTGAAAAATATACAAGCTAAAACCTGAGGCATCATTAGAAGTTCATGCGTTTTCTGAATTCCTTTTCCCTCCTTATTACTTCCTCATTTTTTTTGGAATACTTCTAATTTTTAAAATAAAATATATCCAATCTAAAAAAAGACAGTGATGACAGTTGTCCCAGAAGACAAGTTTTAAACCCTTCTGTGTGTGAAGCAGTAATAGCATTTTAACATGTTTCAATAATACCATCCAAAGAGAGAGACTCAGTTCATGGTGTGCTGAGTCAGGTCAGCATTTCATACTGGCATGTGTGTGAATCCTTATTATATAAGGAATCAAATTCCTGAAACTTCTTTCTGAGATATTTCCATGCTGGGCTCTAGTTTATTTACTAAGCTCAAATTGTACCAGGAGTTTCTGGGAGGATGGGTTTGCAGTTTTGCCACCTGATTCAAATGTGTCTGTGCAGGAGGACAGCAGGAAGGGATAATTCCTCCTGGGATATAATAACCAAGTGATTCATCAGGCAGACATACAGACATACACCAGGCCTCTCACCATTAAACAGTTTGATATTGTATCAATATCAAACTGTTTAAAATAATTCTTTTGGTGAAACATAAGCAGGACTATCTCAAGCTTTGTATATGTGTTGCTTTCAAGATTTGATGAAACTCTTTGTTAAAGGTATGGGTAGAGTCTGTGAATTCAATAAATGGTGTACTTTTCCAAGAAACTGGTTGTAAGCAAAAGCCTCAGACTGCTATCCATGTACATCATGGGCTTTATGGAGAGGCTGTAGGTACACAGCAATGAGACAAATCCAGAATAGTCCAAGGAAGGAATCTGAGAGAAGCATGTTTACTGAGGAGGTGTTGGGAAAATGAAAACCAGCCATCTTGGCTCAGAAAACAAACTTTCTAATCAGCAAGTGTTGTTTCTTTATTTGACATCATCACTCTGTTTATATTTAACAATGCATGTTTAACAATGCAATAATAGTTCCTTACCTTAAATAATTATTTTAATTAAGTTTATCTCCATTCTATATTCAAGCATTCTTTCATTTGAGCCAGGTCATTTAGCTTACAAATGTTTCAACTACATCACAGCATCTATATTTCAATATTTTTTGTCTGAAGACAGCAGCAAAACCCTGAAGGCTTCCTGAATTTGCATTTCAAGGCTCTGTATTTTTATTTGCTTCATATTTTCTAAAATAAAAAAAAGCAAATACCAACTCAGTTTGAGAATGACCTTATCAATTTAGAAAGAACAGTTAGAAAATTGGAGGCAGGGGGGTGGAGGAAATGACTGTTCCAGTATTTCTGTCAATACTAGTTTTGGCATTTTCAAATAGTTTTATTTACATGTACACAAATGTATTTTAATATTTTCCAATGTCCAAAATGTCATTGAAAAGTATTCAAACACTATAAAAACTCCTAGTCAATAGTAAGTTATGACTTGTGACCTACAAAAATGAATTAATTAAATAATATCCCCCATATGAGCTCTCTTCTTCCAAGTAATAACTGTCAGCTAGATGTATTTGATGATTAATCAGTGCTTATTCCTTTAAATGTCAGGTACTCTTGTCTAAAATGTCAAGCTAAAACTTTTTGTCTTGCAGTGATCCATTTGAAAAAGGTCTTAAAGGAATTCAGAATAAGTCTAAGGTTAAGAATTATTTTTGTGTTTTGGAACATGCATCATCTTGAGTAAATTACATTGTTTGTCATGTTGTCCAGATGGGGAATTCATTTTGATGGAAATAATTGTAACTTTTGAGAATTTTTGGCATGAAATAATATGTATGATCCCTCTAAAAAAAAAAAAAAGGCAAAAAAGCGTTATGTCTGTTATAGCTCATCCTTTTTTCCAGGAAGGATGACATATTAAAGTAATGAAAGAATAGAACAGTTTCTTTTGCAGCCAGGTGATGCTATAGAAATAGAGCACTTGAGTGCCAAGGTGAAATACTTCATGGGCATTTTAATGATCCTGAAAGTGAGAGTAATAATTAAAGTTATTTTGGTATTTAACATAATTATCTTTTGTCTCTAATTCTGGCCAGGTTTTTAGGTCTTTCCACTGACATCCCTTTTTGTACCACAGAGGAGTTTTGTATTTTCTTGGCAAAATTGATATCCTGATGTAATGATTTGCTTGCTACCTACTACTGCATCCAATAAATCTGCATCCAGTTGACATTTTGAGAATTCCTGATCACTTAGGGTGTTTTCTCTAATCACATGGTCTCATTCACCATAGATAATATATTAATGAAGCAGGATTATTAGTTCAGTGCTTTCTTAGGTAAAATGCTACTTGTTTCTCATCTCTCTGCAGTAAACACAAAAGTTTATTTATAATAGTGAAGGGTGAACAGACAGTAGAGAACCAACAGAAGGAATATGGAGAAAAGGATTGAGAAGTGAGACCAAGAATTGTGTGGAGGGAATGGTGAAAAAGTAGGTGATGTGCCTACAGATAGCAAGTTTGAACCTGCTTTTCTTATTCTTCTTGGTGACAATGAATGTAGCATCTGTGAGTCAATACTTATAACTGAAGAGTCATAAAATGGAGCAGGAGATTGGACATAAGGAAAACACCCCTCACCAGGACAGCCAGGCACTGCAATAGGCTGAGGAGAGGTTGTCTACTCTCTGTTCGTGACATTTTTTGAAATAGTGCTGGACAAATCCCTGAGCAGTCTGACCTGAACAGGGTCTGTTGATGCTGCGTTGATGAGGGGGTCGGTCAAAAAGCTCTCCTGGTGCCCATTCCAACCTGAAGGAGCATCTTTCCCATTTTAATCCATGAACATGAGGTAATATTGCTGTTCTCCATAGCACACACTTTAGTAACCCCATTAGAAAACAGATTACATCTCTTTATTTTCTGTTTCATAAAGAATACACCATAGTAGTGCTTCCTCAAAACTGAAGCTCAGAGAAACTGCTTGGAAAATACATTGCTTTCAACAAATGTACTTAAAGCTGATGAAGTTAATCTTAAGAACTGCCCAATTTTTGATTCACTCATGTAAATTTTATTCACTGCTTTTGGGAGTAAACATATTGAATCATATTCTTATGGCAGGATTGTATGTTGGGTTTTTCAGGGGGATGAGTGTCTTCTTCAATGTATAAGGGGAATAGGTTCAGAGAAACTTATTAATCGTTATATATGAGGTAATAAATAGGACAAAAAAATTAATGAAGATAATTGAATGTCATGGAAGAGAGTAAAGTTCTATGCACAGTACTAATACAGACTTCTTGTGTGATACTGTACAGATAAATCCTTGATGTAAAAATATTCACATGTAACCAGAAATTGTATTGTATGTATAAATAACCTGATAAGGGACAGTATAGATTGAAAGATGTAGCTGATATGTAATTGGGGTTATAAAGTGGAATGATTTGAAGAATGCAAACAATATCTGGATTTTTAAAAATGTATCTTACCACCAGTTTACTTGGTAAGTAAGTATGAACACCTTTGATCAGAGGACTCTTAAATTCTCCAAAGTGTTAATAACAGTGAAATGTGTTTGTTGCTGGGGGATTTTGCTTAAATCTGTAATTCATGTAAGCCAGTGAAACATTGCTAAAGATCAAAGTCAAGGAATGGTAATAATTCCTATTTTTTTTTTCCTGAATAATGTGCATTTGAAGACAAAAAAAAATGCATTATGGAATCAAAGAATGCCTGAGATCGGAAAGCATCTCTGGAGAACATCTAGTCCAGAGTCAGTCAGAGCTGATATCTTGGGACACATCTAGCTGGGTTTTGGTTTATCTCCAGGGAGGGACACTCCACAGGTTCCTGGGCAGGTTGGACCTAAGGGGAAAAGAGCACAGGATGGGCCAGCCAGGACCCATCCTGCTCTACCCCACCAAGGCAGCAGGATGTCCAGCTCATGGGACATACAGAAATGGTTTTTGTGCAACTTGAGGTCAGAAAAGTTAATTGCTTTTATATATAATAACATTAAAACTTTAGTCAATATAAAAAAAAAAAAGTTGTTTGACCAAAAAAAGAGGTGGTTAAAAGATAGATTTTGATATTACATTATTTGCGCAGGATCAGTAATGCAATTTGTATTTTTAACAGTGCAGCCTCAAATCATACAACTTAAAAATGAAACCACATTTGAGAATGGGAAAGCAACCCTCATCTGTGAAGCAGAAGGAGAACCTGTTCCAGAGATTACTTGGAAAAGGGCCATTGATGGAATGACTTTCTCTGAAGGCGACAAGGTAAATCTACCTCTAATATATGAAATATCTAAAATGCATCGTATGCCTAATCTTCTTCTTGTAAGCAGAAAATTAATTTAGAGACAGATTAATTATAGATTCCTCTGGAATTAGAAGGAATTGCTATTTTCCAAGGCAATAAGAGAGACATGGAGATTCTAAATTTTAAATTAAAAAAAAACAGAAAAAAAGAAAAAAGCAATCAAATGCTAAAAGGCAATTCATCTTTGTAGCTTAAATTGTCACATATAATCCCTACTATTGGTTTCAATTTCATCTTGATTATTATAGCTATACATAGCCCTTCTTCAGAATATTTGGATTCTGTCCAGTAATCCTCAAAATACAGTGAAGCTTAAAGATATTTTAAATTAAAAAAAAATATGAGTACTTTGTAGTTCTTTGTTTCCCACTTCCCCTTTTTCCTTCCAATTTTTTCCTGTCACTGAAGACAAACTGAGCCTATTTTCCCATTTGGTCTCCCCATTTTAATATTTTATTACAAAAGTAGGTGGAGTAGAGAAAGATTGCGGTATGAAAATGGAAAAAGTCAGTTAGAGTGGGAAAAGGAGCTGTAATTCGGTGGAATGGTGAAATGAAAAGGGAATGGTGCAATGCAATTCCTGACCATGCTTATAGCAATCTGTGTTTATACAGAGTTCTTCTTTTCCCCTTTTTAATAATTATTTAAGTACTTGAGCAAGTATTTTCTTCTTCATTTCCTGACATAGACTACAGAATTTCTCTGTAGTGGCTGAAGAGATATCATCTTTCTGGGTAACTAATTCATAATTTTTACTCTAGGTAATTATGTAGTAAATACTTTCTTCTTGCATATTCATAGCTGTTGCTTAAAAAACACACAGAGGTGAAAACCTAGATAGGAATCATGCCATGAATGGAATTAGATACTTAGTCTTAGTAAGTGTCTTAGTTCATAGGGAATTGCTGTATGTTAAGGAATTATGTACTTCATTTTTTTTTGTTCTAAAGGAGAAGGTCTGGTCTGGTCTAGCCTCTGACTTGACCTTTCCTGGAATTGAGGCAGTTTATATGAGGCTCTGTCTACCATTTTCCTGTTCTATGACTTCCACTTTGGAGCAATATAGCAGTATTTATATATTATTTTTTCTAATAGTTTTGCATTAAGACAGAGAAGTTACTCTCTTCTTTAAATATTTCAAGTTAAAGGTCATCTTTCTGACTTGCAAAGACTATGCTTTGTTCAAAGGTTAC
>WBNP01004696.1:0-21533 GCA_013401095.1 Passerina amoena | reverse complement strand
TTTTTGATTTTACTTTTATTAACTTTAGAATGTAGCTCCTCAATCATATGGTTCTTATTTTACTAAAATATAAACATACCTTATGTGGATTAGGAAGACTGCTAAATGTGAGATCATTCTGAGCTTGCATGGATTCAAAATGTTTTCTATCCAATGATAGATCTTATAACTGGGACATAGACTTTCCTGAGTTTTGAATTTATTGTGTCCAAAAGAATGGAAAATATGCACCAAAGTCATAGATCAAAGAAGTAACCCAGCTGGGCTTAAGTAGGATAATATTAATGAGTATGAGCTCTATAATTATCTCTTTGGAAAATACAGCTTTGATAAAGGATTTTCAGTACCTCAGAAGTGTGTATTTGAAAGTTGAAGCCAAGTGAGTTCAAACCAGAAGCAAAGAAGCCTTTTCCTCTGTCCTTTTATCATTTAGCTCTTAGAACAATCTACCACTCAGTGTGTGGTCTCTCTTTCCTTGAGAATTTGAAATAAAGGGGTCTTTCCCTTTCCTCTGACTTCTCTTAAAAGTTAAATGAAAAGTTTTCCAGGAGGTCACATTAGATGACCTCTGGAACCACTTCTGTGGCTGTATAGCCCATAAATACGTGGGGGGTGGGTAAGGCTGAATAAAGGAATGGCAGCGCATGCTGGAAGGTGTTTGTCTCAGCATTAAAGGTGTAAAAATGGAAATGGAGGCTTAGTCCAAGGCTGTCAGAACTCAGTACATCCCTCTGGGTGTCCAGAGTTGCCGGGACCCCTGCCGGAGGGCTCGGAGACCCTGGCACACAGCCCAGAACACCTGTGGGTTTGATTATGACCCGTGGAGCAAATTACCAGCTTTGTATGAAGACCTGAAAGCCACAGAAGTTTAAGTCGTGTAATAATAAAATTATCGCTAGGTGCAAAAGTAGATTTTGGGGATTTTTAAAATAGGGGTTTTGGGGACAAGCTGGAGGGACTTGGGAGTGTCCAGCCTTTCCTCTTCTTCTTCTCTACCTCCATCTTCTGCTGTGATGTTGGCACTTTTGGATTGGTTTAGAATAGAAGCTCAGTGTCTAACATAGGTGATAGGTATTGGAAAGTAATTGTAAACATGTTACACGTAGTTTGTAGTATAAAGAGATAACACCACCCTGAGGGCGGTCACAATGCCTCTGTCTGTCCTGCTGAGCAGACCTTGGCTGGACAGGAGAAAGATTTTTATAGATAAGATATAATAAACAACTCTGAGACCGAAAACTGGAGAACTCCAACTTATTCTTCAAACGTGGGGGCCGAAACAGAGACTTTTGACGTATCTCGGGGCTGCAATATATTGCAAACCGTATCTGAGACAAGGCCACAGCTTCATCTGCTGTTTCAGTGTCAAGCTAAAGCTCTCTGCTTGCTGCATCTACTCTGCCTGTGTCCTTCCAGTCCCCAACTCCCCAGCACTGCCTGTCCTGATGTGCCAACCTGGCCGTGCCCCTTCCAGCTGGGATTTCAAATGGCACATTCCCACAGACCACTGTGCATCCAGCAGGCCTGGCCCTTTTCCCAGTGAAAAGAGGAGGCAGGAGAAGAGCTGCTTTTTTTAGAACAGGAGGAAAGATAGTGATTGGGTTCAATTTGGCATAATCAGTTATGAAATGGATTTTGGGCACGCACATACGTCTCTACACACGTCCCTGAAGGACAGCACATCCTGATTGCTGGTACAAAATTGTCACTGATGCCTGTGTGTACTGCAGAAGTGTGAGGACAGAGTTTAGTGCCCCACTTTCATAGCATCTAATTCTAGCAGAAATATGGATGCTGATCAACGTTATTTGTAATTAGCATTTCAAGCCCTGTTTTGGAATACAAATCACAATAACAGATGGGGCTTGATGTGAGACAGTGGCTCCACTGTATGCAGCATGTGTCCAAAGAGGCATATGCTGCATACCCTGAGGAATTTAGGATCTAAACACATAAAATGAATGAAAGGAGCCAATACAGAGAGGTCCCAGTTGCAGCTTATGTGTTGGATTTAGGGTAGGATTTTATACCCTATTTTTTGCTGTACTGTGTACTCTATTTCATACAGATTCACTGAATGTCTCTTAAATACCTTGTACTATTCTCCTTGTACCATCAAGGAAAACCCAACCTGTAATTTTTAATTTTTTAATGAACACTGCAGAAGCAATTTGAATTCTGCTTTCTTCCATTGCAACAATAACCTGGTTCTCCCAGAGAAATTCCCTGTGACATTGTTTCTAAATATTGCAGAGTTCAGACTAATAATTTATTTATTTTCCAAGTCTGAATTCACTTTGTATTTGCATGCAAATCATAAATATTTGTAGAGTGGAGCTTGTAGAGTTTTTAATAGTTTTCATGATCAGGCGATAGACAAAGGTAATCTTTTTCTTTGAAAAGTCAACTCTATTTTTTCCCAAGCCTATTAACTTCACTTCAGCTATTACAAATGTTAATAAAAAGGATCTGATTTTTTTTACTCCCTGTTTATGTTGGTTTTCCCAGCACAAAAAGAAGCAGTCTTACAGTGTCAGTGAAATATGTTGTCCTTCTTTTTGAAATGTGAGCCCTATTAAATTCTTGCTCATCAAGGATCAGGTCTTTATTTGAAATGAATCACAGAAAACAGAGATGTATCATCTAGGGTATTTTAATTGATTCCAGGAAATATCTTTTTTTTTTCTTTTTTTCCTTTTTTTTTTTTTTTTTCTGAGCTATCCAAATCCTGCTCTTTGTGTATAATTCTCCTTTGAATATCTGGGAAATATACAAGGCCAATTTCTTTGCTGGATTGGAGAAAATTGTTATAACCTGTTTCACCTACCTATTGTGGTGAAAAAGGTTATAACCTAGGGAAAAGCTCCTACTTACAATATCATATGAATGTTTTTGTTGTCTCAGTATTGGTACAGGCTTGCAAATCAGAACAATGTAGCCAGTCACAATTGCGTTTGATGATGCAATTGAAACACTCTGCAAATAATCCAGTCAGGCATCAAAGTTCTCTTTTCTTTTGTTTTTAAGCCCCAAATGAATTTTAGTGGGCTTCACATATTAAGACTAGGAAGTTAGAGAGCAAGAATATTGTGACTGGAAGAAGGTAAATAAATGAACTTGACCAAGAGCATTACTTAAATGTTAGATAATGCTGTTGGGATATATTGAGGCTTGTACCCTGTGACATAAGCAAATAAAGAGCCATATATGAGCACCCAGTAGTAAAATTTCAGGAGCCATCTGATCCATGGAAATCCGAATACTTTTTGGTGTTCCTTCATCTATCTCTAGTTTTGGGAGGTGACAGTATTTGAGCAAGAAGATTGATTTTGCAGGAGTAGGATTGTATTCAGTTAGAAAGACGGAGCAGCTTTCCTATGTGACCTGAGGAAATAGGGTAACTGTGAGTCAATGTGGAAATTTTCAAGTTCTCAAGTAGCTCAATCAGTTGTCTGAGCTCCACGCAGTCCTTTAGGTTACAGTATCTGCAGTGATGTGGAAATCAAGCCAGAAATTAAGCTAGTAATTATTTTGAGATATTGATTGCATTGACAACTCAAATATTAACCACATGACCAGAGGGCCCTTCAGATTTGTTCCTCTTTTGGGATAGAAGGCAAATGACCTGTTATTCAGAGCAGGCCCAAGTGCCTGTACATACACAGAGACAGAGGTATTCATGTTGTGTGGATGGCTGTACTGCTATCACACCAGCTCAGAATTCTCTCATTTCTACATATCTCCTTTCATGTTGTCAACGCTTTCAGTAAAATCTTATGGTCACTTTCTAATGGGAAAGAATTAAGTAAGCAGAGACAAAGTTTTTGTTTATTTAAAGGAGAGAAAAGGGCAAGAAAATGTAAAATTTATTAACTCTTCTGTATTAAAAGCTTAAACAACCTAGGGAAAGACATTGATTTAAGAACATAACAAATTTAGGCAGTTCTTTAATGGGATACCCTAAATTAAGTCCAAATCTTTTATCTGTTCTGTAAATGGATGAATGCTTTTTTTTACACCTAATTTATATTTAAAATTTTAAAACTGTTTTCTACTTAATCCATTTGCTTCTGTACTACCTAGGTACCAAATAGATATTTTTGGGTACTTTCTGTAGGTTGCAGTGCTGCATGTACTGCATGTACATTCTAAAGGCTTGGAAATGGCATTTATTTCCCAATTTGCAATTCTAGTTTTTGCCATTTAGCTATCAGTGATGATACTAGGTCTATTACACTAATGAAGAATAAAATTATCAGGGAACTTTTCATGGACTGTTTTCTATGATACCAGCATGGCTTGGACTGGAATATTCACTCGTTTCTTCTACAACACAAACTTTTGTTTCATGAGCTTCAGCTTAAGTATCACTTGTGTTTTTTGCTAATGGTTTAAGAAGTTCCGAATAGCTGTAGCTTGTCTGGTGAAATATAGAATATGCACTTGATGATTCACTAGGTAATGCATCCATGCTTGAGAGACTGGAGTCAGCTGGAGCCATTATTCCCTGATGTACTACAGGACCTTCTCAGGACACTTAAGAAGTGTTGCGTTTTCTACATTCTGCTTACATTGAGAGGGAGCATAATCAGTGGCAAAATCAGAAGTGCAGCGCTGTCAAAAATGTGTTTTTTGCTGTTAAAATGTCTGCAGTTCTCCTGACGTGAAAGGCAGTTTGAGTACCTGTATATATTAGGAGACTTTAGGTCTTCAGAACTTTTGGCAAAGCCAGGATGAAAGCAAACGCCTGTATTCAGTTTTTCAATCCCTTGTTTGTTTTTTTTTTTTTTTTTTTAATCTAAGCTCTGTGTAATAATTAATTCCTGATAATTTATTAACGTCCTTAGTATGCTTATTAAAAAATACATATTTTCCTGTCACATGCTCACTATGCAATCTCTCCATGTGCATCAACTCATGAAGTATTTTTCCTTCTAATGCCGGTTCCTAGATTTCAAAGACAGTAAAATTATGAGACTTTAACAGGACAATGATGATGTATCAGTGAAGGTCTTGCTAGCTAGGAGGCTATGAAACTTCATCTAAACCATAATGCAAAAGTCTTATTTCTGTACACTGGGAAAGTAAAGACTGTTTGCACCACCCCTTACTGACAGTTTATAAAATTCAACAAATCATATTTCTTAGGACTGCATAAGTGGGAAGTAGGTCTGAGTTTTGATTCATGGTCAAAAGAACTCTGATCTGTGCATGGGATCAACCTGTGTTATTAAAATTTTTAAGTGTTGCATAAATAATGTTATTAGTAATAAAATTATTTTTTGCCTTTCTGTAAATTCCTGCTTGTGCAAATGAAGTTGTAACATTTGTGATAAAATTCAATGAATTCATAGCATGTAGAAATCTTTACCAAAAGATGATCATCTAACAGGCTTTAATATGTCCTATAGGTAGCCTTTACATTACAATAAATTTCTCAGGGTTATATAACTTGGTTAAAGGGCTGTTTCTGACACTTTTTTTACTCAGTCCTCCTTCTCCTTTTCTTCCTCACACAGAAAATGATTACTTTCCTCCGGGTCCCAGTCCTCCCTCCCAATTACCTGCCTACCAGAGAATTCTAGAGCTGTGACTAATATTTCAGCTGTCATTAATTTATCTACATTTCTCTTCAGTTAATGTGTTATTACAGATCTGTTTCTTCAATGATGTACTAATACATAACTTCTGATTATTTAATCATATATTCCATTTCCTAATGTGTGCAGCTGAGTCAGGAATCCTGCAAGCTGACTGAAAGGAAGAAATAGACTGGCTTAAAAGTTTTGTTTCTCAATGAGGTTTTCCCCAGGAGAATAGCCTATGGGTTGCAATCTCTGCTTCCCAACTTATTTCAAACTCTAGTAGCACAACATTTTTCTGTAATAGCAAATATCCAATTTAGTTGATATATCCAGCATAAGCTTTTTTTTTTTTTTAAACACAAGCTTATGTTTATTTTTATTGATTTTATTTATCAATATAGACATGTAAATAGAGAAACTGAGAACTGTATTCAGGACATCAATTAAATAAAATTATTTGAAAACATATGCCCTGTCAGTTATGTCCAGGTTACCTCACTTTCTCTGTTTGCTTGCCACTGCAGTAATTTCCTTTGGTTTCTTCAGAGGAAAAAAACCCTTCAGAATTATCAGCATTTGTGAGCAAAGACTTTGTGATCTGTGAGGTTAGGATCTGTCCTGCTGACAATTCTCTTCACCTTGTGGCTCAAGCTGTGTCTCCTTCTGGCCTTCCATGACTTTCCTTCTCCTAAGGGAGGCTTGTTGCTTACCCTGAAGGTCTGTGTCACAACCCAGTTTCCAGACAAACTTCTTATCTGCTGTCTAGCCAAAATAATTTTAGTAAAATTTGCATCAACTTTATGGTAAACTGGGAGAGATCTCAAGCTGCTACTGAACAACCCAGAAACTCAAATAGTGATTTGTTTTTGGTTTATCTTTTTAATTTTTTTCTCTTTTCTTTCTTGTCTACATACCCTCACTACATCAGTTATCCCTGCAACTAAAGCTAAACTGTAATAAAGTTTGAATATGAATTCTGTGAAAATGAAATGAATGTATATACACATGAATTAAGCTCTGTTTGAAATTCTTGTAGTAGTAGTAGTAGTAATTTTAAAGGTTGTTATATATTACAGCAAAGTTTCGTGGGTATATATCTAAGAATTTATCAGTCAAAGGAATATCAGTTTAAACAAAATAAACCAAGCAATTATTCTTTGTTCAGTTATAATGACTTGAACATTTTAATTCAAACTATCTAAATAATAAAGGGGGGAAAATAACAATATAGCAAAAATTTTTATACAAAATTTTCCTAGTTTTCCTTTCCTTGTTTTAGTCACCCAGACACCAGAGGCAGGCTGACAGCTGACAGTGCTCATTTTTCTTTAAAGAGGAAAAAAAGAAAAAAAGGGAAGAAAATGTAGAAAAGGATTGACAATTCATCACCCTGCCTTGGGTCAGCTTCAAGTTATTTTTATCCATTTTGTAATGCAGTAAGTTGACATGATTTGTCTTCATGCGTGTCCAGCCACAGGTTTTTTGATTTCTTTCCTTTTTTAAATTTTCCCCATGTTTTCACTTGCAGTTCACTGAAATTACAGAACAACCATCTCCAGTCCCAAGTTACAGTAATATTTGATTGTCTAAAGCAAGATGCAATTGTACAGTGAGTGAGAATTGTTCTTATTGAATAAGAACATTGTATTCAAAGGTCTTCCTGAGAATTTTGCTGGCCTGAATTCATTTGAGTCACCTATTTTAATGGCATCATAGCAGTGTTAGAGTAGATTCAGATCAGCAAAATTCTTAGGAATAAAGCCATTAAATGCTGTATTTATGAGTGAAACAGGATTTCTAATTACAAAGTACATCTGCAATTATTGGAGTTGTAGTATTTCTGTTACATTTATAAACACTCATTTGTGGTTACTGTTGTCATTTATCATGGGCAACACTAATGCTTGTTCTACTCAACAAGTTTATTGGATATGATGCTAATATTTTTGCCATTAAAAATCATCAACCATTTCTTTCTTGTGATTTGCATCATTAAGATTTGTGATTTACATCTAGGATTTGCATCTTTAGCAGAAGTAATCTTGAATGGATGCTCATCATTTTTCTCTCTTAAATATTTTTCTTGTATATTCATTGTTGAGTAAAAACCAATGAAGGATAGAAGCTCAATTTTCCATTTCATGTCTTAGTAAGTGTTTGGTGTCAGGATTTCATGTGTCATCTCTTTGCATAATGACTAAACTTTGAAAGAAATGCCAGCATGAATCAATGAAATATCAGTTCATAATTTCAAAAAGTTGTATGAAGCATTCAAGAACACATTTTTTCCTGAGACTGTACATGCAGCTAACAACCTGCATAGAACCTGCTGCCATTTACAATCTGAATTCTATAAAAGTAACTGCTGTGTCTGCAGCTGAACAGAAAATCAAAACAACAGTTTTTTCTTCAGCATTTGGTTTTCTTGTGACTTCCCTGGTGCTACTATAGATCTACAACCAATAGGTGCTTCAATAATTTCTTCTTTGTGGAAAAACATATTCCTAGAAATTCAGGAATTTGCAGCATGCTGACATGTATAATTAACAAGCTGAAGCTTTAAAATATCACAAGGTCTCCTATAAAAATCACTGAAGTCCAAGACACTGCTGTAGCATTATTCTGATTCACTGGACATTAAGGCATATGCACATAGCAATACTCTGGAATTTTCTGCTGTCTCCAACAGGTGCATGGATAGAATACATTTACCTGAAGAGAATGGGGAATATTGTGAATATACCATCCATAATCCAGAAGGGAGCTTCCATCAGCTTCTACACGATGATGGCTGTTGTGACCAACAGCCCTTTCTCTCATCATCAAAGGTAGATTTTCAGACTAGGAATTGCTGGTCACGTACATTTAATAGACTTCTGGAATTTTATCATCATTTAGTATCAGCATGTCAGGTTGCAGAAGCTCTTATCTTTCATGCTGCTTCAAGAAACATTTTCATGGGCAATTAAGATCTGCTTAAATCTCACATATAAGAAGCATCAGCCTGAAATATATGATCTCAAGTTACCTCTCATGTGGATATGAACACAACCTGAAATCAGCAAAATTCCTAAAATTTATTTGTGAAATTCCAAAGGTGATTCTGTTAATCAATATTTGTTTTCTCCTTGAAAATTCAGTAACGTGTACTGGAAACGTAACCAAGACAAACTAATGAGTCGGAAAATTTTAATAATTTGATCCAAAGAAGGAAGAACTATGATTTTTTCAATCCTTCCCCCTGCAGTGTGAGAATCTTCGACTGTGTGCATCTGAAACTTATCCTTTGCTGGAAATCTAAAACACCTGCAGATTTTACTCAAGTTAAATATTCTTACAGTGACTGTTTTTTAGTACATTGCTCCATGTTTTGCAAAAGGAAAACACAATTCTAAGCCGCTACCTCTTTATCTTTTCTGTGGTTAATATATGCAGCGCACCTCCAAAATAATACTAAAAGTACACAAGGTGTCAGAAGATATACTTGGTAACATTTGACAGGCAAAACTGACCTGTAGAATTTAAACTATGGACAGTGGTGGCACTTTGCTCATGAATAAGCTTTAAACATTTAAATAAAAACAAAAAAAGGTATTTCAACTGGTCTAGATTTTAAATGAAGGGATTGTTTTTCTTTCAGTCTTGCACTTGGACTTCAGGGGTTGAAGGAGTACTTTGACAGCCAAGTGGTAAACTCAAGGAGGGAAGTCAGCTGCTCTAACCATTCAAGCATATTACTAAAACCCAGCTACAAATGAGTCACCAATTTCTGCAACTGTTCTTACCTTCCATTCTTGTTTTCAGCCAACTCAAAATGCAAGCTTTGGCAGCCCTACAACATCATCTCATTTGGTTCTACTTTTTCTCAGTGGGAGTTGGAGCAATGGCTGATAAATCAAACTCATCCACCAACCACACCATCTACCTCTGTCCAAGTGCAACTTTCTACAGTTTGTAAACAAACAACAATTTCTGAGCACCGTGATCAGCAAACGCTCTCCTCCTGAAAAATTACCCTGATTTTACTAAAATGGAATTTTGCAGATTGAAAACTCCATGGTACCTGAATAATTTATTCTGTTCCAGAAGCTATCTTTGTCTCCATATGGATGTTGTTGTCTCATCACATTGCCATCCACTCTGCAAGGGGAATCCTTGAAATTCAGAGTTATCATTGTTCTGGTACTGCCTTGGGAGCTCTGGTTCTTATCTTTGGAGCTGAGCATAGACCAGTCAGGTCAGCATCAGCTGGTCAGGCCTTTGGGAATATTCACATGTGGAACTACAAATTATGCAAGACATCCAGGAAGCATGAGCATGACAGAAGAAATCAAGGAGTAGAATAACGTGTGTAGTAGGACAGAAATTTTATCAAAACCAAAATACATATGTACTTTTACAGAAACGTCAGCACTAATCTCAAATTATGCAATACCTTTCATTTTTAAATTAGCATAGAAGTCAATTGTGTTTTACTACATATAATAAGTAAAAATATTGCAAGTGCAGAAAATTTTCACCTTTTTTTTTTCCTCCCCAGAAGATACTTTTTACGTGGTGTCATTTTGGATATTTTTACTTGCAGACCTGTATAGAAGAGTTTCCTTTTACATGGCAGAGAACTAGATTGCTATCAGTATTCAAAATAAAAGGGCTTTCTTGCTTCCTAATTTAGGGAATGTGGTTTTCATGGGGATAAAATCCCAGAGTGACTTTAACTAACTAAAACATTTTTCAAAGTCTCTGCTGAAGATTTTTCGTTTGTATCTTAGTTTTATGCTGGTGATAAAGTTATGGGAGAAGAAAAAACCCACCACCAAAGCCTCAAACCCCCCACTTTTATTTCTTATTTCTATGAAATTCTCCAATGAACATTAGCCATGAAAAATATTTATTTCTTAGATTTTATTATAAATTCTAAAATGCTGTGAAAATGTAACTTCTGAAGACTTCATCATTTTTCCAATGTCTAAGAGCGTAAGGGTCTGTTAACATAAATTTTTTTCCAAAGAATATGTAAATCTGTATGGTACTGTCTTAACTTCAAGTTTTTGAGACCTCAATGTTTGTTCATTCTCCGTGATGGGAGGAGAGTAATTCAGTGAATGAGCACAAATCATGAGTGTTGGGCCACAGAGACTATTCTGATTGTCTAGGAGTTTGTTCTGTCCCTTTTATGCTCTTTATCATTATTAAGCAATAAAATAAAATACAGATTCTACATCTCTCATGCTGTAACATTTGAAAAGAAAAAAAAAAAGAATGTCCCAATTTAATGGGTATCCATTATTATTTCAGGCAGGCTTCAGAGTTACTGACATTGTTAATTTATAGAGATCATATCTGTATTTTGGTTTTGGCCCATTGGCAGCTCCAAAGTTTTCTTCCTGGTGGGGATTTCTCCTAAGGATTACTGGGCAGGTGTAGTGTTCCCATACCTGAGTCTCTTTCTCTTCCTGTTTTGGTGTGTTATGGTTTCAGACACAGTATTAATGTGTGCTCTCCATAATTAGTGCAGGAGGGAAATTAACCCCAGAAAGGCCTTACCAATGGTTAGAAAGTTCTGCTTTGACAGTTTTTCACAGTTTTAATAATGTCCTTTACAATAAGAGAAAAATGTAAATAGTGTGTCTTCAGTTTTTGCTGCAGGTAATGCTGCATATTTGATTTTTTTTCCAGTTTCTTCATTGCTCTTTTTCATACTCAACTGCACTGTTACTGTGGGATTTTTTTGTGTCATCATATGTCTTTGACTCATTTACCCAGATCTCTCTTGTCTGATTTATACCATAAAGAAACATAATAGAGCCCCACCAGTGTTTTTGAAGTCCTTGTGAAACTTTACCATGAAGTTCACTAGCATTTTGATTTGCATGTGGTAATCTCCCTCATATTCTGGGAATCCTCTCACAGATAGAGACACCTGCATCAAAACATTTCCTTTCATTTATTTATTTGTTTAATTAGTTGGTTTTTTGTTTGTAATGGAATTTTCTGGGTCTGTGTTTACACTCTTGTTTCCTTTCGTGCATTTCTTTCTTCAGGAATGCCAGCCCATCAGTGTATTTTTAATCAGGTATTGCAGTATCTTTGTAAAATAAATAAAAGATGGATTCGTACACCAATCCATCTGCAGAATAGACTCAGGGAACAGGACTTTTTAAACTGTTTATTAAATAGCCTCAGTATAATATCCATTATAAGCAATGAAACGGAACACATTTTAGAAATTTTGCTTGATTTAGTATGCAATTTTCATACATGAACCTAAAAAAAGTAGAAATTGTCTTTAGTAAATGCATACTTTTATTATAATTCTAGTGAAATTTTCTTGCCTACCATTCTTTTAATTTGTTTTATGGACTTTGAACCTAGTAAATCCCTCTTGCAATGTTCCTTACTGCATATTTGTTTATAAGAATAAATGATATATGAAAATCTCCTATTCGGAGTATTTATTAGCTATCATTCAGAGTATTAGTATTTATAGCTTGAGTTTTGTCCTACCTATAAATCTAAGATATATTACATCATCTACATTTGACTAAGAGAATGTGAGAACACAGGAAAGTTATACTGAGTACAGTCAAAATATTTTTCCATCAGTATTAGAAAATAATTAAATAAACTGAAAGAAGACTGAGAAATTACTGTGTAACCTATTTAATTTAAGGATCTATGTGCTTATTTTCATTATTATTTTCTTGTACAACAGCTTTTAGTACACATATATGTGCTTAGGGAATTAATATGGAATTACATATGGTGAAATATGTATTAGTGAATGAAAGTATTAGGGATTAGTATTGAACTAATGGATCACTAATACAGTATTTACTATCATATCTATGATTCATTGTCACAGGTTGTTTCACCATTTAAAATCTAAGTTCTTAAGGAAATACTTGTCATCAAGGTAAAATCAGAAATTAAATTTCTGAAGGCTGTGTACATTTTAGGTAGGAATAATGTAGTTTGACCATTGTAAAACATGGTTAATATTTAAATAAAGAAGAAAATACTCAGAATCGGTATTAACTATATCATAGAACATACTTGCTTTACATATATATAAACAATAGATATAATCCTATGTAAATAAGCATTTATATTTATGTCTTACATATATATAAATCTGGCTTTGTGTCGGAAATTAGAAAGCATTTTAATTAGCAGAGGAATTCCTTCCAAAAGCCATGTTCACTACTGTAACATGTTTACTAGCAACATCATAACTTTTCCTTTTTTGATCATATTGTGGAAATAGAATTTTCAGTATTAAAATTGATAAATTATCTACGTTGCTAATTTTTACCAATCCAAAGAGGTTTATGTTGGCTTCTGAGTTAGAATTCAAGAACTTTCATTTATATAGCTATGATGAGTCATTTTCACAGGAAACAAAATTCAGTCTACTTGGATTCTTACATAGGATCAGGATACTTTTCTTTCTATAGAGATAATGATAAACATCATGCTTCATTTGACTGCTTTACATCAAGTATTTTAAGTTCTAAATTGTGGCATATTTGCTTTATTAAGTCAAGGAACAATTGTAATAAGTTTAAAGCTCAGCCCCTTAAACATCAGCTGCCGCTTGGTGAGTATTGAGTGTAATATGCAGTAAACTTGGGTGTGTGTATGATAGAATTGAACATAAAAGTCTGCTTCAAATGTAACGTCATGCAGTGAAATATTTACTGGGTTTTCATCCCTTTTCCACCGTACAATTATGAAGGTAGGTTAACATCAGTTTTTTTAATCATGTTTGGTGTTTTATTCCCTTAAACAAACAAAAAAAAAAAAAAAAAGTGAGAGATGAAAAAGTACAACAAATTTCCCAAAGCTTTCCCAGAGAAGCTGTGGTTGTCCCATCTCTGGAAATGTTTAAGATCTGGTTGGATGAGACTCTGGGCCAACTGATCTAGTGGAAGGTGTCCCTGCAGAGGCAGGGGGTTGGAATGAGATGATCTTTAAGGTCCTTTCCAGCCCAAAGTATTGTATGATGCTCTAAGTAAAGAGCAGAAGAAAATAACTACTTTTTCCTCAGCCAGAATATTTCATAAAGTTTTTAGCATCAAGAAGAGGACTTTTTCTATGTTTTATTTAGTTTTACCCATTATTTGTATAAATTAAAACAAATTTGTGGGGAGGGGAGGGGCAAGGAGAGTCATTATGGATAAGTATTTTTTATAAAATTATTGTTCTAGAAAATTGAAAAGGAGATTTCATTTTTTCATGCCTTTTCCATGGATTGAAAAGGAACTGAAATCCAGAAATTCTAGTTGCATTTATGGTTCAAGTTTTTTTTTAACAGTTGTGAGATTCTGGGTTTTGCTCATTGTCTGAGGCATTACTTCTGTTGAGTTTCAGTTTCTGTTCAGTAAGGACCAGAGATAATGCTGTGTGTAGTCTAAGATATAGTGTTGTATCTATGCATTTTTCTTAACAGCATCATAACACAGTGAGTGAGATCATAAAGAAGTTTTGAGTATGTAGTTCACTATTGCTGTTATAATTTGATATGTTTTGTGGTTTCCCATGACAATGTTCCTTTAAGCATGTACTTATTTCTTTTATTATACTGCCTAGAAAGAGAACATGTTTATCTATATATATATTTTTTAAAATTTATTTGGACAACTTAGAAGTTGCTTAGCTGTCAGTAATAACTTCACCCTAGGTGAAGAGATGCTTTCAGTCATTCTTTTCAGCAGTGTTTAATATATATAAATTCTACATTGATATACATATATAAACATATAAAACCTTCTTTTTTCCTGAATCAATGTAAACAGAGCCCAGATGGCCGTATAGAAGTCAAAGGGCAGCATGGAAAGTCGTCACTGCATATTAAAGATGTGAAGTTGTCAGATTCAGGGAGATATGACTGTGAAGCGGCAAGTAGAATTGGTGGGCACCAAAAGAGCATGTACCTTGATATTGAATGTAAGTTCTAATATTTTGTTTTCTCTTTTAAATCTGTTTTAAAAGAAAAAAAAAAAAAGTACATTCTTAATGGAAGGTCATATTTTTTTCGTTGTAATTAATGATTAAACTTGCACAAATGAAGAAAGCATGTCCTGCAGCTCATTCCCCTGTGAAAGAATCCTGTCTTTTCTGAAGTTAACAAGACTCTTGTTGATGACTTAAGTAGGACAGGATTTCTTCTGAAATATTCCAGTGTTATTATCCACTAACTTAAGGCTAAGCTTAATAACTTCAAATCTCTGGGCAAGCTGAGAGTGTTGGGAATGAGAAGTGTTCAGCAGGATAAAGTAAGGACTGATTTAGGGATTTAAGGACTGACTTAGCAGCAGCTAAGTCTTGAGCCTAACCTTCTAAGAATCAACAAAGATTCTTTTTTGTTTCTGAGTCCTCTGATTTACTAATCCCTAAAAGGTGTCTAGCCACTATTATAACCCCTCCTGGGGTTACCATATTTGTAAGAGTCTCTTTTAGAGATTGTCTTTATTCCAAGCTCTTGCATTTTCTACAGGAGAAAAGGAGATCATTTTTGCTTAAAAGAGTCTCGTGCTTGAGAAGCCAATCAGAGGATATAAATCTGAAATATAAAAAAAATTCGTTGGATAATTGGTTCTTCAATTTTTTCTTCAAATTCGCAAGCAAAATTCTTCAAAAAATGAAAACAAGCAAAAAAATCCTTCTTTTTTATTTCATTGTTGCTTCATTTATCTAGAAATTTCTAGGCACAATTATTTTGCATCTTCAGTAGAGTTTGCATGAGCCTGTTTGAACTGAGTCTTCAAACAGAAAAATTCTTTCCAGTGGGAAGATAAAAGCTGGAATAGGATTCTGTGGCACAGAAATAAAAGTAATGATTGCAGACCACGGAGTGATTTCCTGAGGAGTTCTGAAAGTGCTTTCATTATACAGTTGTGTGCTCTTTTTTGGCAGGGAAGCATTGCATTGTGGCATAGAATATGAATCTAAAAGAAAAATAAGGCATGATCAAAAGAATTTTTAGGTGTTAGGAATGGAGAGTTTTGCCAAGCCATAAAACCTAAGAAATAAATTCTAATTTGCTATACTTGTTTTCTTTAATGCATGCAATGATAACTTTTTATATGTATATAAAGGGGACAAAATAGATAAAAATTCAAATTAAGCGAGGTTTCTTAAAAATTCTGTCACCTCTCCACATAATGATATGAAATACATGGTTTGATTATGCTTGTGTTGCCACTGTGCTTTAGCATGAAATATTAATATATTTTGAATTCAGAGGAGAGAGATATGTTGCACCACATGTTATGAAACATGGACACTTGAAATTTAAAGTTTTATTAGCAATACAGAATTCATACCAGAGGGCATAATAAAACCTCTGCATTGATACAATATATTATTATAACCAAAGACACCTTTCAGGGTGAAAGTTTTAGATGATGTGGAAAGAATTTAAAAGTAGCAGTCTTTTTATGGTATGGAAGAATGAATTTTGAATATGTGTGGGAACAATCAAATACAGTGTATGAGAAAATGGAATAACTTAAAGTCTGAATTTATGCCTTGGTAGGCACAGTTTTTGATACAGTATAAAATTTTCTACAGTTCTAAAATCCTCTGAGGAAACCCAGTTTATAAAGAACATAGAAATATTATTCTACCATCAGAGAAATCAAACATTGTAATGGATACTTTTAATGTATAATAGAAGATTTTTATTATGATATTTCTAAAACTGGAGTTTTAAATTTTAAATACTCAACTGATAGCGAGGCTTAACTCAAATGTATTTTTTTCCAGCACAGGCATTGTTTGACTAACAGAAATATAATTTTCCTCAATTCCTTTAAGTCAAGTAGTTCCATGATGCAAAGCAAGTGTTTCTGGGGCGATATAATATAGGTCTGTCTCATATTCTGATTAATGAGTCAGAGAAATTTTGTGCTTTCCTTTGCAAATAACTTTGAACTGGTATATGAGCTTCAAATATAACTTATTTGTCTTGCCCAGGAAAGAAAGCACTTGTTTAATGGTAAAGAATTCTCCTGTTCTTAAAAATAATGTCCCCAGCAGGAAGTGCATCTTTTCAGCCTCATCTCCCATCAGTCTGGCCTCTGCCATGAAGTTCTGTGGCCCAACAGCCCCTTTGAAGAACCTTTCAGCAGCTCCTTGCCCCCATTTCCACCCAATGCTGCGTTGTCCTAAGCTCTGACAGTCCTTTCCCCAGTATCTTCCTATATGAGGCAGTGTCACGCTTATCTGTCATTCCAGGTATGAGAATTCATAAGTTGCAGGCCTGGGAATTTCAGCAAAAGATTCGGGTTCAAAAACTAAACAACTGATTTGTATTTTTGTAGTGAACTGTTAAAAACAGGCGGATTCTGTGAAGTGGGTATCGAATACTTTTGATTCTCCTGGTAATATTTTCCAAGTGGCATTACTTCAGCATATAAATTGCAGCTGCAAACAGTGCTATCAGGGCTTTTACTTTTTTGTTCCAAATTTTCATTTTAAAATTTGCGTTAAACCCTTCAAAATAGTTTAATTTTTCTCTTTTGTTAGTTTGGTTTTGTTGTCTTACAAACAGTTTTTGAGAAGAATTTGTTCAAGTATGGCTCAGTCTTGCAGTTAAGCCATGTTAACAGAAATTTGAATTATCTTGAACAATAACTATTATAAATAACTATTATTTATTATTATTTATTATTATAAATAAACCATTATCTTTAATTAATAACTATTATAAATAAACTATAAACAATAAACTGTTTTAAAAATAAAAATATAGATAGATAAGCAGAACTTAATTTATGATATTGTCCTCTAGTTTCTAGATGGAAGTAAACAAAGTAATCCCTTTCTGTAAGTTAGAAACAAAACTACAGCATTTTTTCTTTGCTTTATTGAATTTGACAGTTTGTGTAGTCAGGAGGGGAAACTGCTTCCACCCCATCCTTAAATGCCACCTCAGTCAAACAGACTGAATGAAGGCACTGAGTGCTCTGGTATCACTGTCTCATCCTTTTACTTCTTGACCCCTATCAGAGATTTAAACTGGCAGTGGGATTGCACAGAATTTCCCTGCTTTATCCTTGTTCTCTGTTGGGGTTGCTCCTGGTGATAAGAGCAGTTGTCTAGGACAGGAAGAGATTATCAGGTTTGATACCAACTGGGAAGAGTTAACCTTGACTTTTATCTGAAGGAAATGCTGTGAAGACATGAATTGCAGGGAACCAGGGGGCATTTTTAAATATTTCTTCTTACCAAGTCATCTTTGTGTTTAGTTATGTTTAATTTTCCTTACATAAAGTATGAAAGGTAAATCAAAATTACATCAAAATAAAATACCATTTTCAAATATTATTTATTAATGGATTTCATTAACTGCAAAATTTGGTTTAAAGTATGAAGCCTAGTGTGTATTGAATGAGAGTAATAATAAGTAATCAAATGAAAAGTGGAATATATGATATGTGTGGTGGACTATATCATATGTATTGGGTATTAAGATGTGTCTATAGTTATTATCTACGTATTTATCATCGAGAAATAACTATTTTAAAATTAAAAATATTAGAGAAATACATACAAAAGATAAAGCAGGTCATATGCTAAGATGAGGTTTTCAAGAAAACCTGAGAAAATTGAATATATAAAACCTAGTAAATTGTAAATTGATTTTGCTTATAATATCAGGTGTCTCTCAAAGTTAGTTTTGCTATACAAATGTTTACATTTCATTGTGGTATTTTTTTGTCTTTAAAAGCCTAATAGAGACCTGGCTAAAGGAAAAGTTGTGATGAGAAAACACATTAAGTCTCAGGTTTCACAAATTTTTCACTGCATCTTGGCACTGAAGAAAAACCTAATTTTACATGTTCAGTGTGCTGGATCATCTTTCACCACCGTATTATTATTAGTTAGGGTGCCCCTAGATCATGACTAAGTTGGAAAAGCTTTAAACAAGGAGAAATGAACAACATTTACGGACTTTGAAAGACTCTGTATGTGCCCTTACAGTTTTCCTTTGTTGTGTTCAAACTGGCAATAACCTGTCGGAAGTTTTCACAGCCCTCACTTAATTTTGTCCTCCCAGGTGCTCACATTATGTAAGATGCTACTGTTTCTGAGTGCTCTGTATCACCAGGTGCAAATTCCTTTGGGCAGTACTCCTTTTACCAGAGAAAGGCATTGAGCCACATCCTTTGGAAAATTCTGTTTTCCCATACACTATCCAGGAAGCATCCTGACTAAGAGACCTTTTTAGCTGAAATTACCAGTTTGCACATCACTATTTTAGTTAAACCTTTCAATTTCAGTACTGATACTGCAGCTATTAGATATGCTGGATGGGCCAAAAATGCCTATTTCCTCACAGTGCTCAAAGAGTAATATTTTGAGATAGAATCTATGACAAATATATTACATTGAGTAATGTGGTACATTTTTATATGAGATCAGCCATGTGAGTAGTTGATAAAAAGGATTTCTTAAAAAGCAATTTCTGAAAAAATGTTTTAAAATGATTCTTAGTGTATGCCAGGAATATGAATGTTTCTTAATATTGCTTTTCATCCAAACATGATTTTTATAGTAATTTTCCATATTAGTTTAGTAACAACTTTGAGTGAGAAAAACAATCATGCAACATGTGCAGTATAGTCTTTACTTGTAAAGAAAGCTCTTCAGTATTTGTTATACTGTTGTATTGCTCATCAATAGCAGTCTTTTCCTTTGTGGTTGGAATTTTTTTTCCCCTGCCACAATTTGAAACCAAATTTATTACTGTTGCAGTATTGAACTTGGTTTCATTAACTGATTATTCTTCTTTGTTGTGTGTTAGCTGTATTGCACTGCAGTTGAGGGGTATGCTTTGGATTCATGCAATTGAATTTTATATCTTTGCAAAAATATATACAACATTACTTAAAAGTGGATTCAATAGATTGAGCTACAAATTGTATTTACTTTCAAGGAAGGAAGGTTTTCAGTTGGTGAAAATGCTACTACTTGGTACAAGATGTCACAAATATTATCACAGAATCACAGAATGGTTTGGTTTGGAGTGATCTTGAAGTTCATCCAGTAGCAACCCCTGTGCCATGGGCTGGGACAACTTTCACTAGACCAGGTTGCTCAGGGCTCCTCCAAAACAGCCTCAAACACTTCCATGGATGGATCATCGACAATTTTCTGATGTTGTGATAAATGTCACAAAAGGTTCCAGCTGCCTACTGCTATCATTAATCATGATAAATTCAAACAGTTCATATTTTGCATTTGGTTTCTGTTGAAAGAGATCAGTGCAGCCACATCCCATCACTACTCACAGAGTCACAGAATGGCATTGCCTCTTTCCTCTCCCCTGGACACCACTGAAAAATCCTGACTTTGTCTTCTTTACACCTTCCCTTCATGCATTAGTCATGAGGACCCAGCTCTATCCTGTCATCACAGCCAGAAAACAACACTAATAAATACAAACATATGGCCTGGGAAAGAAACAAATTACAGGAAAAACAATCAAGAGAAAAAAAATATTGAAATAGTATAGAAAAAATATCCATATTTTCTAATAAAATACTATTGGCTTTAGTTACATTTCTTCCTGTCAAATTTATAGGTTAAAATGAGAAAGCAAAGATGGAAAAGGTCAACCTTTAACATGGTGAAATAAGTGTGATAATTTTGACATATTATGAATGTCAGTTGTAAGATTTACCATTTTTCTCCTCTGCACTTGTGCACTTGCACAGAAGGAAGTTTACTGTGCCACTGCTGTGACTTCAAGGGGATAAGAAAGTTGAATTCTGTGCAAAAGATGAGGTTTATAACATACAGTCACTTTCCAAAACCACTTCACCAAACTTCCCAGAGTGAAGCAGAGTTCAATGTATCCATTGTCTTTTTCTGATGTCACAACAGTGTGGTAAAATGGAGAAATTCTCTATATAATAAATCTACCCATTATTCAACCCAAAAGGCTGTAAAAATACTTTGAAACAAAAATATCATCCTAAAAAATATTTTGCTTAAATATATCTTAATCACTTTTTAAACATGATATTCATATTAGAAATTTAACATAATTTTTTACTGAACAGAGCTCTCTACTACATATTTTGGTTAATCATGCAATTAATTTGCTATCATTTAAAGTAGATTTTTAATAAGATGTAAGCTACTTTTTTCTTAATAGAAGAACAAAACTTGAAAGAATATAATAATTTGGGTTTTTTATTTCTAATAATTTAGTTATTAGTGGATATATATGCCTCAACATCTTTTCTTACTGTCATAAATTTTCACGTCTGCAATTATGAAAGGTAAAGGTAGAAAAAAACTGTGGAAGAATTTTCTGATGCCTCCTTGAGCATGGTTCAACATTGTGGAATTTAAATATTTACACTGATAATGAATATGATAAATTTTAAATGGTTTCACAAGTCTTTTCATACTATATAAAATGTAATTCCTATTACACAGTAATAACCTGTGAATGAAAAAAAGGCCTCATGGCCTTCTTATACCTCCAAGACAGATCCATCAAAGCAGAGTCTTGGCATCTGAGTATAATGAAGAAAATAATTATGTGATATGATAAGTGTGGCACTGATATTTGAAACTTGAACAAAACAAATTTTTAGAGATTTTATTTGTTGTTTTCTGGACAGCACTGCATGTGCTAAGAGTCCTTGCTCCATCCAGCAACTATTATGACTTGGGAGTGTGTGAGAGAGACACAGACATTAGGGAATTGAGGGATGATATCAATAAGGAGGAATACTGTGGAGGTGAGGGCAACAAGTAGGAAAATATGGAAGGTAAAGACTGGATTTTGTTCTGGAAATGTGACACACAGGACAGGAAGATGGGGTTAGGATTTGGTTTGAGAAAAACATTGCAGATTTTCACTTCTGCCTATAAGACAATAATGTAATCTAATATTTGATGGAGAAGTCAGGCCCTACTAAATTA
>WBNP01004694.1:125479-157287 GCA_013401095.1 Passerina amoena | reverse complement strand
TTTATTTTATTTTATTCCATTTTATTTTATTTTATTTTATTTTATTTTATTTTATTCCATTTTATTCCATTTTATTTTATTTTATTCCATTTTTAAAATTGAATTTTGTTTTTTCAGGCCCCATCCCCAGGGTGCTGGCACAGGAGGGACGTGGGGACAGCCACCCACCCACACCCCGAGCAGAGCAGGGTAGGGAGGGCTGCCTGCATCCAAGGCACAATAAAATATTTTACTACAAAGCAGAATTACTCCAAAGACTGATGGGCTGACTTGTGAGACCCACTCACATTTATGGAGGTCGTAAGTTATGGACTCCTGGTGAACTGGAGGAAAACATAACCCTGGCTTTTTATAGGGGAAACTTCTGCCGTATATTAAATTCTCCTGCCAGTAGACGGGGCTTTACTGCCAACTGTAACTTTAACACCTCCCAGCCCCTCGGCTAGGAGGGCAGGATTATTAATAACGTGGGTGTGGGTTGCAGCCCGGGCTGTCTGCTCACCAAAAAGCTTTTTGAAGCTTCTGCTGTGGGAATTATGCAGGTCTCAGTGCATGCCCCGCCTTTTTTCCCCCCCTGGGATTTTCGGTCTGAAATATTGCAACGTGAAATGGAAAAGTGCAGGAGTTGCACCTTGGGGTTCGCTGAACTTGGTTGCCCGAAACCAAGGGAAACAGAGGGGGAAAATAAAATTTAAAAAATCCTACAGATAAGTGAGTGGCAGGGGGAGAAGGGAAAACAACGTGGATGCAGAGAGGGGGATGGAGGTGGCGAGGAAGAGGCAAATAATCCAGTTTGGATATGGCAAGGAAGAGGCAAATAATCCAGTTTGGATATGGCAAGGAAGAGGCAAATAATCCAGTTTGGATATGGCAAGGAAGAGGCAAATAATCCAGCTTGGCATTTGTGGGTTTCCCTTTCATCCACAAGCAGCCAGCGAGGGGGAAGAGGGGGAGGAAGGCAGGGAGGATGTTGCACCCAGCCTGGCTCTGGGAGGCTCCAAGCGTCCTTTTCCCACCTCAAACTTGCCTGGTTTGGCAGAGTGGCCAAGACCCGAGCTGGGAGTGGAGCCAGGTGTTTGTTTGGGTTTTTTTTTTGTTTGTTTGGTTGGTTTTGTTGTTGTTGTTGTTTGCATGGGGAAATCCTCGTGTCCAGCAGATCTCACCTCCTTATGCCCAGGGAAACTGAGGCACAGGGGAGGCACCAGGGATGCAGAATCCCAAATCACATCCCTCTGGCTCACAGCATCCCAGCACCAGGGTATTTATTGCCTTTCCTCACCCCCACCTCTGCACCCCAAACCCTTCCTGCACCTCCCGGGGTTTCTCAATTGCTTCTTTTTCCTCCCCAATAAATACACCAGCTTTGCTTTTGGGGTTTTGGCTTTTTTTGGGTTTTTTTTTTTTTGCAACAAAAGAAACTCTTTATTTGGAATATGCATTACCAGTACAAATGAGGAAACTGCAAACCCTACACCTTGTCAGTATGGCCAAAACCCACCCAAGGACGTGCGGCAGAACCTCCCCCAACCCCAAAACCCTCCCCCAGCATCGCAGGGCCCGGAGAGACTGAACATTTCCCTGCTTGGAGCAGGTCTGAGCCGTGCTGAGAAGGGAACAGCTGGGAGCAGGCTGATATTTAAACTGGAATTAGGAGGGAGATAATTCCTGGGGCGGGCGGCTCGGGGGCCCTGGCGCACAGCGATACAGTTAATGCGCAGCCCGAGCTGGAGGCTGGCCCCAGCTGATACTGCCGTGTTCTTTAGAAGAGAAAGGTCAGCCTGGAGATTGAATAATCATTGACAAGAAATCCATGGGGGAGCAGCGTGGGGAGGCAGCTCCAGCATCCCTGGCTGCTCTCCTGGGCATTCATCCCCAGGGGGGGATGCTGCCCGTGCCCAAGGGGTGCCAGGGCTGCTTGGGGCACAGAGTCACAGCCACAATCTGGTTTTTATCCTATGCACAAGCTCTTTTTTTAAATTATAAAATATTTTTAAATTTAAAATTATTTTTTTTTTCTTCCCAGAAACGTTTTCAATTTTTTTCCCCATTTTAAAAATAACACCCCCACCTCAGGAAAACAGGAGAAGCGATCAAGCCTTCCCCTGCTCCCCATCCCTGCCCCAGACCTTGGTGTGATAAAGAAAATCCCATTTCTAGCTTGTTTTGGAAAGCAGTGCACAAGTCCAAAAAAGCAGTAAAGGCTTTTTTTTTTTTTTTTTTTTTGTATTTTTTAGGTTTTTTTCTGGTTTTGTTTGGATGTGGCTTTTTGTTGTTTGGTGGGGATTTGTTTTTTGTGGTTTTTTTTTTTAAATTTTATTTATTTGGGGTTTTTTGGTTTTTTTTTGGTTTTGTAAAACCAGGGATGCAGTGCCTCAGGCAGAATCCCAAATCACATCCCTCTGGCTCAGAGCATCCCAGCACCAGGGTATTTATTGCCTTTCTTCACCTCCCACCTCTGCACCCCAAACCCTTCCTGCACCTCCTGGGGTAACCCCCAGGGTTTCTCGTTTGCTTCTTTTTCCTCCCCAATAAATACACCAGCTTTGGTTTCAGGGTTTTGGTTTTTTTTGATTTTTTTTTTTTTTTTTTGCAACAAAAGAAACTATTTATTTGGAATATGCATTACCAGTACAAATCAGGAAACTGTAAAACCTACACCTTGTTAGTATCGTCATAGAACATAAAAGTTTCAATTGGGATCAGAAAGACAGAGGCCTTTTTTTTTTCTTTACAGAAGCAGAAAAGTTTCAAAACCAGGTTGGAACAGAGAGTCTTTTTTTTTTCTCCTTTTTTTCTTTAAGGGTTTTTCTTTTTTTTTTTTCTTTTCTTCTTTTCTTTTTAATATTTGGAATCCATTAGGAAGAGAGAAAAAAAACCAAAAAGATGGGGAGAAAAAAAAAATAGAAAAGAAAAAGCAACTCCAAAGTGGATCACCTTTACAAGGGACAGAAAGGGCTTTGCAAGAACAAAAAAAGCAAACCGACAAAACCAACCCCCCAGGCAATGTCTGATTTACATCCTCTTAATAATAATAAAATAATAATAATAATAAAGGTGTACGAAAACAAAAGGACTCCAGGAAACCTTGGGATTAAAAGGAACACCCCAAACCCTAAACTGGTCAGTGATGTGAAAAGCTCAGGGGGTTTTTTGGGAGGAGCAGGAAAATGTTTCAGGAGAAAGTTGAAGGGAGGTCAACCAGCAGCTTCCTCAGGGCTTCTCCTTGAACCCCACTGCATCCACTGGGATTTGGGGCTGGCTTTGGGACATTCTGGCCACGTCCCACCCCCTGTCCCAGCTCAGGGCTTGGGGCCAGGCTCTGAGACCTCATCTCCAGCAAGGTGAGGTTGGAACATTCCTCACCCCAAATCCCTCAGGTTTGGGACACTGGGATTCAGGGAGAAGAACCAACCATCCCCACGTTTTGGGAAGGATTCCTGCCCTTTCATCATCACTTCCAGGAGCTCAGCAACACCCCCAGGACGGAGGGTGGAACCTGTGGAACCCACAGGGGGCTCAGGGCTTGACTCCCCCCCAGCTCCTCCCCAAAACCCCTGGGAATTCCATCTCTTTCCAGAGGTGAAATCCCGCAGCTCAGCCCCAGAGCAGCCCCAGCAGGATCCTCTGGAGCTGGGATCTGAGAGGAATGGGGAGAAACGCTTCCCCCCAAAAACACCACCAGCACTTTTCACATCACTCTGGTCACAGCTCAAAAGCGCAGGGGAGGTGGCAAGGCCATCGTCTCGGACAGGTCAAAATAAACTCAGCATCAGCATCATCATCATCATCATCATCATCAAAGCCCCCCCCCCCCCCCTCCCAAACAAGGCAAAAATAATAATAATAAAAAAAAAAAACCAACAAAAAGGTTCATTTCTGGGTCTCAACGTTAAGAAACATAAAGTGTTAGACTGTACCTATTAATGCTCGCTATTCCAACCATTTTTTTTCTTTTTAAAGTTTTACAAAATGAATTACCGTCACTTTTTAAACATTGTGTAAGAAGAAATGAGTGTGCACAACTCTACACTTTTCTAGCATTCTTGAACTAATTCACAAATGCGAGAAAATGGGAAAAAAAAAAACCCAAACCATGGGAAAAAACAAACAAACAAAAAAAAGGAGGATGAATGTAGGTAGTTTGATGTTATAAACTATACAGGAATGAAGCGCTTGTTGCCACAGAAAGAACAGGGATGGGACCTTGCCCCTGTTCAATTTTGCGTGCTAAGAGGGTCATTTTTTATTCTTTTATTATAAACACTATTAAATTCCGACTGCGTTTTTGGTTTTTTTTTTTTCTCCTTTATCTGAATATACAAGAACATTCATTATCAAATGTTCGTTATCATCAATACTACAAAGAACGAGACACAAATCGCAAGAAACAATGGAAAATGTTAATAAAGCTGAAAGAATCGTCGAGTTTTTTTTTGTGATTTTTTTTCATTTTTATTTTTTTTGAGTTTCTGCAGGTTTTTTTTTTTTGTTTGTGTTTTTTTTGTGGTTTTTTTTTTGTTTCGTTTTGTTTTTTTTTTTTGGTATCGAAGTCAGGTTTTTCTGGGCAGAAAAGAGAAATAATAATAAAAAAAAAGAAGAAAAAAAAACCCCACAACACTCGGGGCTGGAGCAGGGGAGGAGAATGGGGAGGAGAAACAAAACCCAGAAATTAAAAAAAAAATAAAAAAGCAAAGGAAAAGGCAAGCTAACACAAACTGGAGGGACCAAGTGGGGAACCCAGGAGGGGATTTGCAAAGTACCATAGAGGAGCAGGGGCAGCCTGGGCAGGGGGCTGTCTCCAGCAGGCCGTGGTTTGGCTCATTCCCAGGTGCTTTCCAAAGGGATGGAGGCATTCCTGCAGGCAGGGCACTGCTGTGCCTCAGCAGGAAAGGCCTGAGCCATCCTGTGTCCCTGGAACGCTGTGCCAGGACAGGCTCATGTCAAATAAGCTGCAAGTGGACAAAAGGCAGATGGGGAGACGAGGAGGAAAGTGGGAAGGTGCAGAGCTGGGGAAGGTGGGCAGCACCTCCCGACTGTCCTTGCAGGAAAACAACTTCTCCATGCCCCAGGCCCCTCATGGCACATCCTGCTCTGCCCACTCTGCCACGGATACTGCACAAGGAGCAGGAAGTGTCACTGCTGGCGTGACACCCCTGTGCTGCAAGGTGACAGCGTGCAGGAGCTGCAGCCACACCAGCAAGGACCATGATTTTTCCCAGCAGAAGGGTGGAAGTATTTTTGGCAGAGCTCTGATTTGGAACGGTTTCTGTTTAACGCGGCTCCGCGCTGGCAGTTCCCACCTCGAGAGCAGCACAAGCAGGCTGGGTACGGACATTCAACAGCGTGAGGTGCTGATCCCAGGGGATCCTGGCATCCACCACGAGGTGCCAGACATCCTGCACCCTCACCAGTCCCACCACACCCAGGGTCTTGGTGCAGGCTGGCTCAGCCTCCTCGTGCACCCACGGAATGAACCGATGGCCACAAGTCCTGGCACAAAGCTCAGCCCGCTGCCCAGGGAAGCTGGTGCTGCCTCTTCCTGCTCTTCCACGGAAGCCACATCCTCCCAGCACCAGCCTGAAGGGGCAGGATGAAGCCTTGCTTGCCAGCCACCACTGCTTGTCCCAACAGTGGGGCAGAAAAGCTGGGCACAAAGTCCTGTGAGTCCTTCCATGGCCACTGCCCAGGTAACTCCTGGGCTCAAACCAGCAGCTCCAGCACCCAGACATCCCCCAGAGGGGCAGCCTCCCGTCCTACAGAGCAAACCTGTGCTGTGAAGAGCTACCAAAAGCACCCAAAACACTCATCCCAGCACTTCCAGCCCCTGGCATTCTGCTGCCCATCCCTCACTGCTGGCTTTGGGAATGCAGGAGGTGGCACAAACCTCTGTGGGTGCTGCCTGAACTGGGGAACCCATTCCAAACCTCTGGAAATGGCAGCCAACACCCCGTGGCACTGCCCTCCACCACCAGCCTCTCCAGGTGCTGTGAGAGAACTGCTGGTGTCCCACCAGCCATCCATGCCTGATCCCACACTGCTCCGTGGAGGTGTTATCAGCGACGGCCGCTTCTCACCTGCCTCTGCCTCCCTTCCTTCCCTCCTCTTCTCCCCTCCAGCACCAGGCAGGCAGGACAGCAGGGCTCCACAGCTCATCCAGGTCACAGTGGGAGGATGCTTGGCTGAGAAGGGCTGGTGGCACTGGGAATCTCCCCAGGGCTGCCAATGGGAACGGTACCTTTAGGAAGCAAGGGGGAGCACGCTGGCTCCTTCTACGTGCACGGGGGCTGTGCCACCTGCCCTGGGCCTGCAGCAGCTGAGGGACAGCTCACAGGGCAGGGCTGAGTGAGGGAAGCTGCCGAGATGAGGAGGGAGCAGATTCCCTGTGGTGGCAATTCCCTACGGAGAGGTAGAGTGAAAGGAAGGGGGGCAGGGGCTGCCTGCTAGCGAGGGAACAAGACGTGACTGAGGCACATTTGTAGCTCCTCAGAAAGACACCCAGCATGAGGCTGTACACTGCTCTGGGCTTGGCTTGTGTGGTGGTGATGGTGGTGGTGGATTTTTGCTTTTCCTCCTTAAAATCCTTCTACCTTGGGTGGGAAGCGGGGAGGGGAAGGGAGCGGTGTTGTGGCGGTGGCGGGGAGGGGGAGAGCGGCTTCTACCCAGAAAAGAAAGGGAAGAGAGTATAAAGAAGTGTCCAGATTGGCTGAAAAAAGCATCCCGACGAAGAGAAGAGAAGGAGTCTTCTTGTGTGTGCTGATTGGGTTCACCTCCAGTCTGACTGCTGCGGTGTTAGGAGAGGCCCCCTCCTCTCCCGCCCCCGCCGGGGCCGGCTCAGCCAGGGATGCAATTTGCTGGGAGATCAGTTGGAGGTATCAGAGTGAACGCTGCCAGGGCCTTCTGTGGGGGAGGTCACCGACGATGGGGTAGTAGCGTCTTGCCAACCTCCATTAGCCTGAAGGGAGGGACACACACACACACAGAGACATCAGTCACCCCATGGCATGGTGCAAGCAGCCCTACCCAAGGCACCCATCCACCTCGGATCCGACCCCTTCTCCCTCAGCTGGGACTGGTGTAGGAGGAAAAGATGTCCCCTCTGACTCCCCCATCCCAGCCCAGACCACAGGGCTGCATCAGGTTCCATCACAGAGCAAAGACATTTCTGCAGAAAACAGATTTTGATAAACTGTAAATGCTCACAGAAAGTCCATCCCTTAAAAAAACCCCAGTGTATTTCTCCAGAACCCTGAGCTCTGTTTGGGTTTTTTTAACCCCTGATTATAACTCTTCCTCATATGGAAGAAAGAAAATAGCAAACAGAACGAGCAGCCTGAATGTTATCTGAACCCAAGTGCTGTCAATATGCAGAACAAGCATGGGAACTGCTGAGCTGTGCTGTGTCCCCCAGAAAAGCTCCACATCCCTGCCTCATCCAGGCAAACACAGCCACAGCTCGACAGAGGTGCCAACACTGTATTCCATCTGAGGGTTCATGCAGCAAACCACAGCACACAACTTGTTTCTTCTCCTAAAAACAGATGCAGAGCCAAGAATTCTCCAGGCGCTGCAGAGCAGAGCTCCGGAGGGCCCCGGCTGCCGCGGGCAGGAGCCGGCCGCGCACAGAAGCTGCTCCTCTGCTGCTGCCATCCCCTTTGGAGAGGAGCAGATGTCGCACCCAACCTCCTCTGCTTGCTCTGACATTGATTCAGTGCTTGGCAAATTAATCCTTGCCGAGCACTGCCCGAGCTCCAGTTGGCAGCAGTCGCTGTCCTGCTTTAGACACGCTCGGGCTGCGGTGCCCACTGTGCCTGCCTGGCCTGTCCCACTGCCTGCTGCATCCCCCAGGGCTGGCCCTGCCAGCTGGGACCCTGCACACCCCACAGGGCTCAGGGCAGGAAATCTCCCCACCCTGATGGTACCTTGGGTTTTAAGTGTTTCTGTTCTGCTTTGGTGTGCAGCTTTCAGCTTTATATTCAGTGTTACTGGGATCTTTTCACAGGGTGATGAACACAAAACAATCCTGTGTTCTAGCTGGAGACTCAAGGACAATCTCTTCCAACTTCAGACCCAAAGCATAAACAACGTGAGAAGAGGAGGATGGGCAAGCAAGCAAGGAGGATGAAACTTCATAATTTGAAGCTATTAACTGGACAGTTAACTCCTATGTGCAAATGGATTAAAACTTATAAAAATGTGAGATCTTGTCACCTCTTTTGCTTCCATCTTGGAGCCATCTGGGTACTGCCAGGGTGTGGCCTTTGAAGGCACTTCAATAAATATCCACTTTATTCTTCTTAACTCTGTCTAGCCTCTCTTCCAGCTCCTTAAGGCATCACTGAGGTGCTGCTGCCCAGCCCCTGCCTGCCTGAGAGGCTGCTGTGATGGGAGCAAGGAGCTGGCAGGCAGGAGAAGCCACGTTTGAGGAGTCACACCACCTCGCAGAGGGACACTCACAAAGCAAACAGGACAAGAGGAGTGTGCACGCCCCTCGCTGTGCCCGTGGGCTCTTGGCAGCAAAGGGGCTCATTCCTCAGCAAGGAAAGCAGGAATCATGACCTCAGCTTGCTCCCAGGTTAGCAAACCCCACTCTGCACCACCTCGGGTGCAAGTGTGACACCAGAGGATGCCCGAGCATCGCCAGCCCCGCGTACCCCGTGCCCACTGCCCCCACCAGCTCCCACCCAGAGCCAGGCCCTGACCCACCATCCCTGCGCTCCCCAGGAGGCAATACCCACCCTTACCCATCTTGGACTGCTGCAAGAGGCAGCAATTACTGTAGATTATCAGCCCCACAATGACAGGCCGCGTAAAGAGAGACACAGAGCCAACTCCGCCGCCCCGAGACTGGCATATTCAAGTACACTTAGGACATTAATAGCAATTTACGTGCCATCAGTGAGAGAGAACCACAATAGCTGTGCTGGCAGCCTCTTATTACCAAGCCTGTTATTTGTTGGAGTTACAAGCTATAATCACAACAGAAACTTTCAAAACCCTTATCTTGCGTGACGCACCAAATCTATTTCAGAGCCGTAATTGCTATGTCACCGGAGAGTTTGCTGCTTAATGCACTCAGATGCCATTTAGTGTTTGCAGGGTCGTTACAGGAGCAGGAGGGGGGAGAGGAGAGCGGTGGGGGCCTGGGGAGGAGCAGGGCTCTGGCCCTATTGTGCTCAACTATTTTTAGCCTTTTTCTTTTTTGCCTGCCAGCCACAGAAGCGATCGAGCGGCGGCTTCACGTTCAGCACCCAAAATCCTTGGAAGGTACTGCAGATTGGGAATGAGCCTTCCTGTGCTTCAGGAGTTTGTGTGGCTGAACACAACCAGCAGGAAGTCAAGGGGATGTTGGGGAGAAGCCAGCGTGGCCTGGGAAGGCTCTAAGTTGTGGGTCAAGACAGAAAGGAGGACCCAAGGTTGGCTCTGACCCAAGGTTGGCTCTGACATCTGGACACCATCCTTTGGTATGGAAAAGTCCTCCATGAGGAGGCTGGATCCTCCCCCAGGCAGAGGGCATGCAGGAACCATCCCCACTCATCCTGGAGTTCACTCCACTGCTACATGGACCAAGCCACGTGTGGAATCCATCCAGCTCCACCCAGATGGCTCTACCTCTTCCAAGCAAGGAATGCCCTGGGGTTTGACTGTGGTAAATCAGTTGGGATCTCCCTCAAAGACAAGGGAGTCTTCTGAGGAGGCTGCTCCTCCTTGCAGAGCCCCTGCACACGGCCGTGACTTCTGCAGGAGGGGCAGATGCCAAAGACAGAGCAGTGGTCTCCAGGACATCACTTCAGATGTCACCTTCTGGTGCCAAAGCACAGGCAAAGCCTTGGTGACTGTCCAAATATGGAGCCCCAGTGAAAGACTGCTGAAGCAACTGGTTTTGATGCCCAGTTCCACAGGTCTCAGCATTTTTGTCACCTCCAGCAAGTCTGGCTGGCTCCCTGCCCTGGCCTCCTACACGGGGCTGGGAGATGACTTTCTGCCAATTTCTAAAGACTCCTTCTGCTTAGCAAGGAGGCTGTCTCAGCACCCCACCTCCTGTGACCAAATCCCTGTGCCCCCAACAATGGCACAGGGTGTCAGAACAGCCTCCAAACACACCAGTTACCAGCCAGTCTGACAGAGCAGCCTCAATGCCTTTTCAGACCTCTGAGATCCTAAGAGCTTTGTCAGGGCCTCCTTACCATATGCACTGAAGGTCTCATCGCACACCAGAGAATCCAGCCTGGTCAGGACATTCCTTCTGAGGGTGATGGCCAGGCATCCCTGGCCATCAGAACACACCAAGGCATCCCTTATGGACAGAGCCTGTGCACTGAAGCCCTGCCAGACCAACTTCCATACCCCAGCTGGTGGTCAGGACCATGAATCAAAACTTGACCATGATGGTGAACTGCAGCTGGCTGAGGAACAGAGCAACAACTTTTTTCCCAAGGCTCAACTTTTTCAATCAAAACATCTCAGGTCAAGTAAGGAGCTCTCAGCTTCTTCCTGTACCAATCCTTGCTGACAAGAGTGGATCCAAAATGCCCTGTCACACCCTGCCACTGGCCACCACCATCCAGGTCACACACACGCTGCTCTGTGAACAGGCACAGGTCTGCACAGCAGCAGTTTTAAATCAAAACCTTCACTCTCTCTGATGAACTTTAAAAACAGCTCATCTACATGTTTAAATCATCTGTAAATTAAATTAAATCCAACACCAAATTTCTGAAAGGCTTTGAGATGGCTGTAGTTCACTCATTCAGTAGCACATGGGGGAAGTAGAACACTTGGTGGATTTACAGCCATAGGGCAGTGGCAGCAAAGCTGATGTTTTGGGGTAGGACACTCCAGAGGACTGTGGCCATAAACATCCAACTCCTACTGGAACCCAACAGAACCTGAGCTTTCCTAAATGCTTTGAAATCCCTGCTCTTGGGGGACCTCCTGGATACACATGTGGACCCCCACGAACACTGTCCCAACAGCCCAGACATTTAACAACTTTCACCTCAGGGTGCAAAACCCTCAAAACAGCCTCAAATTTTGCCTTTAAAAGGAGTGGCTCAAACCCCCAAACCTCCCGAAAGGATTTAACATTTAACAAATCTCACCTCACGCTGCAAGACCCTACAGCCTCAAATTTTGCCTTTAAAAGGGGTGGCTCACACCCCAAATCTCTCGAAAGGAGGGGAGGTCTCTCCTTCTTCTCAGTGTGACCCAAGGCTGGGTATCCACAGGACACTGTCAGTGTCCCCATCCCCTGCAGGGAGCGGTGCTGTCCCCACCTGTGCAGGAGAAGGCTCAGCTCTGCCTCAGCCGTGGGTCACAGCGCTGGTGATGGCTGGGACATTGCCCATTACCCTGCTAACGATGCAGAACCAGCTCCAGCCCTTCCCGCCCTCGGAGCAGCCTGTCAGCCACAGCAGCACAGCCTCCCAGGGAACTGGGCTGGGGGTAGATCCCTCTCCTCAGCTGTCACGACTTACACGCATTTAAAAATTCATCCTCCATCAAGGAAGGCAAACCCCGAGCGCTGTCTCCCCTGCCAAGGTTTCCAGCAGCGGAGCTGGGCAACCTGCCGCTGACTGCGCGGCGCTGACGGGCTCCAGGGATGGCTGAACCTCAGCCCCGTGCAGACATCACTGTGACAGGGCTCCTGACTGGGCTCCGGCTCATCTCCCCCCAGCAGCTCACGGGGACGCGCGGGTGATGTGGGGACGGCAGCTTTCTGTGTCACAGGCAGCTCTGCTCCGCGCTCCTCCTCGCCATGCAAGGGCTCAGGGAAAGGCAGGAAAGCCCTCCCTGCCTGTTGGACACGCTCACCCTGCCTGCACCAAGGAGATCCCCAGCACCAATGCTTCCAAAAGGGCAGCCACACCTCAGGGTGGACAAACTGGGGTCCATCAAGGGGCTTCAATGGATGGGAAAACATTAAGTGACATCCCATCCCTGGCTGGGATACAGGGCAAACAAACAGGCAATCCAGAAGGTGCTTCCTAAACTGCCTGCTCAGCTCTGGACTCCCTGCCTCATTCCCCATGCCTACCACAGGTTTGTGAGGAATTGAGGAGTCACCCACACAGTGCAGCCCTTTGCCAAGCTGCCCGTCTCTGGACAACATCCAGAATGGGTCAGTTTGGGCTCCTGGCCTCCCTGAAAACCAGCCTGAGAAGACAAGGGACTCAAACATGCCAGGTCCCTATCTGGGATGCACAGAGGGAAGTGCCAAGCCCCTGCCACTCTCAATTCACCAGTCCTCATTGCTACTGATGGGAACATTGGTTCTTCCACAGAGAACCACAGCCAGAAACACCAGCCCAGCTCTCCTTGTCCTATTCAGCTTTTGAGTTTCCGCTCTCTCTTCCTTCTCCTCTCCCCAATCAACCCCTCCCTGCCTCACAATCCCCGGCAGCAACTCTCCCCCCAAATTTTGGCTTAACCCAGCCCACTGTTATTTTCCAAGCCAACTGCAACTGTAATCAGCTCAGCCTCTGTCCTTGGGGGTATTTTAATTTATACAAAAGTATCATCTCTTATCATGATCAGCCTGCGATTCATTTACTCTCCAAGTATTAAAAAGCCAGAAAGGGAATAAATTCAGCACACGGAGAAATTAATGCGGAACGATAGGCTCTTTCATGTGGCATTTCCAAGTGCCGTTTTTGCAAGGGGCTTATGTAATGAGACATAATTATCTGCACATGTTCAATTACATTACTTCACAAATCCTCCCTGCCTCTGCCTCCTGACGTCAAGCCGCCCACTAAGCCCTGGTGCCTGCAGGAGAGGGGAGCAGAGCCCCCCGTCCCAGGGCACCCCTCTCTGCATGCTGGTGGTGGCTGTCCTGCAAGATGGTCACAAGCCAGGTGACAAATGGTCCCATGGACTGGAGAGTGATGGTGCTGGCTGGTGATGGCACCGTGCTGGGGTCACCACCATCCCACCCAGAGGATCACCACCTCTCTGACCAGTTCAAGGCTATCTCAACCATCGGCGTCCCCATGTCCAGGGCCAGCTGCCTCCTCCTCTGTGCCACCGCTGCCACCACCCACTCAGCGCTCACAGCCTCCTTTTCCAGGCTGCCCTCCTCTCCCAGCTTGCTGTCACTGCTGCTGAGAGGGTGGACGATTGATCTGAGAAATGAAGTTGGATTGCTGTCCCGAATCTACACTGGGTTCTCCTTGTGTGTGTCTGATCGATTTCCCCCTGTGCGACACAGCTTGTCGCTACGAATTTTCATGCTAGTCAGAACCCGCCAGCGCACCCAAGAACAAGGAGAAGATGCTCCAGAGACCGCCCTCCCCCTCGCATCCTCCCCCAGCCCGCTTGGGCGAGGTTTCCTTGGCTTGACGCTGGTTGGCTTTGTGGCCTTTTTTCCTCCTTTTATTCGCAGCCGCCATCGCCGCCGTGCCCACATCCCAGCCGCGCTCTCGGACCCTGGCCAGGGATGGGTTATTTTTAACCATCGGGGTGGTGCCACCAGCACAGAGCCACCTCGTCTGCGGTGACATTGCCCACCACGGCTACGGGAGGTGTCACCTGTTTAGCGGCTCCGTGCGTGGCCGCAGGTGGCGGGGGGACGCTGATGGGCTGTGACAGTGCGAGACGCCAGCTGCCTGCACGCTGCCCGCCCCGCCACCGCCACTTCTTTTGTGGGCAAAGCTGCGCCGCTGGCGTGACCGATACTGAAGCAATGAACTAGGTGACCGTAAAAGCAAAGACAAGTCCTACTAAGTGGCATTCCGAGCCCTATGGCTTTGAAATAATTGGCAGTGAGAGAACAAAAATGATAAAAAAAAAAAAAAAAAAAGAAATAACCCAAAAGACCAGAACCCGAGCCTGTTTTTTTTCCTTACACTGATGCCCTGCGGACTATACATCTGACTTGCCGCGAGTCCGTCACTGTATCCTCCTGTCTGGCTGATAACATGGCGAAGGGTATCCACCTAAACAAACCAACAACAACAAAGACACAAATTAGAGGGAAGGAAAGGTTAGTGGCCAAAGCTGCTTCCGTTCATCTTTGGCAAGATAAAAGCAAACAAACACGAACAACAATGATCGTGGTCACCATCGTAATAAAAATAAAGGTGTACATTCGAAGAGGGATCAAAGAGAGCCGCAGCTGGTCTTGCGGAGAGAAATGAGCCAGAGGACCTCTCCTGCCTCCCTCACCATCCCCTGCCAGCCCCAGCAGCCCTGTCACACTCTCCTTGGTCCCATGTCCTTTGACAGAAAGAGTGGGGAGGGTGAACAGCATGACAAGTTCAGGTGGCATCTCCTGGAGCACACTGTTGCAGCCATCTCCAGCACCGTGCTCAAGGACCCACCTTCCTAGCCCTATCCCCTTCCACCCCTGACCCCAAGCACTGCTCACAGAAGGAGATCTTTGGAGTTGGCTGAGCACCTCCACTGTGGAGGGCCCAGAAAGGAAATATACCTACCATGGCAAAGGCACCAGCAGCTCTCCTCTGGGTGCCCCGTTCCTCTCCCTCACACCCCAGCCCAGCCCCAGTGGTGGCACACGTGGTGAGCACGTCTCACTGCCCATGATGATGTGTGCTCCTCATCCAGCCCCAGGGGGAGCAGCCTCAGCTTTAGAGAGTTCTCCTTGCCCAATGCAGAAGTGTCAGAGTCTCTCAGCACAGAACAGAGCCTTAGATGCCAGAGAGGGGACTCGTGGCATATCTGGACATCGGATGGGAGGTGGGAGATCTGACTGAGATCCTGGCTATTTTAAATTCTTTCCTTTTTGCCCCAAGCATGGGTTGATGTTTCAGCATTGCTGCTCAAAGCTCCCTTGCTCTCTCCTCCTGGTATATACAGGGGTGGTGTGAGTGCCTGTGCTTTGGGGATGTGGGGAGATGGTCAAGGGTGGCTTTTAATTATAAAAAAATAAATTAAAAAATTATCTACATATTTGAACATTTATTGCCTTTCAGCAGACACCTAGTTTGGCATCAAAGGAGTAAGTGGAAGTCTTGGAAAATGAGACACCAGTCCAAACATCTGGCCCATTCCCTTGGAAGAATGAAGCAAGCAGAACCTAAACCTGAGCTGCTTTTGTTTGACTTTGTGCCTGTTCTTCTACACCTTCTCTCCTCCTAGTACGACTATCAAGCCAGAGCCAAATGCATTCACAAAGTGTGGGCAAGTCTCCTCAAGACCATGATTGTTGGTTTGGTTGGGTGTTCGGTTTTGGTTTCTTTTGGATTGTTTTTTGGTTTGGTTTTTTTTTCCTTTTTTTTCTTTTGGTGGTTGTTCCTGTTGCCTTTTTTGCTTTTTTTTTTTTTTTTTTGTTGGTTTGTTTGTTTTTTTTTTTGTTTTTTTTGTTTTTTTTTTTTCCGAGTGTTGGTTGGTTGATTTGTGCTGGTTGAGATTTGCTCTTTTCAGACGGGAGGGAGAAGTGCCAATACAATCAAAGGCTCCTCCAACACTAATGCATTCACTGGCAGTACATCGGATGGGTCCCTACCTGTGACTGCACGTTGGCTCCAACCTGGGCCCCTTGGTAAGAATCCCCATTGAGAGACTGCACGCTCATGAACAAATCTCCAGAGTTTGACATGTTAAAAGAACTGGAAGAACCTGGAAAGGAAAGAGTGAGGCACCTGAATCACAGAAAGGAAAAAGATCCACCCCATGACTCTCAGCCAAGAGGAAGGAACAACATGCAAAGCAACCACAAAAACAAAAACACACAGTCAGGTTAGTAGTATGAAGAACAGAGCAAGCAAAAAAAAAAAAAAAAAAAAGGATGCACTCTTGAGGTTATTCAAAGCCACATGTTGTTACAGCTCAATGCCAAGAACATTCTTCAACAGCTCCTCAGCTGGAGGAAGGATTCTTCATGCTTTTGACTGAGACAAACAAAATACAGCCCGGAGGACTCAGACAGCATCAGAACCCTTGAGACAGCTCTGAAGGATCCCAGTTGTTGGAGGTGTCCACCCAGCAGACTGTACTAGAGACCAGAATTCTCCAGACAAGCCCTGCTATCAAGAGCAGAAGCCTTTGCAGCAGGTGAACCAAGCCCATGCTGAGAAGCTCAGACAGGGGGGGTAATTCTGGCCCGTACTGCTCCCTGCAGGGTGAGACACCCAGAGCCCATCCAGCCCCACGGCTGGAGCTTTGGCTGAGCCACGTGGGGCTCTGTGAGGGACTGGTGCATGGGGTTTGCCTTCAGCACATCAGGAACCCATCACTGCTGGGAACTGCAGAGCACCAGGGGAAAAGGCTCACAAAAATGTGAAGGCACCTGGGTTAAACTCCCAGTGCCCATCACGCTGGCCAAAGTCTTTCACTGTGAGAGAACACAAGGGTGTCACAGCCCTCCTGGGCCAGCTGTCCCACAAGAACAAGCTCTGGAAGCAAATTCCCCACTGCATGCACCAGTCGTCGGTGTTACGCCAAAAAATTGTAACAGCGAAGACAACTGGGTGGGATCAGGAGAGAAAAAAATCATAAATGAAAAGAAAAAATAAATCCTGCCTTTGCAGAAATAAAAGTTTTATGCCTCCAGCTTCGAGAGGTATCTGAGCACCTCCTCAACCACTTAACAGAAGAAACAAACCCATCATGTAACTGTAAGGCAGGGAAGGCAGCAAGGGGGTTAAAAATAAATAAAAAGGTTTTATGGGATTATTTCAGAATTTATCGTGCAGATCAGCGCGTTAAGTGTGAGACAGCTCAACGTGCAAGGTTTAGTTATACATGACGTTAGCCTTGGAAAGGAGAGACTTCAGGGGCCCAGGTCAGCTATGCTTTCAGCTCCAGTCCCAAATATACTCTCATCATCTACACTGCCATTTCCAGCTTGGAACACTGGCAACCACAGTCCTGGTGGAATTGCCCAACTATGGCTCATGTGCACGCTCTGAGAAATGCCTGGCAATCCCCCTCCCTTTGCTGGACAGGGAAGAAACCCACCTCTGACAGAGGTCAGGGAGCAGGTGGGAGACCTATCTGGAGACTTTATATTCATTACATTCTCTGCTGCTCTCTCAGTGACCAGCTCTTTTGGCAGTTCTCAGAATCCAAGGAAAGCAGAAACATCGCTGCTAAATACAACACCCAAGACAGTCAAGAGAAAGACTCATCTTGAGCACAGTGAGTCTTGGATCAGGACCCTCCCACTGGTGCTCTGTGAAGCCAGGAATAGCTCATTGTCTGTGCTCACTGTCAACCTGCCCAACCTGTTCCAGAGAGCGATCCCACAGCGCTGTGTAAAATAACCGGGACTAGGCAGGAGGCAGCTGTAACCATCACCTCCTCTGCTCAGCTGGCAAAGGGCTCCTGTCACTTCCCAGCCTCTCAGGTTACTTGCCACTTTGAAGGCAAAAAACCTAGAGAAATGAGCTGGCAGACTGGGGCCAGCCCACCCTGACAGTGCTCAACTTTAAGCGTGAAGATGGGCACGTTTCACACACACAAAGATACTGAGAACCAAAAGACTCTGCAGCTATCCCTCACAAGAGGCAGAGAATATTTCCCTCCTCTTTTGAGGTGAGCAGCAATCTTTGAGATCACACAAATAATCAGTGGCAGAGCTGGAGAGAGGACTCTGGAATCCCTAAGCACCTGACATGGCACCGCTATCACTCTGCCCCCAGCTGAGCAACATTTCATCCCACCTTCCCCTACCAAAAGAAAATTACAACAACAATAACAAATAAAAATGCCATAAACTTAACTGATATTTTATTGAAACTTAACAAACCTGGCCATAAAATTGAGACTGGGAGGGAGGAAATAAAAATAAACAAACAGCCACAAACTCTAGTTCTGAAGAGCGACGGTGTCTTGGAAATCATGAGGAGCGCTGGAAATGTCACTTACAAGATATACACTGCTATTGGCAAGGGGTGTTTCTGCAATATATGTGCATATCTAAACAGTAAATATGTCTTGCTGCTGATGTGGATGCAGAGATAAATATGCGCATAGCAATGGCCCCCATGTATGGATGCATTTGGATCAGAGCTGTAATTGCAGAGCCCTCTGCACTGCCACGCTGCTGCTGCTGCTGCTTCAGCACCCACCACGCCCAAAATCACAGCAGCCCAAAGCCTGAGACACAGCTAAGAGGGGCTGATGCACCCATTTGGGAGAGGGGGCAGCCCTGAAAATTTAGACTCAGATATCCTCCACAGAGGTAAGATCCAGGAATACAAGTCAAGTCCTTCCACTAGAGGAGGCCCCACTGTAAATCTAACCTGTTCCTCTGAAGGGATCCTTTCCTGGATGCACCACAGGCTTTTTGGGTGGTTGTAACTTGGTCTGGAGTTCCTCAGGAACTGAGAGGTTGTAAATGAGAGAAGCTCATCTTTGAGCTTCTCAATCCCAATTTTTGAGAATATGAGTCCAGGAGGAAAGCGCTCTGATCCTGGTGTGGAAGTCCCTGGAATTATTGTGGGTAGGTGAGAAAACCCATCAGAAAACCCATGGTTGCAGCAGTGTGGAAGAGTGTTTCATCTTCAGCATCGAGACATCTTTTTAAAGACAAGATTTATCCCCACCATTCCTTGGTGTTGAGTTTCTATCAGCACCAGCTTTAGAAAGAGTGCTGGAAATGCCTGAGCAAACTCTGGCAGCCAAATCTTGCCCTGGGCGAAAACCTCCATTAAAAAATGCCTTCTAAGAGATTTCTTCCACTCCTAACATCTCTGACGAGCAAAGCCCACCTCAATTTTGCCTCCATTTCAAAAGTCTTCACAAACTTGACCACACGTATTTCTTGCACCACTTTTCCAGCTCTTCAGAGAGCTTCTTCTCCAGCTTCTCTGATGTCTTCTGTGTTCTGACAGTCTCAACTTCCACCTCCAATTCTCCAGGACCTCTAGTAAGTACTTTTCTCTGAAGTATCTGACAATTCAAATGGCACCATGAATAAACAAACAGGGTAATGGTGTTCAGTGGAACTGAAATCAAGCCATCCTCATCTGCTGCCTCATTCCACCTACCACCACCAAGAGAGATCCAGCTGAACCTCTGAGGTGACTTTGGTCATGTCTACAAGATTCCTAGTTGAAGTCAACAGGATTCACACACATGCATTGAGAGCACAAGATTTATGCCTCCTGTGACTTTTTCTGGTGCTTCTACTGTGGCCAAAAATGAGGGAAGAATGTGGTGATGGACTGTGTAGCTCCTTAGCTGGCCAAAGCCACAGTGCAGTCCAAAAGCCAGGGATGATCCAGCAGGATATGGCATGACCAGACACCTGTGCCTGATGAAGTACATTTCCAAGCAGCAGCTTCACAAGAAGATTTTTACAAAACAAAAGGATGAACAGGTTAAAAAAAAAACATCTCAGGACAATTTTGGCTGCCCTGCATTCAAGATTTCACCGGATGCCATCACCTGTGCGTGGCCCTTGAGGACTCTAGCTGGCAAAAGGCTCTGCCCACATTAAACAGCTTTCATTTGCCATGTGTTTTTAGTGCTGAGATTGTCCAGGAAATCAAAGTGAGGATGGGGAGTTGTTAGCCCAAATGAGCCAGACTTCTCAGCTTATTGGAACATCTGGCCGATCAAGCCCAGCCGCGCGATTCCGGATGAAAAGGTGTTTGACATTCAGGCCTGGGTGACTGAGGATGGGGGACCCTGCTCTCAGCCTGCCAGATGGCCAGACAGATGCAAGCCTTGCCCTTGTCAATGTGTGGCCCATCTCTTTGACTGACTGTAGCCATTCACTGATCTCCAGTAACGTGGGCACCAATGAGGGAACAGATGGGCCTGCGTGGCCACAGCAGAAATGAATTTAGCTCCTGTCCCAGGTCCCACTGCATCCAGTTCCACCTCCTCTTCCAACATCATGGCCCTCCAGGGACTGCACTGCTGGTCATTTCGTTCTCATGACCTGTCCTCTGCTTACTTTCTTTCCACATGCTCTGTAGTGTATTTAAACCAGGAAGTCCTACAAATTCCCAGAAAGTCCTATCTTTGTTCAGGCTACTTCCTCACCAAAGTCTCAGCCAATGATCTGGGAACAGAAAGAAGTCCATAATGTAAAAGGAGAGGGATTGACCATCTTAGTTCTTCACCTCTTCATCAGATTCCATGATCCTCCCTGGAGAATTCAGCACATCTGATGGCTCATGGTCCTGGACAGAATTGTCCCAGTCTTTCTCAGACAGGTATTTCAGACCCAGCACGTGCAGGTTTGCTTCTTGCTGCTAGGACCTACAGGACAACTTGAAGCAGGGGAGATCACACAATGTCCTCAGGACGTGTCTTTGTCCCAAAATGTGACCATGCAGGGCTGCCTGGCTGAGCTGTTCCATCCGTGTGGTTCAGCTGGGAGGATCTCAACTGTCAGGAGATAAAAATCCCACACAGTTCCAGCTGTCTTCTCAGGAGAGGACCTGCAAGGACACCCAAAGCCACCACCTCTGCAAGCTGACCCAGAGCAATCAGGGCCTCCCTGCTGCTCTGCCACTGCTGCAGGATTACAGGCAGGGTGTGGGACCTGGGCCAGGCTAGGAACACTTTATCTCTAAGCAGAAGAAGGATCTCTGTGGCCTGCAAGCTCCACTTTACTGCTTTAGCACCGCTGACACTTCAGGCACGCGAAAAGAGGTCAATGACTCCAGACTGCAGACAAGTGAGCCACAAAGAGGACCCAGGAGCTCAAGTTTTCCCTGTTAATAACAGGACTGTTTTTCCTTTCTTGAAAGAGCAGTGTTATCCAGGGATTATCTCAGCTGTTTACTGCAGGGCACTGGCCAATTTATCTCTGAAACAACTGCGTTACTGCCTGTGGGGAAGGCGAGGAAACAGCCTTGCTCTGGAGCACCATTTAATCAGTCAGGCACTGAGGAAATGCTTTTTCTCCTATGTGCAGCCCAGATCCAAACCCTCTCAGGCAATCTGAAGCTGTTCCCTTGCTATTCCAGACCTTTGGATCTGACTCCAGCTGAAGAAAGAGGAAAAGAAGGAAAGTGCATCTCTTTGGTCCAGACTGATGTGGACAGCATCACAGGCAGGCCTCTCCCTCCACACACACAGTTCTGCCCTCTCCAGCAGAATTCCCTCCAGTCTTTTCTACAGGGGGTGTTAACACCAGGAAAGCCCACCTGACCAGGTATTTCGTGTGAGCTCTTTGGAAAGAATTGTATTTTTGAAAATGCAGTTAAATCTTCATCCATTGAGAGAACGGGAGGGGAACAAAAATCCCCAAACCAAAAAGAATCAAACAAAACTCCAGCAAACTGTCTCTGCAGAGCTCTGCTGCATCCACCTAAGCCCGAGCAGACACTCCTGGGTGAGGAAGAGATTGTCCTGGCCAGAGATCCATGTCACTTTGTTTGACCCCTGGCTCCCAAATCCTCCAGAGCCAGGGGTGTTTCTGGAGTGTGATTCCTCTGATACCTGCAGAAGCAGGGTTGTGCTCACTACAGAAGCATGTCCTGATGGCAGCCAGCATCTGCATGGCCTGTGTGACATCCTGCTGCCCACCATCCTCTTTGCTCCCTTCCTGCCTCTCTGATAACACCAAGCATCTCATCCCTGGGGAAGGGCACCGTGAGCAAACACTCAGCTCAAAGGCTCAAGAGTGGCACATTCCCACCTTCCCTCCCACCCCTAAAAAGAAAACACAGATATTTGCATGGATTACAAAGTATATGGCACCCATGAAATTATTTTTTTCCCCTCTCCTTGTAAACAAATCCCAATTTTCCATTGCTCTTGGATCCACAGCCCCTGATTGTTTTTGGGTTGGCCAACCTTGCAGCAGGCACCAGGCATGAACTGAGCATCATTCTCTAGCAGAGGAGTTGAAATCTGGGCAAAGTGCTCTGTGCCTTTGACTCTCAAAACAAACAAATGGAAACCACAGCAAATGGGAAGGAAGAGGGGGAAAGGGAAGGGAACGACCCATGAATTTCTCTGGATTGCACTGACACAAAGGGAAAATAAAATTCACACAGAGCACACTCTTGCAGGTGATCCAGACACTGTCACGTGAGCAATCAAAAGAGATAACCACAACAGAAAGAAAATCAAAGGATAAAAATTTACCCAAAACAACCCCCAAAATGGCATGAGCTAGGACATCTCAGAAATGCTGTGGTTTGTCCATTAGGATCACTCATGCTTTCAGCCCCAGTGGAATAAAATCATTACACAATAACTTCTCTATTACTTTTTTTTTCTTCCCCCAAAGTGCAAGCAATGCCAGCCATGGTTTGTGGACCACTTTTCTGGTTTTGTGTTTACCATCCATGCATATAACCCCCACCACAGCACCACCAGTCACAAGGTATAATCACATCCTTTTTTTCCAACAAAAAACAGAACACGGAAGGGGAAGAGTGAAAAAAAGGAGAAAATAGGGAGAAGAAAGCAAAGAAGATAAAGTACCCCTCCCCAAAAATCCACCAAACCAAACCCATTTCCCTTTTTTGTTTTTTTTTTTAAGACCACAAAAGTGAGCAAACCAGACCCAGAGGATAAAAGCTGAAACAACCAAAAGGAGAAAACAAGAGAGAGACTTGAGGGAGAGGGGAGAACGAACAAAAAACCGAACGGTGACAACGCAAAATAGAAGAAAAATCCAAACTAACCAGCTGAATTGGGAGTTGAGGGTGAGTTAGCCTGGCTTCCATGGGCTGACACGTTGGTAGCCGTGACAGCTGTTTTGGCAGCATAAATATTGGCTTCCTCTTGAAATTTACCTATGTTCTTCTTGTACCGGATTCTCTTATTTCCAAACCAGTTTGATACCTAGAGCGAGTTCAAGAGAAGACAAGGACAAGTTAAAGTTCCAGCTCTGCCAAGTGCACACCTGGGTGAGGAAGGTGGATTAGTTCAGGCTAAGCAGTGCAGATTCTTTCCCCCCTCAGTTTTCCTAAGCACCTTCCACCTTTGTGTGCCACACAAAAACCAGGAAAGGTGATGGGAGCCCCTTGGGAGCACTGGGTTTGTGTGGGTGTAGCTGGTTCTGCTATAGATGGTTCCACAGGAACCACCAGACCCACCCCACAAAAATCTCAAGATGGATTCAAAAGAACAAAGCCAAATGACCCCAAAGTTGCACAATTTGGGAACAGGTGTGTGTCATTTTAATTTGCCTCCTCCTCAGTATCCCTTTGATGGGATAGATGCCCTGACTGATCAGAGAATTGACTGGGGCCTGGCTGACACACAGAATTGCCTCAGTATCAGCAAAGCTCTCTTTTGATCCATCTGAGGGGAATCAGGGCACAAAGCCAGAAGTGGATGCTCTTTGTCCAGCTGAGCTTGGCTTTGCAAGGTTTAGCTGAGCCAGGAACTTCAGTGGAAGGATGGAGAAAGAGCACAGGACTTGTCCTAAAACCTAACTTTGGTCCCAGGAAAGAAGTGTGTGCCTTGGGAAGAGGTGAAGATGTTTCCACTGTTTGCCCAGAGACATGCTGATGATATTCCTGTTCACTCGTGGGCACCATCTCACACTGAACTATTTCAGAGAAGACATGGGAAAGATTCAACCCCACAGCTTGAGAAGCAGCTCTCAGCTTCTCCTTCACCAGCACTGAACACAGAGGATCAGGGTAATGTCTTCCTATGTGCAGGTCTCTAAGCAGAAGACACCTTCCAGCCACTACTGACTTTGTTTGAGAGAGCTTATCAGGATAAAGGGAATGGGTAAATGAGGAGGATGCTGCAGCTCTCCCATAAAGTTCCAACACTCCTAGGTTGCTTGGAACTGCAATTTTGAGCTAGCAAGACCAAGCCCTTTGGTGAGATTCCAAGGGCATTCTCCCTTTGCTTGCTCCCTCTTCCAAATAAAATGAGCAAGAACCAAAGACACAGAATACAATAATGGATGTTCATCCTTTGAAGCCCATGATTTCTTCCTTATCTCAGGGAAAGCTTGGGCTTGGTGCTGATAACTGAAACCCATAAACTTTTATTCCTGTGCTGCTTTCTATCTGCAGTGCTTATTAGAGCATCCAGCAGCTTCCACACAGAAATGGCTTCATCCACCAATTTAATGGATACTGAGCTACAGGTATCCAACCCTGCAGGGCAGGAAAGAGAAAATACAACCTGCAGAGACTCAGATCAGCACCCAGCCCAGATCTGGGAGCCAACATTTTGATGGCACCACCAGGAGCTGGTGCTGTTGCCAAGGAGCTCCATTCCACCTCTTGGCCCAGCTTTGTCACTGATGACAATGTGCTCCTTCATGATCTTCCCACATGGCCATGTCCTCATGACTGCTCTTCCCATCCTGGGTGAACCCTGAGCACCACAGGGCAGGAGGTTGGAATATCCAGCCACCACAACCTATCTGCATTTTAAAATCTGTGAAGCACCTGCCTAATCTGCTCAGACCCCGAGCTCAGATCAACTCTGCTCAGGACTTGCACACATTCATGGGATCCCTGTGATCCCACTTAGTCTCAACAAAACCAGACCTGGATGTGTGCTTGTTTCTGCCCTACTTGGGGACCTGTGTTCCCACTTCATGCCAGCAAAACCAGACCTGGATGTGTGCTTGTTTCTGCCTTCCTTGGATGAAGAAGGGAGGCAGATCCTGGAGACAGGCACAAAGCAGCCTTGATACAGCACACTCAAAACCCCCTCCTAAGTGCAGCACTTCTCCTGGGCATTTTGTCTTTGCAAAGGAGAAGTTGTAAGTGTGAACAGATAAATTAGAAGTGAGAGGGGAAGCACTGGGACAGCTGGAGCTTTCCTTAAGCCAATATGTGCTGTCTCCTGTAGGTAACTCTGGGAAGAAGCAACGTTTGGGTCTTCCAGCCCAGGGGAGGCAACTGGAGTCACTCAGCAGGCACTCAGCACGGTGATGACACCTTCCCCTGGATGCTGCTGCTCCTGCTGAAGGCAGACACGCTCCCACAAGGACACCAGATGCTGCTGCTGCTGTCTGCAGTTTACTCAAGTGACGAGCAGGCTCGTGCCTGGGGCTGGGAAGCAGCCCAAGGCAGGGAATGCCACGGGAGCCCAGAGGGGCTGCTAAGCTCATGTGAGGACAAGACAGGCCTACCCCAGGCCACAAAAGACTGGCTCTCAATCACACAGCCTGCTCCAAAAAGAGAGGAAATAAAGAAGGGCAATGTATGGCTGAACGTTTCAAGGGCTGGCTGTGCTCCTCACAAATCACAGCAGCTCCCAGGTCAAAGCTACAGACTCCAGAACTATGTGGCTTCCTTGAACATATGGAAATAATTCATTTTGTTGTTTCTAACCACCAGGTTCTGAGGGATGATGTGCGAGTCAGGGAGATGTCATGATCTGCAGCACAAGGGTAATGACTGAGAGAAATGACCCTGAGAAATCCCACCCTCACTGAGCACAAACTCTAAGTGCTGCACCCAGATCCTTCCCACCTGCACCTGTCCAGTCTATCTTACCAAGCAAAACCTGCACAACTCTTCCTACTGCTTTTAATCCCCTGAAGAAAGGACTTTCAGATCAAACAAGCTCTTCTTGTAGGCCAGGCCAGCACTAATTCCTTGAGGAGACTTTGCCCCTCTGGGTGTTGCCACATCATTTCTGGGTTGTCACACCTTGGCTGCACACCCAGCCCCATGGAGCCTTCATACCTCCTAAATCCACCCTCAGACCTTCCTTTTCCATCCATGGCTTCCATCTGCAAGTGCCATCTGCACTCCCACCCACTCTCACTAACCTGCACTAAACTGATTTAATGATTAAATGCTCAACACTGGACATGGCTGACTGCTCTGAGGTCTGGATTTCCCTTCCCCACGCTGAGGTTTCCCACTGGGTCCAGGCTTGGAGCTCTCTCACCTGTGAGACTGTGATGCCACATTTCTTGGCTAGCTCTTCTTTGGCTTCCTCACTGGGATAAGGGTTGCTGAGATGGGAATAGAAATACTCGTTCAGGATTTCCGTGGCTTGCTTGTTGAAGTTTCGTCTCTTCCGCCTTCACATGCAGAAAGAGTGGGAAAGGAAAGGGAATGAGCACCAAGGATTCAAAAATAAAAAGCATTTAGATACTCTTGAGTTTCCCACTTTCCTCCCTCCCCCCTGTGCTTGCATGGAGTGCAAGACTCACGGCCAGGAAGTTTCTGATCTGCCCCTTGCTGGCCACAGCTCTCTCAGCACCTCTCAAAGCAAGCAAGTCTCCATCTCAAATTTATCACTGTATCCTCCAGCTCACAGCAGAGTCTGAAAGCTGGCATGCAGCTCCTCCACCTGGGAAGGTGACTCCTGACACCTGGCTGTCGTGACCAAAGGCAGTGCTGCTCTGCAGAGCTCTGTGCTGAGGCAGCAGAGCTGGATACATCCTTGGGGAAGTCTGTTCCATTCACACCTAGGCATTATTACCTGTCTGCCATCTCCTTCCTTGTACCCCTGGTGCAGCTGCCTCTCCTCCTCATAGCAAGCTACAGCCCAAGCTGCAGTCTGCACCTAACCAGCTTGGGAAATAAAATAATTTTACAGCAATTTGAAAATCTGGGACAATAAAAACAGTGGGGAAAAAATGGGAATCTAGAGGGGACAGGATGGCCTGGAGGATAAACTTTCATCCCTAACCAAAGTGCACGTTTTCACCACAGAGGCTTGCTGCAATGTGCCACAGGATTTCCTTCTGCCACAGCAAATCCAGGATGTGCAATTCTCAGGGTACAGCTGGGAGCCTCACCCGTGGATGGTTTGAACTGCAGGCCCCTCCCCTGCTGAGCCACAGACCACTAAGGGATAAAGAATTCCCAGAATTCCCAGAATGACTGGGTTGGAAGAGACTTTCAAGATCATTGAGTCCAATTCATGCCCTAACACCTCAACTAAGCCCTGGCAAAAAAGATGGCAAAAAAACCCTCTGGGCTCAGTGTCCCAGACTGCAAGGCAAGATGTATTCTATTACCATCTGCATGGCAGGTGTCGTTTGTCAAGTGGGCAGTTTGCCTTATCTCTCCCACAATCACTCCTCCCTCCAGGGGGGACACCTGCTGATAACAGCCCATTGAGTGTCCCTGCATGGCTGATAAGAACTACAGCATCCCACTGGGAGATGTGAGCCCAGAGGGAGGAGCCAAGCATTCCTGCCTGGATATAATCTGGAGGTTCTGGAATAACTGCACAGCTTCTCCACTGGATTCCCCAGAGGAACAGCAGCTGCCTCTTCTTCCACTGGATCTTCAGAGGAAGAATCCATCCTTCTCTACAGGATCCCTGCTCCAGCAGAGCCACCCCTGACACTGCAGGAGGGCTGAGCCACATTTCCAATGGCACCGCCACCAACACCCTGACCCACAGGGTATCAGGTTGGGTTCTGACTCTGTCAGTGTAGTTTTAGTTTACTGCATTATGTATTTTATCCTTTTATTTTCTTCCCTAGTAAAGAACTGTTATTCCCAGCTCCCATATTTTTTGCCTGAGAGCCCCTTAATTTAAAATTTATAGCAATTCAGAGGGAGGGTTTACATTCTCCATTTCAGGGGAGGCTCCTGCCTTCCTTAGCTGGCACCTGGCTTTCCAAACCAAGACACTCAAGACACAGCCCTGCAGCTGAACCCTCAGTTTACTCCAGAACCAAACCTGGCCAATAAACCTCCCCTCCTCACACAAAACCATTTATCACCGGCCAGGGGCTCTGTACAAATCATGAACAGGACGGGACTGCTGGGAACGTGCCTTGAGCTGTTTGATTTTCCAGCATCAGTCTCATTCCATGGTTATGACAATGGGAAGATGCCACCAGCTCACATCCCAGGCAGCAGATTAAGAACTCAATGTTACAACTCGCTTTATAAGTTTTTTGAGCAATCACACAAAGCAAAAGCACACTGACAGTGGTTCTATCCAAGCACTATAAGCACAGGTACCTTTGGTTAAAACAATGTTTGCTTATTTTAAATACAATACCTGCTTGTAAGCCTTTAAACACAATGCACAGAGCTCCATTATTAAGCTTAGAAGTTCCTATATCTTGCTAGATAAACTCTTCTGTAGTAGGGAGTTACTCTAGACAAGCCTTAATACACAGACCATTGTTCTATCTGTCCCTGCTTTTCTACATTTGACACAATTTTTCTGCTGACCAATCTCACGGCTGCTGCTCAGCTCCAATCCCAGCTCTGCTGTCTCTGAGGCCAGCTTTCCCAAACCCCTGTGATTTTAGGGATTCCCCCTCGAAGGGCGCTGCGGGATGGTTTGGAGGGGCGCGGGCTCACCGTGCGTCCAGGAACCGCGAGCGCAGGATCATGACGGCCTCGCACGTGCTCTGCTTCAGCTGCATCTGGATGGAGCTGAACTTGCGGTGGATGATGCTCACCATGCGCTCGATCTCCTTGGGCGAGATGGGCCGGGTCCGGCTCTGCTCGCGCAGCAGGTTCATCACGTGCGTGGTGAACTCGTTGCACGCCTGGCACGGCAGGAAAAGCAAAAGAAACCCCAGGATGGGAAGGTCATTCGGTGGTGTTGAGCACGGGGCAGAGGCAGTGTGGCTACAGGAGGAGATGGGAGGGCAGGCTGTGGAAATTTAGGGCATTGGGAATATTTCTCTGTCTGCTTTGGGGCGTCTTGACCCCCAGGGGAGTGTCACAGACATCTTTTACAGAAAATCCTTTTCCTCCTGAGAAGCTGAGAGGCCTCAGGAACATAATGTAAACATTGATTATCTGCTGCTGTGGAATGCAACAGGTGCATCTGGGATTGGTCTCATGTGGTTGTTTCTAATTAATGGCCAATCACAGTCAGCTGGCTCAGACAGAGAGCTGAGCCACAAGCCTTTGTTATCATTCTTTCTTTTTCTATTCTTAGCTAGCCTTCTGATGAAATCCTTTCTTCTATTCTTTTAGTATAGTTTTAATATAATATATGTAATAAAATAATAAATCAAGCCTTCTGAAACATGGAGTCAGATCTACATCTCTTCCCTCATCCTGGGACCCCGTGAACACGGCCACAGGGGAGCACTGACTTTGGCTCTCATTCATGAAGAAAGTTTCTTAGACTTCAATATAGACTGGAATCTACAAAAGTGTGAAATAGATTATAGAGAGCAGTGCAGGTGTATCACTTGGTGAGAAATTTAGGGTTTGGAATTTTTAGTATGTTGTGGATGGAAACAAGATGGAGGGCACAGGGTGTCATCCTGGGTTTCTTCTTCATGCTTCTTCTCCATGGGTTTGGGTGGCATTTTGTAATTGGGCAGAAAAGTCCCATTGTGGGCTCTTTGGGATCAGTTATTGGGTTAAAAGGGAAAATAATCCAGGTGTTAGTTCTTAATTGGATAGTTTAATCTTAAAAGACCTTGTAACAAGAGATTGTTGGCCATTTTGTGCCTTCTAATGAAAAGCTACCAAACTCACAATAATGAGACTGTTTCACTGATAAAAAATAATAAACACAAATTACTATCTCAAGTACCTTCAATCCAAACCCAAAAAAACCAACAACTGATACCCCCACACAGGGCTTTCCAGAGCAGGCTCAGAGCAAGGACGTGCTGGTGCTCAGGGAATGATGCCTTAGGATTTTAGCTTTTGTATTCTTCAGATCCTGTGCTGCATTAGTGTATAACTCTGAACTCCATGTAGAGTGTTAGTTAACTCTCTTCACGTTTTGGTCAGACAAAACAATCCGTCTAGGCCTGAAACTCAAGGACACCCTCTGCCTCAGGCCCCAGAAAGGATAAACAAAAGTGAATTGGGAGGGTAGCAAACTGCGGGCGTCTGACTTCATTACCTAAAGATGTAATTGGAGAATTAACCCCTGATACGCAAATAGATCAAATTTTATGTGTCTGAAAAACTCAGGACATGGTTCAATTTGGGTGTAGCCCCTTGGGGAGGCTTTGTCTGCCCTTCATGTACCTGAAGACCCTCCATTAAATATACCCACTTTTAACTTTGTCTGTCCTCTGTTTCTAGCTAAGCCTGAAACAGGGATCAGAGAGAGAGAAATCTCCCTGGTCTGCCAAGCACAGGGCATGAGAGACTTCCAACAAACATGCTGGGAAAGACAGGAGCTGATTTCTTTGCTCTCAGGGGGATCATGGATGGAGCAGGGCAAGATGAAGCCCTAGGATTCATGAAAAGCATGAAGAAGTGCCAGCCACTGTTCTCCTGGAGGAGCTATAGATTTATCTGAGGAGGACCATGCACCTTTTGACCCACTGCCCCTCCTCCTACAGCCCCACCGTGTGTCCTGCAGAGCTCCTTGTGCTTCACAAGAGCAGCTCCCAGAGAGACACAGCCCTGCTCCATGCTCTTGGCACATCAGCTAAGAAGTAAATAAGGATAATAATTAAAGCCTGAGTGAGGCAGGAGCCCTGACAAATAAGGGCAAGCAGGTAACAATCCCAATTAGTTTGCTGCTGGCACAGCACTGTCTGCCTGCTCCTGCTGTCCCCATGCTGTGCCTTGAGGACACAGAGAGGAGCCAGGGGACAAGGGGGGGCATTTTGGGGATTTTGAGATCAAGGCCACTCCCTCATCCCCATGAGCACCCCACTGGCATGATGGGATCCTCTGATTCCCAGAACCAAGCCCCAAAAACCGGGGCAGAGTGATGGCTGGAGAAGCCTTTGGTGCTCCTGGGATGTGGGTGGCTGCTCTGGGGACAGTGTCTGCAGCTCCCACACCATGATGGGGAAAAGGGGCTGGCAGGGGAAAGAAACTCTGGATTTGTGGACTGGTGACATGGCCTTGACCTGCTGTGTCTTACCCCACCCTTCCAAGCTGAATTCCCACCATGGCTCAAGGAGACAGCCCCAAGGGCAGCTCCAGCTGCTCACTCCCATCTCCCAGGATGAGTGCCACCAAAGGTCATCCATCCTTCCAACCAGCTCCCTGCCTGCCCTAAGGCTCTCCAAAATGCCTCTCATGGCACACTGTGCTTGGCTGCTCCATCACCAGAGCCCTGCCTGGCCACCCTGACTGCAGCTCTAACCCTTCCCTCAGCCTGGCCCACGTGGCCATGGGGATGAGACATCCCCCAGCCCCACCACACATCCAGTCAGCCACGTCAAATGGAGGCTTCTACTGGATCTAAACCAGGCATCTGAAAGCCCACCTGGCCCCTGGCAGTGGAGCTTGTCCTGCACCCCAAGAGGCGATGCCTTCTTGCTCACACCCACAAACCATAACCTTGGGGTAGAAACCACAAGGGCAAGGTGCACAGTGGCCAAGAGAGGTCTGCAAAACATCTGGAAGCACTTGAGAGGAACTGGTTTTGAGCATTGACCTGCAAAGCTCTTCATGAAATTGTCGGTGCTACCAACAGCTGTGTTCATAACCCAAGTAGTTTTTCTTTTTTAACAGTAATTTACTACAAGAAAAAAGATTTTTTTTTTCCCCTGGAAAGAGAGCTTTTCAAGGAGAAAATATATTCAAGGAAGATCCTGATTCAAGTGTTGCTTGGACAGTTGTCATCACTGAGGCCAGCATATCAGAGAGGCCTTTTCCTTCAGAGGGCCAGTTCTGGGTAAGATATCAGGGGAGGAGTGAAAAGTGAAAATCCAAGGGACAACCCATACTGTGGCCACAGCTCTCTTCACAGAGAGCAGCAGGTACAATTTTTTCTGAAGGATTTCTCCTGGGGAAGGCAGTGAGAACCTCAGAGAAGAAGAGAAAACAATTCTCACCTCTATTCACTGCTCCTGCTGCTTTGCACACGTGGAATGTGTTATGGAGATTGTTTACCCAGAGTGATTTGTTAGCTGGACACCAGTGAAGGTGTTTTTATTCCTTGGCCAATTGGGTCAAAGCCATGTCCTGGCTGTTTCAGACAGTCATGGGTTTTTCTTTAGAGATACTATATTAGAGATCCTATACTATTCTTCAGCATAGTATCTTTTTAGTATGTAATTTAGTATAGTATTAGTGTAATATAGTATA
>WBNP01004694.1:91428-120479 GCA_013401095.1 Passerina amoena | reverse complement strand
CCCCCTGACGCTGCGACAGTTCCCCAACAGGTTCCCCAAAAGGCATCCTGATGCTCCAAGCACTCAGCACCAAGCCTGGCATCACTCAGCACTATTTGGCACTCCAGCTCCCTGCTCCTCTCCCTGCTCCTTCCCACAGGACAGGAGGAGGGCAGACCTGGCAGTGAGCTCACCATAGAGCCAGCCCACAGAGCCACACTTTCTGCAAAACTCCTGGCAACAGCGACCAAAAAAACCCAACAGATGTACCCAGGCTTGCTGCCAGAAGTGATAGGGACCATATCCAGACTCAAGCATGAGATGGGAAGTTGGAAGGGAAGTCAGTAGCCCTGATTCCATCTCGCTCAGGGGTCCTCTCGTGTCACCCAACATGTCATTTACATCAACCCCTGGTGGCAGAGAAAGATGCACAGAGCCCAGGGCAGCTGTGCCTTGGTTTCCACATCCTGAAATATGGACTGTGAAGAGGGCTTGAAGTCCATGCTTTTAGCCATGCACTGGGAACATGTAAAAAACATGTATGAAATAATATTTACTACTGGAAAAATGCCTTTCCTTTAAGAATCCAGTTGTTCCACTGATGTCTAAACCATGCTGAGAAACGGAGCAATGATGAATTAATCCTCCCAAAGAGACTTTTCAAAAAAAGAATCTTCCTCCCATCTTTGTGCTCCCTGCCTAAATTACTGCTCCAAGTAAAAGTTATCCTGTGAGGGCTTTCCTGGAAAAACCACCCAACAGCCTGGGATGTCTCATGTCTGAAAAATGGAGGTGCCCTATGTGCTCCCCCTGTGTCCCCCTCCAAGGTCTGTGTTTGAAAATGGAACGATAACGTGAGATTTCCACATGCACAGCTGCATAATAAACAACATAAATAAAATAAATCCTTGATGAGAGAATAAAAAAGGGCATTTCCTAAGGGAACACAATGGTATTTCCCCATCTCATCTGGCACAGGGGCTCTGAGCACACGCTCTTTGCACATCCAGAGCTGGGAAATGCTGTGTGGATTTTGATAAAGCCGTGCCTGCTGACACCTGAGATGAATTTGACTCCCTCCCCATCCATGGCACAAACAAGAGCAAGTGATTATTCCTGTCATTTAAAATAAAAAAGTAGGGGAAGATCTGTTATAGCAACAAGAAATAAAATCACAGCAGCTAAAAAACCCCAGCAACCACCGGGTATGGTCTTCCCTACTCTGCAATAAGTTAAAGATACAGCTATTATCAGTATAAAATTGAAGTAAAAGACCCTGTTGAGAGGTTTGGTTAAGACTAAAAAGAGCTTTTCTAAAAAGCCTCAAAGCCTACTGAAATTACTATTTTCAGGACATTTCACTCATTCATTTAATTTTGTTTTATTCATACATTTGGACCAGTTACTCATTCATGCATTTATTGGCATTTTTTTTTGTGATTAAAATATGCACTGTCAACAAAGGTGGGAAGGTGGGCAGAAAAAAAGCCTAAGAACAGTAAAACTGGAACTAAAAATAAATAATTCTACGCTAGGGAGGATCATTTCTGTATGGAGGAATGAGGGCAGAGTGCCAAATTTGAAGCTGAGCCCTGAGGAGACAGGACCAGCATCTCCCCCCACCACAGGAGGCTTCCCATGGCACCCAGCCATGATAAATAGATCAAGAATTTCATCAAGAAAATGGTTTGGGGTCTATGGTCCATAAACTGAAATATGAGGCAAAAGTAGCCAAATCCCTTAAAAAAGAGAAGAGGAAAGTTGACAGGATGCAGCAGGGAGAGACACTTGCCATGAAAATAAAGAGAATGAATTCTTATTCTTCCAGGACAAAAAAATAACATAAAAATCAGTCAATTAAAGCACATCAAAAGCCTAAATACAAAAGGAAAGCAACACAGGTTAAAAAAATAAAAAAAATATTAAAAACCACCTCAAATAAACAAATCAAAAGAGGAGTTGCCAAAACAGGCGCATCTGGATTTCAAAAGGGAAATATTTTTAGATTAAAAATCTCAGGAATCATTGACCTGACAGGTAGGCACGAGTGATTAATTAGTTTATGTTTAGAGAGCTGTTTCCTGATGAAAAGTGCTGTGTACTCCTGGGAGCTTTATTCCTGTGCCACACACACAGACCAGCACCCAGTGCAGGAGACGTGTCCCCCACAGCCTGGGCTCGGCTGCTCGCTCACAACAAAGCCTGGGAGTAAATAAATGCAAAGGCCAAGGTGTCTGAGCAGGACTGATGCTGCTTATTTATCCCTGAAAGGCTGTGCTCAGCCGAGGAGAAGACAAAATGATTATTTAAAAGCTCCTTTTTTATCTTCCCAGGGCTGGACGCAGCTCTGACACGTCCCCTGCCAGGATGCCTGGGATGCTGCGCTCCTTGGAAGCTCCCAGCCTCCAAACTGCCCCCTGGGATGGGATGAGGAGCTTGGGATGGGTTTGGCAGCACTCATTCTCTAGTGCCCAGGCAGCTGGTGGCAAAAGAACCCTGCTCTCCCACCAAATTAAAACAGAATAAATGAAGCAGAATGGTCCTTTGTGGTCCAAGGGGCTACAGGCATGCAGGCACCCAGGCATCCTCAGGACCCCCGTGTGCTGCTCCTGATTAAAGAAAAGGGGGAAAAAAGGAAGAACAGAAAGAAAGATAGCGATTGGCAGCCGGGGGGGGGAGGAGAATTCCTGCAAGACTTTCTGTCCTTGGCTGATTTCCAGCCTCCGGAGCTGTGGTGCTTGCCACTAGATGGTGCTCAGCCCTCACCCAGGTCCCCTGCTGATCAAAATGCCGTTTTAGATGTAAATATATACACTCAACGACAACAACAAAAAAATTAAAAATGTATATATATACATAGATATATGTGTATTTTTTATATATATATATATACATGGGTGTGTTTTAAAAGCAAAGCCCTGTGCCCCCCAGCTGGAATGAGGCTGTCACAGGGTCACCATCCCTGATGGCAGCAGCAGCAGGAGCACCTGCAGTCCAGGCACGGTCACCACCAGGGTCACAGGGTTGCAGCAGCTGGAAAATGGCTCCCAGCTCTCACCCTTGCTCCTTCTCCCCTCTTGAGGAAGGGAGCACAGCCACAGGGTTCAGAGGACACCCCTGGGCTGGCTCTGTGGTGTGGCTGCAGCGCAGGACACGGGAAGAGGTGGCAGGATTGACCTCAAAGCCAAAAGCAGCTCCTTGGCTCTGTGCCTGCCCTGAGATTCAGGGACACAGGATGGAAGGTGCCTTGAGCCACCAAAGCTTCCAGATGCTCCAAGATGCTTCCCAGAAGGTCTCCAAGGAGCACCTGCAAAGCAGGCAGCTCCATCTCACCTCACGTGTCCCCACAGCTTGGCACCTGTGCCTGGTGTCCCCTCAGCTCACACAGTCTGAGGCGCAGCCAGGGCAGGGAAAGAGCCCTTGCCAGACACCTTTGGAACAGAACACCACTCTGTGAGGTCACCTAAGAAATCCACAAAGGAGGGCACCAGCCTCCCTTACCTTATTTACTCCATTTTTCTGGAGCATTTTTCCAGAGGAACCTGAAAAGCACAGGAGCTGAGCACAGTCATCTCTCTTCTCCAAGGCCACACCAAAACACTTCCACTTAGCAACTCTTTCCTCTCCAGCCCCTCCAAACCCTCCAATTTAGAGGTGTGCAGGCAACAGAGACAGAACTACATGATGAAGGCAATCAAACATGCTGGGGGTGATGGCAGAAGCTAAGCAGGAGACTGTGGCTTAGCAGTGACAATAGCAAAGGACCTTCCAGCCCCATCTTTCTTCTAGAAAGGGCAATTTTATCCTGGTGGTCAGTGTCTTCAGGCTGAGGGGATGTGGGAAGCAGGGCCAGGCTCCATACAGCCCCTCACAAGAGGGTGTGATGGTGACACAAGATGCCAGCCCAGGTTGTGACAATGAAGGAATTGGTGCCCCAGAGCTGGTGGCTCTTCCTCTGCTGACTTCAGCAGCCAAAAGCACAGTCCTGCAGAATTTCTGTGACCGCCTGGGTAAGATTCCCTCTGCCCTCATCACTCTGCACAGCTCCTGAAAGGTGCCTGTGCTCAGCTGGGGCTGGGCTCTTTCTCCAGCAGCACTGACACAACCAGGGCACACAGCCTCGAGCTGCACCAAGGGAAATACAGGCTGGATATTACAGAAAGAGTGATAAAGTTCTGGAATGGCTGCCCAGGGAGGTGGTGGAGTGCCCATCCCTGGGTGTGTTTAACAAAGCCTGGATGTGGCACTGGGTGCCAGGGTTGAGCTGAGGTGCTGGGGCTGGGTTGGACTCGATGAGCTTGGAGGTCTCTTCCAACCCAGTGATTCTGTGATTCTCTCTGACGACAGGAGCTGGCAGCTCCTCTGCAGCCCCATTTGGACCTGGTGGCTGGGCACTCACACAAACCCTCCCTACAGAGGAACCTGCTGGGTGATTTTCATGAGTTCAGGAGGAGCACTTGCCCTCCTGCCCCAGCTCAGCTGCTTCTGCATGGGTTTTATCCTGGCTCTTTCTGCCCATTCCCAACTTGCTGAATTGCCTTTCCAGGGGGACATTTTAAAGGAGAAGGAGATTTCAAGTAAATGATTGCAACTTATCGAAAATAATGTGCTACTTAGCATCGGAGACAAGCATCCTGGCAGGCAGGAATGGGAAGCGGTGCCGGAGCAGATGGGAGTAATTACGTTGTGATTTTCAGAAGGGTTTTCTTTTCCTGCCTCCACTGTGCCTAAGATGTACTGGGAGGCGGGAACAACTCACCCAACAAGGGAGTTTTGGGAGAGGAGGACAGATAATTCCTCTTGTCAGGCTGTCAGGGGGCCTTGGGTGTCCCTTTCTCATGGGGAAAGCAGAGATGTCCATGCTGGTGGGGCTGCCCTCTCTGTCCTCTCACACGGCCTCAAGTGGGTGAGATGCCTGCTCCCCCTGCACCAAGGCACTCATCTGCCCCAACAACACACAACCAAGACACCAAGGTGAACCCCAAACCAAGCCAGACACCAAGGTGAACCCCAAATCCTTTCCTGGAGCAGTGGCTGCCCCTGAGGGTGGTACAGACAAAGAGGATGCGGCAGTTTCTCCCTGGGAACCCCAAAACTCCTGCACACGTCCATGCAGCAAACAGCCTGGCTTTGAAACACATCTTGGACATCAGCTCTCTTCCAGCTTTTTGGGATTTAGGATCAGCAACACTTGCTTGGGGAGGCCCAGCTTTAGGACTCACACAAGCTCACTGGAAAATGTTGGGTTTTTTTTAAACATATTTTTTTTTACAGCTGCAGGTCTGAACAAAAGCCAGCAAACACAGGGACAGCTGTGATGGCAGCAATGCCTCTCCCAACAAAACCAGTCACTAACCACCTTACTTCAAGCCTACCCAACATTCCCTCGAGCCTGAGACTACATTGTGAAGGCTGAGGATCAGGAGACTGAACCTGGGACAAGAACACTCCCACCTGCCTCATATTTGAGCACAACTGCACATTCAGGGACTGCATCTTCCTTATGTGCAGTCACAACCAAGTCAGGAGAACTGGGGTTTGCCTCCTTGGCTGATCCATGATGCCACAGGCTTGAGCTGCTCTTCCCAACCTTTGTCTGTGCAGAGAAGTCACCAGACTCCATGCACCTACCTAAACTCTTGGGTTTTTCTCCTACCCAAGGGTACTTGCAGTCTACTTTCTTCTGAAACAGCAAATCCCCCACAGCAAGGAAAATCCAGAGTCTTGGATCCTACCAGAGAACCCTGGAATGGTTTAGGTTGGAAAAGATCTTAAAGGTCATCTCATTCCAGCCCCCTGCCATGGGGAGGGACATCTTCTACTACTTCAGGTTGTCCAACCTGTGCCAGGGCCTCACCACCCTCACAGAGCTCTCTTCAAACACAAAGCTGCCTTCAATACCCACAAGAAATGAACTCTCAGAGCTTTGTGGAGGTTACTGGCTGGGTCTTCACCCTGCCAGGTCCATGGTACACAAGGAAATCCCTTCTTGGCAAAGCACACAGTGTCCACCTTCAATGGGAATCACAGTCTGTAACAAAGGTGGAGCACTTCAGCGTCAAATAATCCCAGGAGGTTTAAACCCTGGTTGAATAGATTCACCATGTTTAAGGAAAGCCACTGAGAAAATCAAGGTCAAAGTGCAGTTACCTACTTCCAACACAAACAGAAGCTGGAATTTCTAAACACACAGACACACGCCCTTCCGGGGAGCAGGAATTAAAGAGAAGCTCATGGGTTTGGTTTTTTTTTCTTACAATTGACATTAAAGTTCCCCTCCTCACTTCAACCTTTCCAAAACTTGCAAATGGATGAACAGATTTTTGCTCAAATTTTCCAAAACAGGCTGCCGTGAGATGAGGCATGGAAAAATTCAGCTGGCAAAACTGCTTTTTGTGCATCTACTTATTTTATTTACTTCCCAGCAAAAGGAGGAACTCTGTGAAACCAATGGGCCACTTCTGCCACCAATTTTCACTGTGTAAAGCCATAAAATGAACCAAAAATCCCAGTACAAATCAAGAGAGAGGCTTGTATGCATAAGCACTGCAAAGCCACCCTGGATCACTGTAAACCCATTTCTTTTCCCAACACAGGAGGGTGCTTCAGGGCTCTTTGGAAACAAAGCAGAGATGCTTTTAAAGGTGGAGAAATGTTCCTGCAGTCCATAAAGCTGTGCTAAGAGACTCCCACAGAGACAGGAGCAAGCCCCACCAGTTCAGAGCAATGGTCCATGTAGTCCTGGAGGTCAGCTCCAGCCATGGCCAACCAGCCCAAGGCCAACAACAGAAGCATCAGATGCTCAGGGCAGCAGCACCTCCCCCAGATCCCTCCTACCCACCACCAGTTTGGAAACTTGCATCACAATTCAAATTCAGATCAATCAAAAATGCTTCCTGAATCAAAAATGAAAATCTCCTCCCACTTCATTTTATCAATTTTTCCTCTCTCTCTCTCTCTCTCTCTTTCTGGTTTAAATAAAAAATTTGGGTTAATTTCAAACCAATTAAACTGCTTTAAAAACATAACTGAAAAATAGTAACTCCCCATCTTTCTGGGGTAGAAGTGTCCAAACTATTTACTGAATCCAACATAATTAAAAATAAAATAAAAAAAAGGGCTACATTTCCTTCAAACCTTTAACTTTGGGGTGTAGGAAACGGGAGAAGGGAATTTATCACATGCCAAAAAGTTTCTCAGCTCCCAGCAGCAGCTCTCCATCACTTCAGGAGGGTGCAGCTTGGATGTGCCATGGAAGCTGCAGAAGAGAGACACTTATTTCATAGTGCTGGCAAAGAATCTGCACCAGTTTTCTCCTTAACCCCATCCCAAATGCCAAATGAGCTGCCACAGTGAGAGAGGATCTGGCAGCAAAATGATCAAAAGATCTGGAAAATTATTACTAACATATTCTGTGGAAAAAAATATTTCCCCCCCAAAGTGGACAATGATCTAAAATAGCCGAAAAAATAAAGCAAAATGTTGCTGTGATGACTGAAAACCAGATTCTCTGTGAAATGTGACTCTGTGGGGAAGCTGAATGAACACAGATGAGTTCATCTTTCCAGTCTTTCCCTGCATCCTGCTCCTGCTGACCAGTTTAGCCCATGGCCAGTGAGTGAGCCTGGTATGGAAATGCCTGACCCCAGCCCCACACACCCAGGTATTGATATGGATGGCTGTGGTTCAAATTTAAGTATTTTCTGGTTTTCTCCTGGCAATCCTGATGCCAAAATCCATGTTTCCTTGTGGATGCTCTGCTGCAGGCTCCCCAGCTGGAATTTTCCAAGCTGGTATTTGGGGACAGGCAGCACCTTCTGCAGCACAGGCAGATGGCTGAGCAGAGCCTTCAGCAGCACAGAGCAGGCTGGAAGTGCTTCCACACATTAGAGAGACAAGGCAACCAGAGCCTAACACCCCACCAGTGGACAAACCACTTCCTCCCCTCCCACTCACAGCAGCTTCAAGCCTGCCTCTGCCCTGTCCCACAAAGCACAAACTCCACCTAATGAAGCTCATCTGCTTCCCCCAGTAACACACTGCAAATAACCCATCACCCCAGAGCCAAATCTGGGCTCAGGGGGCTCAATGTGTCTAGAAGAGCATGGATAAATTGTGGCCATGCACAGGCCCCCTTCCCCAGCCCCCCGAGCACCTCACAAACCCCAGGCCAGGCTCAGGGGCTGAGCAAGCAGGCTGATGCTGGGGAGAGGCTGAAGCTGCCTGGAGCAAGCCCACTCTGATCTCAGAGAGCACTGCTCCCTTTCCTGAGCAGGGCAGGGTCAGCAGGCTCAGCCCTGGATCAGATCCATCCCTTACCTGCATGGGCAACCCCAGCACATCTCAAACTCTCCAGCTGCAAGGGACAGATGGTGCATGGCCATCTTCACCCAGCCTCCAGCTGCTCAGAGCAGCCAGCATGGCAGGAGCTAAAGGAAAGCTGAGTGAGATTCACCACGGCTCTGCTGCTGGACCAGATTTGAGCAGAAGATGTGACTCGGCTCACCGAGCACAGGCTGGCCTGCCTCAGACCATGGAGAAAAGCTTCAGTCCATCCAAGATAGCCTGTGCCAGGGCTTCACCTTTTCCTGGTGAAGTTTGGGAGATGGATCTGAGTCCCCAAGGCAGCCCTAAGAGAACAAATGGTCGCCGAGGGACAGAGCAACCATTGTCCTCACTCAAGGAAACGAGGAGGACCTGGCTCTGGAGCCGCAGGGACCTGGGGCTGCCTAAACCCTGCAGGAACAAATCGGCAAACAAAGGATGGGATTGCTCCCAGGTCAGGTCCAGCCATAAACCCCCTCCTCTGAAGGCAGCCTTGGGCTGGGATCTGCGAGGAGGTGCTTTGCATATGAATTCTCCCCGCTGAAAAGAAATGGGTTCTTTGAATGAGCTGAATCTGTTAATGAGAAGCTGGGGCCTCCAGAGCTCCTCTGAGGACAAGGGTCCCACTTCAACCGCCCCAGGCAAAGCCCTGAAACCTGAGAACAAACAAAGAGAGGTTTTCTCCCAGAAGGAAGCTGCCCTTCCAGCCTGCTCCCCTCTCCAAAGGTCATCTTCCCTGGACACACTGTCTGCAAAAGGCTGCTCGATGCACAGAGTGGCTGGGCCATGAAAGTCCTATGAGGAAGGACTGGCAGAAGCCCAGGTGGAAAAGCTGAGTTTCAGATTCCCTTCTCCTGCCATCCTTCAAAGAAAATGACCCATGAGACTCCATCCAAGGAAAGCTGGCTTGGAGCTCACAGATGGCAACGTCCCACCCAAGTCTCAGGTTTGCTAAACACTCTGAAGGTACCTGCTGCCCATTCCACCTCCAAGAGTGCTGCCAAGCTGATGGCCTTGCCATGGGCTGCATTCAGGATCTTGTGCAATACTGGAAAGATCTTCCAGGTACTGGAGCCAAGGCACTGCATGGAATACACTCTTCCCTCCCTTTCTCTCTCCCAAAGTGGGCAGCACAGAACCACAACACACATCTTCACAAAAGCTGGGGACAGACAGGGAACTGCTCCCACTGCCAAGGGACCTCCCCACCTCCCACTCACAGACACATTTTTGCCCAGAACACCTTCCCATCTCCAGCAGCAACCTTCTGATGACCACAGGAGCTGAGTGTGGCCCTTGCCACTCTTTTGCTCACTCAAAGGCAGCCTCATTCCCTGCTGCTTGAAGGATGTGGCTGCAGGAACAGTGTATCCTCGGGGTTTTTTGGTGCATGAGAACAAGAGGGAAATGAAGAAGAAGGGAGAAGCAACTATTAAGGAAGGATTCTCCACCCAGTGTAAAACCTCAGGGATGGGTTTTGTAAGTAGGAAACCTATGGCCCTGGATAAGGGGAGATGGCAACCACTGTTGAGTATGAGTGGATCAGAAGTGGTACCATGGGTCACAGTCTCCTCTGAGCCATGGCCCAGGGTCTCTGCCTTGTGGAGCAGTGCCTGGACACTGCTGAACCCTGACAGGCAGGGTCTCCTGCCCCAGAAGCATTTAGAAACCATCTCTCCACATGTGCACCTCCTGCCTCCTGGCAGCAGGCAACTCAAAGCCTTCTCCGCAAAAAATCTGAAAATAAGTTATACACCTATGAAGATAGGTCAAGTGCAAAGCAAGAGAAGCAACCACAACCAGAGCCATCAGAAATCCCACCCTAACTCCTTTTGCATCCATCTACATGCAGCACATTCACCACTGGACAATTTGAGGCACCCACTTTCAGTGTTACAGATGACACCAAGATGACAGGACCAGACCCAGCCTCCCTGGAGCCTGTATTCATGCCACTCCTGCGTGGTTTTGAAGTAGCACAGCTCTCCAGAGCTACATGTTCAACTCCTTGCAGACCTCCCTTACACACAAGGTGGAGTCACAGCCCTGGAGCTATTTAGAACACAGGAAGATGTGGCTCTTAGGAGCAGGGTTTAGTGGTGGAGCTGGCAGTGCTGGGTTAACAGATGGACCTGGTGATCCTGAAGGTCTTTTCCAACCTCAGTGATTCTATGATTCTGGGTCTTTCTCTCCCACCAAAACCTATCCATCTGAATGCTCTTTTTTCCCTTTACTTGCTTCCCAAGCTTATCCCATCCACATCAGCACAGACAGACAAGGTTTGCCCAAATCTAGACACTCCACCAAGCTCCCATGGATGAGATGCTATCCTGAACCCAACTCTGCTGCAACCCAGTGATGGCAGCAAACAAAAACACTGAGGTCTTTTCCAACCTCAATGATCCCACGATTCTGGTTCCTTCTCTCCGTGCCATACATATACAGATCCCACCAAAACCTATCTGAACACTCCTTTTCCATTTACTTGCTTCTCAAGCTTATCCCACCCACACCAGGACAGAGAGACGAGGTTTGCCCAAACCTAGACACTCCACCAAGCTCCTGTGGATGAGATGCCATCCTGAACCCAACTCTGCTGGGATCCAGTGATGGCAGCAAACAAAGGAGCACATTTTCTGCACGATGCTCGGTCCCTCTGACCTGCTGAGCCTGGCGTCAGACCCGGTCCTCGGGCGTGCTAGACAAAGCCTGGCTCTTTGAGAGGCAACAGCCGCTCGGCAGCGTTTTAGGGCCAGAAAACAGCTCTGAACGTTCAGTTCCTTCTTTAAATAGAGGCCCCTTCTGTAAACGATCTGTTTGGACAGGAGGGAGAGTGCTGCGAGTCCAAGCGCTTGTGAAATAGGATCGGCTGCCTTCGCTCCCGCTCCATTCAAAACATGTGGGGGGAAGAAAGAAAGAAACAAACCCAGAACTGGCAAGGCAAGGCAAGGCAGGAGGAGAGAGCCCCCACACGACCGCACGGCTGGGAGGGTGCGAGACGCCAGAAAAAGTGGGGAAAAAACCTTAAAAATGATCAATTAGCGGCATTTCTGTTCCGAGGCGCCTGCGTGTGTTTAATTATATTCCATGCAAGAGGCTGTTGACGCAGATTTCCGTGCTGTGGGGCGGTGGTGTAACGGGATCCAGCTCTGCCTTCAACCTCGGACAACCCCGCTCAGGGCTTCACCAGCGACCCACCCATCCCCACGGGCACAGGGGGCTCACACCCAGCCCCACCAGACAGACACACGGACACGCAGCTCCCCCTGCTCCTGCAGGAGAGGCCCCGCCAGAACCAGCGAGTAGATTAAAAACGGAGCAAAAAAAAAAAATTAAAAAAAAAAAAAAATTCTTTGCCCAACTCCGGCTGCGTCCCAGATCAAAGATCATCTCCAGCGAGGCCATCTGGTCCTTGTAAATGTAAAACCAAATTGAAAGCCCTGCCCTCACCTCCTCCGACTCCCTCGGCAATATTGCTTTTACCGGCCGGGATGGCCAAGGAGCTCGCAAAAGGCATCTGTATGTAATAGAGAGCCCCCGTGCAGCTGGGCTGGAGGCTTCCAACCCCCCTTTCTGTTAATCACCAAGCAGAGGTAAATGTTTTCTTTGGATCTCTAGGGGCCCTTTTATTCCTAGGGCCTTTGGGAAGAGTCCATGGCAGCAATCCTGGGATGGAGGAGGGCTGTTCTGCATCCCCATTTGCTTCCCTGTGGCTGCAGACCAGGCTGCTGACCCTGTCAACAGGGACACACTGGGAGGGAAGATGACCCCACCCCCCCAAAAGCCATGCACAAGCCTTCTTGCCCAGTCTAAGCAGGCTTCTCCTACCACCACTCCTGGCCTGGGATGCAAAGGGGCATGCAGAGCCGGGTAAATAAACAGCTAGAAAGAGGACTGAACTAAGCACTTCCAAAAAGGGGACGTCTGAGCCAAAAATTCCTTGTGAAAAACCCCACCACTGCCAAGCCTAATACTCCAAGCTCAACTTGAAAGGCAAGTGGGATCCGCTATCGGAGAAGAAAGCTACACCGGAGACGTCGCGGGCAAAGAGGAGGCAGCTTGAGGAATTCTTACCCATCAAGCTTTATTGTGTTATTCCAACTAAGCACAGACAAAAAGACAAATCTCAGCTCCCTACTTTCATTTATAATTGAACCCAGTCCAGAAGGATGGAGCAAGTACCATCTGTAATGCAGAGTGCATTAGCAGCCGGCAGAATGAAATATTCAAATTACTGTAGGCTACCTCGCATTTCAATGACAGGGTTACAAAAACCTGACTTGTAAGTGGAGATTGCACTGGAAGAACAGAAAGTTTGTTTCTCCAGTGCATGAATTAACCTAACAAAATGTTACTTTCAGGGAAAAAAAAGCATTTGCATGGGTAATTCTGCAACATATCCCAACAGGCGCACGAGAAAAAACAATATTATTCCATTTCACTATCCTAATTGATATGTTGTCCAGGGAGATGAAAAAACTCCTGCTAGAAAGGGCAAGGCTTTTCCTTTAGGCCGAAGACACTGAATAAATAGACTTAGGTGTGCACAGCACTTACCAGCACGTACAGGTCCCACACACAGGACAGCAGGAATGTGCATCCCTGGGCTGTGCCAGTGCAATACCTGCACGGGCTGCAGCCTTTTGATGTGTTGCACCATTTGAGTATGCAAATCACCCCTTGATTTTGGTGCTTGTGCCTGCGCTGGGATCCACTGATATCGTTAATCAGGGCTGCCGAAAAGCCTGACACAGTAAGTGGCTGTAGCCCCTAGCAGTAGTCAAGATAGAGTGACAGGCTCCATTTAAGATGTCACAGCATATAATAAAGTGTAAAACTATACTTAAAATAAACGAGATAGAAACAATAAACTTGACTCTGGGTTTGAACTTTCTGGGAGAGCGGCAGAGAGATGTGACACACACATGTGTGTGCAAGCAGGCATGGGCCTGGGGAGGCTGGAGGGGATGGCCCCCACCAGCCTGCTGCCCAGGTGACAGCAAGGAGAGCTCCCTCCTGCATCCCCAAAAGGATCCCAGCAACCCTAACATGACATGCAGTCTGCATATGGGACATCTCTGGCATTTCTGGATATGGATGTAAAGAAGGAGGAGGAAGAGGAAGACAAGGAGTTGTAACTGGGATCTGCCAGGGGCTGAGGGGATGGCCAGGCCATGATGGGCATGTGACTCCATCAAAGAGAACACTGAAGGACTGAGCTTTGCTTCCAGCAGCTCTCCAGAGAAGAAGGTAGTTACCCACCTGAACTGAGACTGGGACAAGCCAGTCCAAATCCCTCCTCCATCCTGGGCACCCAGGGAGCATCACCAGCTCCTGGCCAAGCTCCCAGGATGTCCCTGGATGGTAATGTCAGGATGGGATGGAGGAGCAGCAATGCCATCAGCATCTCCATCTTGGGCTTGGCCACGTGCCCCAGGACCAGGAGCTACAGCAGATGCTGGCAGGATGAGGATCAGTCCCATGCAAGGTGGCACTGGGGGGGATACTAAAAAAAAAAAGCCCAATTTCACTCCCCAAATAACTTCTCTGCACCCCAAAACCTCCTGCGTGCCTGACAGCAGCTCTCGGTGCTGAGACAAACCAGTCGCTCTCTGTCCTGCTAAGCAGTTAAATTAGAGAGTATTCAATTAATAACAGCTGAATATTCTGTCACATTTAGGAAGATGTATGGTAAGACAAGCGAGTTGTGATGTCTGTGACAGAAATGATAAAAGTTCTCCCGACACAGCCTGGCAGATCCTTGGCTGCAGGAACCGCCTGCTCTCATGGACTCCAATGTCAGCACAGACACCAGGCCCAGCGCCTCCTTCCAAGGAGAGATGCTCCAAACTGCAGGGGAGAGCTGCTGCCAGAACGGCTCGGGGCAGCTCCCTCCCACCCTCCCTCTGCAATCCATCTCACACGCAGGGACAAGACCCTGCAGGAGACCTTGACCAAGAAAGGTCCGAGGCAGCGCCTGGCAGCTGCCACGTGGCAAGCAGCACTCAGCAAAGCTCAAACCCTCCCATGCTGCCCAAAGATCACCCTGTAACGCTCTTCCCAAGCTGCCTCAGTTTACCCTTCTGCCAAAGGAACCACGACCATACCCCACGCCAGTGCTGGCATGACACCGTGACCATGGACAAGCAGCTGCTGTCCAGTAGGACATCCTGCACTCATTAATGGCCAGGGGGCACACACAGGGAGCAGTGCTTTTGAGGCTGCCTCCTTTATTCCTGGGGGGTTGTTTTTCACCGGTGCTGTTTGCGAACACAGTTTTGTTGCTAAGAAACTATCTTCATTTTGCTCGGAGAGCAAAGACAAAGCAACCGTCACAATAACACCCTATTTTGACAGTAGCCAGATCGTAACCATAAATGATCCATTTTCCCTGCTCTCCTGTATGCTCATTAGTGGGATCTAAATAGCACAATCCCATATATAACCCACACCCTGGATGTTCACATGCACGGTGCTGGGACCCCACGTGCAGGGGGCTCCATTGCATCCATTCATCTGAAAGGAATCACAGCCAGGAAGAGAAGGGGGATCCCCAGGGAGGCCCCACGGCTCCCTTCTAGGCAGGAACATGGCACAAGGTCTTTAAGCAAGAGATACATGAGAAATAACTGGGAGAATTGGCCCACAGCAGATGGCACAGCCCTGGTCTGAGGAGAAATCTGTTGTTTTGGGGTTTGTTGGGTGAGGTGGGTTGGGGTTGCTTTAAGTCCTAGGGGAGAAAATGCAGGGGGAAAATAAAATCCATTCACTGCTCAGTTCTCAGTATGTCTGTGCCTTTTGCTGATTTTACAGCAGGGAGATTCTGTCACATGGGGGAGATTAGAGCACACCCTCACTATCACCTTGCTATAGGTATTTATTCCCAAACCAAGTCCTCAGGATCCTGAAAACCACTTTGCCAATGAATCCTCTTCCTAGGGCAGGAGGGCACCTCTGCTGCCAGAGCATCTTTTGCTACTCCTGCTGCAACCTGGATGGATCCCAAAAATAATGTGAAAAGCAATGTATAAAAAAAGGCAGGAAAGGGACAAAGGCACATCCAGGGCAGCATAAAAGCTTTGGTGGAGGCAGTGAGGTGCCCCAGCTACACCAAAAGCAAGAGGAAAGCCCACGGCCTGTTTGCCACGGATCTGCTGGTGCTGATTTAAGGGCAGAGGGAAAGGCAGGTAAAAGATGAGGCTGAAAACTGCAACTTGTTGTGCCAAAGCAGCCCTGAAGCAAACTCGGGGTGTGAGAAGGGATGTCTGGAGTCAGGGCACAGCCCTGGTGGCTCTCCACACCCCAGCAGGACAGCAAACATGGAGCTGCCACCCTCCACCACCACCCACCCCTGGCAAAAACCAGCTGGAGAGCTGACCAGGAGCATGAGCCCCCTGCCAGAGAGGGATCACCCTGCTCAGACTTACACCCCCAGGATTTACAGCCCTGCACTGGTGCAGCAGCAACGCCTGCAGGCAGGGACCAGCAGGGCTTGGAAGAGCAGAGCCTGCCCTTGAGTGCTTCTTAGGCAAATAAGGAAGAAAAGTGAAGCTGTGGGAAGCAATCCTGCAGTATCTGGGTTGTTTTTTCTCCTCCCCTGGGCCAGCTGGAGCACGGCTCTGGCTGATGCCTTGCTTCTGCACGTCCCCAAAGTGCAGTCCAGCACCGAAGGACCTGTCTCCCATGGAGCAGCAGCTCCCCACGTGTGCTTTCCCTGCCAAAACCCCGAGCTCCACCCCACAGGGGGAGAAAAAGGGAAGGGTGAGAAGAGCTCTGTCGAAACCCACCAAAGCCCGACATTTCCCTGCAGCAGAACAAAGCCCTTGGAAATCTCTTCTCTGCTTGGGTCCCCCGACCCACATGAAAGAGGCATTTTTCTGGGCTAATTATACAGCCTGCTCTGAGCCTCCTGGCAGACTCTGAGCTGCACAAGCAGACATCAAAGGGCTCCCAACTTTAATACAGAGAGCAAAGACGGAGCAGTCCACGGGAGATCTCTCCCTGCTGCCTGCACTGGCCACCTGGGAGGAATGCTGGAGGCACCTCAGCTCACAAGACCCCCCCAGTGAGGACAAATGGGGAAGAGGGGCTCAGTTTTTATTTGCACGGCAGGCAAAGAGCTGGGGCTGCTCCTTGCAGGACCAGCTGTGGTCCCAGCAAAGCTTTCTGAAGCCTCCATTCAACAGAAGGAGCAGATGTGGAATCTGTCTGCTGCCTGGGGTAGGCAAGTTGTGGGGCACTGGAGAGAGGTCAAGTTATGGAAAAGGATGGGGCAGGATTCACTGCCACACACCTGACAGTAGTGGCTGCCATCGTGGTTGGTCCAAGCACCAGTTCCAGGCATTGCACACCTCATTTTCCCCAGAACTAATGCACCCTTTGCACCTGCAGCTTCTGAGGTGGCATTTTCCAAACACCTCTCTACAGAGCAACTTTCTAGAGGAAGCCTTTGTCCTGTCCAAGCAGTGTCACAGCTGTGCCTGCAGCTCCTGACCAACATGAGGGAGAGAGAAGATGCCTTTGCTGTCCCCTCCAGGAAAGGGACACCGGCCCCAAACCTCGAGCACCTCATGGCCATCTGCCCCACTCCTGGCCCAGAAAATGGCCAACTCTCCTGGCCTTCAGCAGGACAACCTGGTGTGTTTGGCACCATCTGCACTGGAGATGACTGGGGAAGATGGAGCCATCCTCCCAGCTCCTCCACCTCCACCTTTCCTCCCCTCCTATGGGCTTCACAAAGCCTTGCAGCACAGCCACAATACACTCCACAGAGCAACCAGCCCTTGCTCCTCCTCGCTTTGGAGACACCTCCAAAACAGCAAAGTGTGACCAGAGATGCTATGGGTCTTCTTCAGGCTCTGGTCCTTCCATGGGCAGCAATTACCCGAGAATGCTGCCACAAGGCATTTCTGCAGTGCCCTGGTAGAGAAAAGGGGCAAGGAAATCCTCAGGGGATGTTCCAACCTTTGGGAACATCAGCATCACATGAGGGAACCCATCCTGGTCCAGCCCTTGGCCTCCTCACTTCTCCTCCAGCCTTGGCACAGTGACAAGGAAAGGGGCTGGACCACACCCTGTCACCCTGTTCTTCTAAACCTTCTGATTTTTACATTCTTGTAATGAAGATTCTCATGCAGTTTTATGTAAATACTGTTTTACATTCTTTTCTAGAAAAAGAAAAATTTGATAGACTTGATTTGTCCAGTGTCATTGGAGAAGTAGCACTTTCATCCTTCAACCCACTGTCACTCTAAAATAAATCTATAAATGTTAAAATCAAAAAATAAACTTCCCTTCTTTTTACCTTAGAAGTTCCAGCGTGTTGTTTTATTTCGTGTCCCGTAACAACACCACCCCAGCTTCCTGCTGGAGAGAAGGAAGCCAGGATGGGGCTGGGATGGCCAGGACGGGGCTGGGAGCGTGGGATGGCAGAGGAAGGTGTCAATTAAAGCAATGAGGGCCTGGGCATGGCCGTGCCTGACAGCAGGGCTGAGCAGAGCTGACAGCCGCGGCTCAGCGCAGCGTGCTCCCCGTCCCCGCTCCACACGGCCAGCACGGGCTCTGTGGGCACCACAGCCCCCTTGGAGTCCCCTGCCCTGCCCCCAGACACGCTCCTGAGAACGGGAATGACCTTGATGTGGGGCTTAAGCAGGCCACAGCCAGCCTGGAGGCAGATAGGGCCGGCTGGGGTGGCACAGGGTGGGTGATGCTGAAATAACTAATGAGTACTGCCAGGTCTCAGCCCCTAATCAGGATGGCATCAGCGGAGCGCTGGGATGCTGGCAAGGTGGAAATCCACTAGCTGGGTGGTCTGCCTGCATCTCTGCTTCCCCTTGCCCGCCCCCAGGAAGCACATCCAGGGAGCCCCTGCTTCACCCCCTGCCTGCCCTGCCTGCAGGCTCAATCTGATTACTGCTGATACACATCTCCTCCTGGGCTCCAAAACACGCTCGTCCCAGCTGAAGGATTCGCACGGACACGGAAAACTTGGCCTGATTGCAGCATTAATGGTCGTGTGGCCCATGTCATCACCAAAATGGCCTTAGGGGGAGAGCTGATGGGTCTCTGAAGTCATCAGGACTACCCCACCTCATCTTGCTCCCCTTATTAAAACCATTCATCCTGGGAGCTAAATGAATATGTTTCATCTTCAAATGCTGAGACACAAGAGCAAGCAGGCAGAGATCTAATAGAACAATACCCATCTAATCATGCCGATTTTTCTCTCCCATCCTGCCTTCATATTACACGCGTGGCCACGAGACCAGGCCAGGCCCGCAGGCGATGGGTGAGGATGGGGCACGGCCCGCTCCTGCCTCTGCTGCCACCATCACACCTCACAGCCCACCTTCCAAGGCTTTTCCTCCCTCTGCTGTAATGGAAAAAGCCCCAGGACTTTTAAAACTAATAAGGCCAATAGATATGGAGCCTAACAAGTCTAAGTGAGCCGGGGAAGCAGGGCAGCACTAGCAGACACTTGTTTCCCATGGGAACACTACACACTGCACTGTCCATGAATCATTTTGGCGCTCCTTCCCTCACCCACCACAGGTTTTCCCTGCTCCTGTTCCCTTAGATACAGGGCTGGTTTCTTCCCTTGTTTGCTTGTGTGACGCTGGGGGAAGCGTTAGAATTTTGCATCTCTCACCTACTGAGGGACCTCAGGAAGGGGAGTCCCTATTGAGGGACTGGAGGAAGGCCCTGGCTGGGCACAGAGCAGGTGGGAGCATTGGGAAGGGCTGAGGATGGCACAGGTATTAATTAATCTGTTGCATCTTTCCAGAGCCTGCCGGAGACGCCGCTGGCCTCCCCTTCCTAAGCAGGGTTTGCGCAGCAAATCCCCGCTCTATCTAATTATTAACGATAATAACGGTGCCTGGCCTGCTGGATGCCATCTGGAGCCCTGCCATGCCTGCCTGCCAGCCTCGGCAGGGCTGGGCAGGCCCGGGTGATCCGTGGGGCAGGGGTCGGTGCCAGGCATGGTGGCACCAGCTCGGGATGGCCCCGAGGAGCCGGCGGGCCCACCCAGGCTGTGCTCGCTGCCGTGGCAGGCTTCATAAGGCTCCGCTCTTTGACTGGCGTTGAGTTTATGTGAAAGTAATTAACAGTAATTAATCCTTAATTACAGTAATTAGCCAAGTCGCAGTAAATTAAACCACATCTGGAGCAGATGAGGGCTTCCGAATGGGAGGCTAGTGCAGGCGACAATCGGAGAGATGCTGAATTCATCTGACAGCATCTGATTAAGGCTACCTGTTGCAAGCAGCTCATCTGCATCGTGTTTTTGTTTGTGTTTGGCACTAACCCCTTCTGCCGGGCACCCCTCCCACACCCACTCCCCCTGCCCCCTGCCACCTCCCCAGCTGCCCCCGCAGAGCTGCCTGGGTGTGCAGGAGGAGGAGGAGGAGGAGGCAGCAGCTCCCACCATCCCCACCTGGTGGGGATGAGCCAGCACAGGGCCAGGGAGCTGCCGGGCTCCCTCACATCCTCCAGGGAGCAGGGACTGCTCAGGGCTTGGTACCTGAACCACCCACCCCACAGGCAGGGGATGATGGAGCAGGATGCAGGCAGAGAGATGGAGGCAGCCAGCTCAACTCCTCAGCTTCCCTGCATCTTGTGTTGTAATAGCTACAGTAATAATAATAATAATAATAATAATAATAATAATAATAGTAAAAGGACCAGAACTCCAAAGGGGAGCACATTAGCAAAAAAGGGCAGGTTATTATTAATACCAATCAGCATTTACCCAGTGCCTTTGCTGATGTTGAGCCATGCTCAGAGGGAGGGGGAAATCCTGCCCTTCCCTTTCTTCCTACAATGGAGAAAGCACAGGACACAGAGGTGAAACAGGCTACGGCTTGTTGGGCTGGAACACTGGAACAAAAGCTCAGGGAGCAAGTTGGGGTGGCCTCATTGGCTTCATGTCTTCCTCCCACATGGCCAGAACATATGGCTGACACTGAGCTATTAGAAAAATACTGGGGAAAATTCATAAAAATATCTTACACACTTCTGGTCCTCAAACCACACCATTCACCAGCACCCCAAACCCTGGGGTTTCCATCAAGGGACAGAGATTGGGATTTCAGAAGCAGAAATGGGATTTCAAAAGCAGAATTGCAACCATCATGTTCCAAAAGCAATAGCCTGATTTCAGTAGGTATTGCAAAAGCTTCAGGGCTTAATTGTGTGCAATTAATGAGCATGAAGGTGCTGTGTATCTTGCCTTTCCATCACACAGGGTGCATGGCTGGTGTATCCAGGCTCCTGAAACCTAGACAGGCAGTGTTAAAAACCCCTTCAACACTGAAATATTGTCTTTCCTCTGGAACTAAAACCATTCAGGATTGCCAAAGCCAACAGCTGCAACAGGCCCTGGAAATGATCAGAAGAACCTCATTTAATGAAACATGAAAAAGAGTTACATTTGTCTCTGACTGCAAAATAAAAGCAACCTTTTGAATTTCCTGCCTTCACAAGAGCCTAGAAGAAAAAAAGAAAAAAAAAAAAAAAAAAGAAAAACAGAAAGAAAGGGTTTCTCCACCTCTGCACTGGACTGGACAGGACTGCCCTGCACCACTGAAACACTGGCATGGCTACAAATCACTGTCTACCAAGTGCAGAAATACACTCTGCTATCCCTGTTTGGGCTGGAGAAAGGGAATTCACAGCTTTCCTCCTCTCTAAAGAAGAAACGTGGTGTTCCTCAGCCACCACAGCCACCAGCCATCAAACAGAGCAGGAAAGATCAAGCAAACTGGAGTGATGCTGCACCAAATCTCCCCTTCCCAACCCAGGCCTAGACTTGGATACTGCTCGAGATGGCTGTGCCTGGAGCAAGAACATTGTGTGCCTATCAGGGGAAAAAGGATTTTGCAACCAACTTTAAAAAGTGGGGAGGGGTTCTGATTCACACCTCCAAAATGAACTCACACCACCCTCTCAGTGCAATTTTGCTTTCATTCAATAGTTTTCTAAGAAGATATTCCATCAGCTTTGTGCTTGAGATCCTTCCCAGCCATGGCATTTACAGCAAATCACATTATCTTGCTGCAGCCAGATTTTTGGCTTAAAAAAAAAAATAATTTAAATTCGTATGAATAAAAGATTGCCTCACAAATGTCTTCAAGAAATTCATGCCCCAAATCCACAGTGCCAACATTTTTGCCTTGTACAAAAATAATATAAATTGGGAAGCTGAATGGGCAAAGCCTGCTCTGGCCAGGCAGAAAGAGAGCAGTACATTGCTCTGCTACAGAAGCAATGATCACCTTGGATGATTTAATAGTAAAGGCAAGAAAGCCTGGCTGGGCCTGTTTCTCCTCAGACCATGGATGCTAAAAGTGCAGCCTTCAAAGCTGCAAAATATTTAACATCTCAACTTGGGTGAATAATCAAGTTTTCAGTGCATGGACAACTCAACACTCATGGTAAGACTGATATTTCCCAAGAACCAAGTGGATGTTCCATTTCAGCTTGTGCATGTCCTACATCCAAATTTCCTCCAATTTTACTTGGTGCTCTGCACACACGAGGAAAACCCTTGTGTGCACTGAGAGGCTCAAGAGAAATGGCTCCCAAGGTAATTGTGAACTGTCCCATGTTGGATCAGGATGCAACAAGACCCCTCTCCCCAGCAGACAGCACGGGTGAAGCTGTGAAACCTCTTCTGGGTGCCAGCAAAGACTCACATGAATCTGAGGACTGGGTCAGTGCCTCCTGCAAGATGGATCAAGAACACTGCCATGGGATCCAACTAAACACAGAGCCAAAAGCTCCCAGAGCTGCTCAGCCCAGTTGCCCCAACCTGTCTGCAACTGGTACATTCCAAAATTCCCATCCTTCAGGGTGGCCCTGTGAGTCCCTCTGGCTTTTACTTGAGGTGCTGGGATCACACATAGCTGCTCTTTGCACTGTGAATTACTGGGAAACCACCATGGGGAACATCCCTGCCATGCTGGGTAACTGTGACCTCCACTGAGCTGACCCTCTCCATCTTTGCAACCCCAAAGAGTCGCTCAGGACTTTTTGCTGCAGGAGCCCTTCAAAAAGCGACCCAGTGGTTGCTCCACTTCCAGAGAAAACAAACACAACCACATAAACACCAAGGAAAGGGAGAAGCACATCTTGCTCCTCCTCTCCAGGGGATGGGAGACGCAGCCATACCCAGTGACATTCCCCAGCCATCAATAAACAACCCTTTTTTTTTTGGACTGAATGCTAGTGTAGAAATTTTGACCTGAAAATAAAATGTGTGTGGGGGAAATAAACCCCACATAAATAAACCCCAAATAAAACCAACTAACACTGAGCCTCCAATGCCATAGAGGCCAGGAGGGCAGCGTGGCCTGAGGAGCTGGGCTGGGCAGGTGAGAGGCGGCAGATCTGCCCCTCGTTTCAGACCAACACACGCACGTTTCACAGACATGTGTGTGCTCCTTTCAGGCCGAAGACTCGGGTCCCTACTCATCTGCACGGCTCAAATTAATTATACACTTTAATTTCATGAATTATTAATTTGATTCTGACTCGGCAGCTTACGATTATCCAGCGCTACAGACTACGCAATTCCAGCTTCATTAAAACATCACCAGCTGCCTGAGAGACAGACATTAAATAGCAGAGAGTAATAATAAAATTAAGCTCCCTGCGCATAGCAACAGAGTCTTCCCCAGCCGCACGCGGCGAGGGCCCAACTGGTTAATAGGCCCTTTCCAGGAGCTTTATTCCCTTCCTGAGGCTGGTCCCACCCCGCTCCTTTCACCAGAAGGATGCATGGCAGCAGAGGACTGGGGTTCTGCAGGAGCAACCCCGGGGATGAGGGTGATGAGGGTGAGCAGCATCCCCCTCCCAGCGCCCGCAGCAAGGACGGGGAGGGCTCCGGGGCGAACGTCGCCTCCAAATAAATAAAGCTGGAGCGCTGCCTCCCAGCGTCTCCCTGGCAAAACAATTTATAGAGGGAAAATGTCGGAATTTAGACATTCCATTTAGCTGCTTCAGAAATCTAAGGACCCCAAACCTTGTGGGATTTGAGAAATCGATGGAATTAATTAAGGGAGATGTCCAGCGGTCTCCGCTAAGTAATCAGCAGGTACAGTAGACCTGAAATTCTATAAAGAAAAATGGGAAGGGATGACATTGAAGGAGGCAGTGGGGATTAAAAAATGAGCATCCGAGTGGTAAAGGCGCACACCCATTGATCGCTGCATTACGGATTAAGGCTTCAACGAGCAGCCAGAAGATTCTGTAGCAGAAAATGGTTACAGAGGATGAGCATGAGCAGAGCGGATATATATAACCTCTGACAGCCGGGAACAACTCAGACGGAGGACAGCTCTGCGGCGAACCCCAGAGCCAGAAAGTTTTGGGGAAGGGGAGGAAGGGGAAGCTCTGAGGGAGCCATTTTGTGCAAGGGAGACCTGCCCAGGAGGAGGGAGCAGCGTCACCTCGGGGAGGAAGGCACCCGGAGCCACATGGGGGACATGTGGGGAGGGGACGCTGCTGCTCCATCAGCAATTAGCGGCTGGGAGTGAGGAACAAGCCAAGCAGGCACACGCACACAGAGCAGACCTGCCTGCCTGCCTGTCACAGGGCTCTCCAGGGCACGCTTCACCTCCCTGCCCTGCTGTGGGCTCTCTGCCTTCAACCCTACCCCGCTGAGCAGCCCCAAGCTTTGGTTTCCCAGCCATCCCACCTCGCAGGGGTGACTGCATCCAAGCCGTGGCAGCAGCCTGCCCAGTCGCTGTGCCCACAGCCTGGCCCCACGATGTGAACCTACCTGCCCCCGAAAGCCAGGCTGGACTCTGCTCCAAGGGCAGCGGCAGGGAATGAATGCTGTGCTCAGGAGCACCATCCACCCTCTGGAAACCATCAAGTAGGGCACAATCATTTCTTCAGACACTCTGGGTATGCACAGGAGGGGAAGAAAGCAAGATCACGCAGGAGGTGCCACCCTGAAAGCCCCCACCACACGGCCCCCAACACTAGCACCTCATGAGCCACCATTTGGGACCAACCAGACAGGATAATGCTGCTCCCAAAGGGCCCAAGCATCGCCCAGACCCTAAAACCCCACAAAACTGCATGGCAGCTGATTCAGACAAGACTTCAACAGTGTGGTGAACTCGATTTTCCATGCTTAAAACAGAGCTTTGCTGGGAACACTCCAGCTGCATCCAATGCCTTGTGTGAACAGAGCTGCTGCCTGGAGGAAGCCCCTGGGAAGCAGCAGCACCCCACCCAGCCCGCCTGCCTTCCTTCCCGGCCAAATCTCGACCGGGATTGTTGGAACGTTTCAAAGAGAAAATTCAAAAATAAAACCGAAGCCCCCGGAGCCACACGCAGCAGCAGCAGCAGCAGCAGCAGCAGCAGCAGCAGCTTGGTGTCTGCGGGGTCGCGGGGCCAGCCCCCCATCGCCCGCCTGCTCCTCATCCATATGCATGCTTCCAAGCTAAATGTCAGCGGAGCCAGGCAGCCCGAGGGGACCCGGCTTCCCAGGACAAAGGGAGGTGCTGTGGGATACAGCAGGCACAGAGCGGCCCGGTGCAGGGGAGGGAAGGGCTCACCCCACACGGCGATGGGGCTGTGGGCACCCAGCTGCTCCGGGAGGCAGCTGCAAGCTGGGCAGGCTGGTGAAAGCAAAGGGCAGTCTGCAGCCCCATGGGTGCCTGCGTAGGTCTGGAAGCCCCTGTGCAACTCCCCCGGTGCTGCTGCTCAAGCCATCAGCACTCCCACACATGTGGGGTGACTGTCTCCATCCTTCATCCCTCTAATATCTTTCAAAAATTAGGTGGGGACCTGAAAACCATTCCAGGTGGTGATGGGTGTTTTGAGCCAAACTCAGTGAGAGAATCTGGGACGGGGAACGGTCTGCAAAAACATCTTCCCTCCAGAGTGTGAGCTGGATTCCCCTCTCAGTCCTACAGGAAACACACTGCTGTGCTTGGAGGGCAACTTTCACGGAGCACTTGGACCACCCCTAGTGTCACTGTGGGAGACTTCATCATGGACACAGACAGTGTCACCTTCTTCACTTGTGGGACACTGAAACCCCAGCGTCAGTGGCGCTCAGGTCACAGGGACCAGGGGACACAGGAGGGGCAGCTGCCTGCTCAAGCTGAAGGTTGAACACTGTGCCCCCAGACCCAGCAATATGAAACACCAGCAGAAACAGCCCACGACCACACGAGAAAGACAGATCTAGCAGACACAGCAGCAAAACCACAGCTCATCCTTTCCCCCCAGAAATGGACTGGACTTCGAAGGCTCTCTCTGCCCCCACACCCTCGGACAGAGCCAGATCAGCTCCAGCCCCAGGCACCCTCAAGCCAATCCCAACCTATCCCCAAGGCAGGAGCTGCCAAGCCCCCAGCCGCAGCCAAGCCCGGGCATCACACGTGGGAGGCTGGCGGGTGCCCGGCGACACGCCAGGCGCTGCGTGCTTTACAATCCATGTGTCGGAGAGCCCTGAGCAAAGGCTGGAGCAGATGCAGAGCGTTGAGCAGATCCCTCCCCTGGCTGCATTACAGCAGGAGGCAGGGAGCAGCCCCTGTGCCCCCCGCCTCCCCAGCCCCAGCAGGCACTTGGCATCCAGCGCCACGAGCTCCCGGGGCCGGCACGCTCGTCGCCACAAACATCCTCCCTCAAAGCAGGACGCCTTCCCCCATGGGGCAAACATTAGTGGGACAACTGGAAACGTTCAACTTGATTATAATGCTTTAAGAAAAGGTCACGGTGAAATTTCAGCGCTTTACCTTGAGCTCTGTTTGTTCTCTGCAGGATGAGATGGGAAGAGTCAGCTTGCCCTGGCTCGTGGCATCTGCGGAGTTCTGACTGCATTTCATGGGCCAGCAGCAGGCTGGAGAGCCACAGCAAACCCCCCAGCCCTGGGGACTGAGATAAGTCACAGCACACGGGTTTGGGGGGGCACGCACTGGACCACCACACCACAGCTGGGTCACCATGCCACAGCTGGACCATGTTTTGCCTCCAAAAGTTGTCCAACCCTGAGCTGATTTTGCAGCGGGGTCGCATTTCTGCTGTCAAAACAGCTCAAATACACCCAAAAAGCATGGAGAAGCAGGGAAAAGCAGCCAGCAATTCCTAGACAGCATCTCCCTCAGAGCTGGGAAGGTTTTCCAACACGCCATTTGGCTTCATCTCTTCAGATCTCCAAAGGAGCTGTGGCCAAAGCCGCAATGAGGCGGCAGCACTGCAGGACTCGAGCATCACTCCAGCACTGCCCAGACCACCAGTGACCCTCAGCCATCACGTCAGCCCCACCAGCAGCTCCCCTGCTCCTAGAAAAGCAAGGGCACTTGCAGGTTCTGAAGGGTGATCAGGACCAGGTCTCAGCCCTCCTGGAGCAGCATGAAACCCAGGAGCACCCCAGCCTTGTTAGTCCCTGTCCTTGCACTCCTGAAAGACTTCTCTGGGATTCATTTACACGTCACTTAGCTCTACAAAACGAGAAGCACGAGGATGACCCACCAAAAGGTCCAGAAGTGGTGCAGAAAGGGGCCAGCCCTCACCAAAAATGCACAGATACAGAAACATCACAGGGAAGCATCCCTCCTCCTCCTCCTCTGCGCATCGGGAGCAGCTCTGGCCTTCGGGAGCAGCGAAGGTTTGTTACCAGTTGGGCAAGAGGAAAAACCAAGGTCAGTTTTGTTTGTGGCCAACTGCCCCCAGCAACATTTCTGTTGCAATAATTAAATCTGTCGTCCAACAATTTGCTGCCAGGGCAGTTCTCAAAAGGTCTCCAAGCAGTGCCAGGAGATGAGAGCTAGTGGACATGGAGTCCTCTGCGCCCTGTGGGCTGCCAGATCAAGGTCCAGGCAGGTGAAGGGCAGAGGAAAAGCCACCAGGAGCTACATTCAGCTGGGATAACTCCCTAGCAAAGGGTTTTTGGGGGAGGTTTTTAAACAGCCAATTTCAGCAGACCAGACTGAAAGCTGAGGTGCTGAGCAGACCAGACTGAAAACCTGGAGGCAACTGGGAAGGGCTCAGCACCCTTCCCCGGAGGCAGCTGCATGATCCAGCCTGCTAAGAGCTCCCCAAAGGGGAAAGGGCTTGAGATGCTGCCACAGTGCAAATCATCCTTTCCTGCCACAGTCAGAGCGCGGGGCTGGTGTGACACTCCTCCAGGAGCTGGGATGGAGCTGCTGGGCCCCCTTCCTTCCCCTGGAAGCCAACCACAGTGAAGGTGACACCACCTCCTCGTCACTGGGGCCACAGTGGGCCCAGGAGGCAAGGGAGCCTCGTCCTGCAGTGCCTGCTCTCGTTTTTCTGAGCACACAGACACACCTGCCCGTGGAGCCGGGATGCTGTATTCCCACCACTCCGGCAGCGCCACTCGCAACAACTCCCAGCTGCTGCCAAAAGGTATTTTTAGCTGCATTATTTATTTGAACACCTGCCTGAGACTTCAAGGCAGAGAACGGAGCCTGAGCAGTGGAGGGAGGGAGTGAGGGAGGGAGGGAGGAGCAGCACTGGGAGATCTGGACCGTTTTCCCTGGAAGATTCGAGAGCAGTGACACAGGTGCGATGGAGCAAGACTCGGGCTGTGCCAAGGAAGAGGATGGCATGGCTGGGATAAAGCACCTGCCCCACAAACAGCACTGGGTTAATCCAGCTGCTGGGAATAGCCAGAATAGCAGACTGGGAAGATGCTCCAGCCAGCCTCAACGTGAGGCTTCCTTCAGGGAAATTTGGCTCTTTAGGTATCCAATCACCCATGATTTCAAGATGCTCTGGCCCAACGTGGTGTCTGCAGTAGGAATGCCCAGGTCTTGCTGCTATAAATCATCTTTTATGCATCAGCCTGTTTCGGGGAAAAAACTCAGCAGAACTGTCCTCTTTCAAATTCCCCTTCCTCCACACAAAACCAATTCCATCCCAAAACCAGCCCACTGCTCTGTTTGGAAGAGGCAGCCCCAGAGAAAAGAGGATGAAGCAATCAGAAAGCAAGGGAAGGAGGGATGCTGTGAGGAAGGATGTACTCCAGTCTTGCTCCCAAAGAAGGAGATTCCCTCAGGGGCTTGGGGGCACCACAGGGTAATTGAGGGGCACATGGAAAGCCATACAACACCCCTGTGTTATTTTTTCATGCCTTTCTCACCATCTCATTTACTGAAGTGAACAAAACCCATCACCTCCCTCCCCTTCTGCTGAAATAATCTCTTCTCTCTGAAATCAGCCAGGAAAAGAAGAAAAAAAAAAAAAAAGAAAAAAAAAAAAAGAAAAGAGCATCTAAAAATAAAGGCCAGGCCAGGGTATGTGCCTCTTGGTTGGGCTCCTGTGCTCACAGATCTGCTTATTTTGGCCTATCTCTCCCCAGCGATAAGGCAGCTAACAGCCCGTTATCAGCCAGTCGGTGAAAATGTGCTCCAGCCTGATTAGGGCTCAGTCTTTGCCAAGGTTATAAACAGCCATTATCGTTCTCCCAAACAGAATAATCCGGACAGTATCAGCTCAGAAACATATGGGCCACACAGCGAAGATAGCCGCTGACGGACACTTCATTTTAATTGTAACGAGTGGTTAGCAGCAGCCTCCAGACAACACACACAACTGCCCAATTGGCAGTGGGCTCCATCTCCTCCTGCAGCCCTCCTCCCTCCCTCCTGCTTGCTGCTGCTCTGCTCCTCTCCCTGCTGCTCCCCTGGCCTGTGCAGAGCCTGGATGAGCAGCTCTGAAGGGTGTCCCACCCTGCCCGGTCCCCATGGGACAGCATCCTCACCTCT
>WBNP01004694.1:71137-91418 GCA_013401095.1 Passerina amoena | reverse complement strand
GCAGGTGGAATGTGGTGGCACCAGCATGGCCCTGTCACACCCCACAGCCAGGCAGTGAGAGGCTGGGGGCTTGAGGCTGCTGTGATGGAGGGGTGACACCTCCATGCCCATTTCTCTGCAGGGATGGAGGTCAGAGCACAGCACCCATGGGCCTGGATCCCAGCCTTTCCTGCTGCCTGCCCGTGTGCCAGCAGGTGGAATGTGGTGGCACCAGCATGGCCCTGTCACACCCCACAGCCAGGCAGTGAGAGGCTGGGGGCTTGAGGCTGCTGTGATGGAGGGGTGACACCACCCTGCCCATTTCTCTGCAGGGATGGAGGTCAGAGCACAGCACCCACGGGCCTGGGTCCCCCCTGGGTGCCGCATCCCCCCGCTGCCTGCCCGTGTGCCAGCTCGGCAGCAGGCAGGGCATGGGAGGAGGGGCAGCAAACCCTCATTTCATATTCTCCCAGTGTCCCTTCTGTGTCATACTTATTTTTTTTTTTCCCCCTTTCCTCCCTCCCTCTTCCCAAAAGGGGTGGTTTAGCTCAGAGAGTCTTAAACACATTTGCATTCCCAAGACAAGCTTAGGCATAAATTCATCTCAGTGCAGGGGTCTTTTTTTTTTTTTTTTTCCCCTCCCCATCCTCCTTCTTTTCCTCCCTTCTTTTCTCTCCAAACCTGAAATGAATTCAGTGAGAACCCTTGCAATTCCAGCGCTGTGCAACACGGGATTACAAGGGATCCGAGGGTTTCCTTTTCTTCCAATTCCCGGCATGCGGTGCTGCTGCTCAGTTTTGTTATTAACAATACTCAGAGATAACACTCTTACAGCCCCATTAGCCACACTAACCTTCTTTTCTTCTCCAGCCAGACCTAGCTTCTAGAAATCACACCTGAGCTCCATTCCTCCTGCAGGAAAAAGGAGGAGAAAAGGGGAAACCCCCCAAAAAACCACAACTTTACAGCAAAACGTCGTGGAGACAAGCTTAGGAAGACTCAGGACTGAGCTTCAAGTCACGGATGCTTTCTCAGATAATCTGTATTCCTATCTCAGTGCCAGCAGAGCTGTGATCAGAATATCCAAGGTCTCATAAAAGATTCAGGGCTTATTGACTCCCTTGCCTTCGCTGCCAGTTCGTGGTGCTCCTGCTCAGCCCCAGAGCACCCACTGCTGCCCCTTGCAAGCGCCACCGCGGATGCCAAAGTCGAATCTATCTACTCCTGTGCAGAGCAGTGGAGGAAAGCTCTCTCCTGAGCTTTCCCAGCCCCAAGCCCTGCAGAGAGGCACCTACAGAGGGTCTCTGCCCCAGCAAGGCATCCTCATCCCACAGCAAACTCCTCTCAGATGTCCCCATGCTTGCCCCAGCAGCACTGGCCACCACAGTGGGCAGGTGATGCACCACAGGCAGAAGAGCAGATTTATGCCATATTTTAATTCCAGTCACACATTTGGGTGAAATGATCTCCAAGCTTCCAGCAGGAACCCCTCAAGAGCAGGCTTCCCCTCAGAGTGCACTGAGCTCTCCGAGGGCTGTCTCTGGCAGCACTGCAGCCCAGATTTGCTGCATAAGCAGCCCTGAGCAAATGTGCCGACCAGAGAATCCAGTCCCTGCAAATTTATGATCAGTGTTACCCAGCCACAGCCCAAAGGAGAAGGGACGGGGGGCAGGCATTCCTTCAGGAACACACTGCCCCACTGTCGCCCGTGTGCTCACTGATTTTAGGCACAAAAGACCAGGTGAATGGTTGAACATGCTATAAATTGTGGAGTTTTACATACTAGAGGCATTCATCCCCGAGTTACACAGAGATGCCCGTGAACACCACATCAACCAAGCATGATAAAACCATCAAACCCACCCAGGCACCTCATTAATTGTATTTATGCATCACCTAAAGCCTTACTTGCACACCAAGGCTCCATACTGGAAAACGCTGCAGGATACAGGAAATAAACCCGTATAAAAATAAAATACAGCACAGAAATACACAGATTTATACGTACATATATGCTCAAACACACACAGGCACTTGTGTGCTTCCACGTGGTGTGTGCACACAGCCTCCTGGAGCAGGGACACCCCCGGAGGCGTATCCAGACACACACACACCCCCCTCCATCTGCATGTAGGTAGCAACTATTTATACATACACAAACCATACAAATGCTCCACGCACCCTGCTCGGTGACAGCTCAGATTTTCAGTAATATCATAATATTATTTTTTAGATCAGTTAAGGTATAAAATGTGCACTCTCTCAGTCTTTAATATTAATAAGTCTTGTAACTAGCAGTTTCTTGTAGCTCCGAATTCTTGAGCACAACTAGAAAGGGCACTTATCCTGAAAAATCTAATAAATTTACAGTTTTATATACTTCCTTCAATTGTAAAAGTCTTGTTCAATAAACTTTAAAATGCCACTATAGAGCAATAACACAGACAGTATAAACCCAGCCCTGGGAAAGCTGTGCAACCAGAAATTGTTCCCCTTTCTGCTACAGCAATAAAGTTTTATATGTTTGAACTGACTGTAAAAAGGTTTGAATGTTGGCAACTGGGGAATAATCTGTCTTCTTTATAGTTATTATCATATTTCCCACAAGACCCTTTGGTCTGTGTCAATCCTTCTCGTATATGACACCTTTGTACTGTCAGCGAAAGCAGGAATACTTAACTTTTTGCGTGCGCGCGCGGCTGTGACTGGAGGTCCCTCGCTCTGCTTTCCTTCAGATTACAGCACCCGGGAATAAATTACCTGTGACGCGCTGCAATGGAAGCCTTTTGCCAAATCAAGCTGATTTGGAGAGCAAAACTCAAAAAATATAAAAAAGAGGAGAAGGGGTTTGTGGTTTTGTGGACTGGCTGTTGGGGTATAAGAGCAGCTGCAATCCGGCAAGGGATGGTGATGTCCCACTGAGGCTGCAGGCCCACTGCTCCTTCACAAGAAAGAGACTCTGGGTTGAGATCAGCTCCTCCTGCCTCTCTGCAAGGGCAGGTCCAGCACCAGTATCTCCAGGTTCAAGTGGTTGCAGCCAGAGTGTACAGACACCTCCTGGACAGAAACATTCTGGGGATTCCCACTGAACCCTTAAGAAATCTGATCCAGACCCCAAAGAAGAAGCAGGCAAATACAAGGGAAATCCTCAAACTCACCCATATCACAAACAGGTGATGCTTTAATTGGTTTTACTCTTTAACTAACTGGGAGCTTACAAATGAACACGGGGATAAATTCTGCCAAAAAACCCAACAGCAAGGCTGGACCTTGGCATCATCCATGTAGGGCCTATTGCTGCAGGAGGGGCTGTGGCAGTGGCCACTGGGTGCAAGGATGCAGGAGAACCCAGCCCTCAGCCTTCAGCAACCCAACACCATGTGATCCACAACCCTGGGCCATCTTTCAGGTGGCAAAGATGAGGCTCAATCAGAGATTGAGATGTCAGAAGAAGTGATGGTAAAGCACGTTTGGAAAATGAAAAATGAGGAGTCACCAGGACCAGATAATACCTGCCTTAGAGTTCTGCAGGGACTCAGAAATAAAATGATTGCATATTTTCATTAGCAGCTCAATCTCTCATTACACTAGAGGACACAAAGTGTCATACCCTATTTTTAAAAAATGGAGTGAGATGAGCCACAGATTCACCGACTTCTGAGTCTCACTTCAGTACAGGCTAAGATGATAAATAGATAGGATAAAACCTTGAGATGGACATGATACCACCGAGATTAACTAGCAGTGCCCGTAAGGAAGAAGAAACCTGGCTAATCTATTACACTTGCCGTGCACCCAGCAACAGGAGGCACCTCTGGCATCGTTGGGAGCCCCCCAAAGTTTCATCAGTTGACAAATTTAACTCTCCCCTCAGAAAAAGCAAGGACTAAAGGTTGGTGAAGAGGTGGCAGAGAGCAGAAATAAATGGCTTTTTCAACAAGCCCAGCGATGCAGGAGGTTTGCCCACTGCTGTTTAACAAGTTTATTTCCAGACTCGGAGCGTGAGCAGCGCTGGCTTTGACGAGAACATGAGCAACGGGGGTTAGCAAGGACTCCTGGAGGCTGAGGGCCTCCTTCAAGGACATGAATGAAGCTCCATGAGCTGGAGATAAGATGGTGTCAGCGAGGGCAAAATGCACAAGGAAGTAATTGGATTACTCACACACAGTGGCTACGACAAACTTTGCGCGGTCGGGCCGGACGCGCAGCCGGGCGTGAAGGGAAGGGGCAGAGAGCTGCCAGGGCTGCCCCTGCCCTCAGGCTCCTCAGCCCTGCAAGCCCAGCAGCCCTGGGAGGAAGACAGAGGCTTCCTTCTGGTGCTGGGACAAGAGGGAATGACAGAGGGTAGGTTTGGATTAAGTACTGGGAAGAAATTTTTTGCTGTGAGGGCGGGGAGGCCCTGGCACAGGTTGCTCAGAGAAGCTGTGGATGCTCTTCCATCCAAGGCAGGTTAGATGGGGCTTTGAGCAGACTAACCTCCTGAAAAGTGACCCTGCTCATGGCAGGGGGGCTTAGAATGAGATGATCCTCAAGGTCCCTTCTCCAACCCAAACTGTTCTGTGTATGTGGTGCTGAGGCAGGAGGAAATGCCATCCATGGGATCTCCTCACAGGGAGAACTATGGACACACTCTATGAGAAGAAGCAAGGGAATCAAGCACCAAGCACTCATTAGCCTTCAAAACACAATTTGTCAGCTAACTGGATGACTGGAAAAATCATCAGTGTGAAGCAGAAAAAGAGGCCAGAGAGACACACAGCCAGCCCTCCCTCCCACAGCATAACCACAGAGCTGGAGGGCACCAACTACCACAGGTTCTCTCCACCCAACCCATTCCTCCAAACACAAGAAATGACATTTCAAACACAAACAAACACCATGGGGTTTTGGTTCTGGATCTCCACTCAGCACTCTGCACAGCCAGCCATGAATGCAGGTGAAGCCCCTCAGCTTCCCAGCACCTCTCCAGTGCTGAGAGAGTCAAGGGCTACCTGTTCTGCCACCCTGTGCTGAACACCAGGACCTCCAAACCCACCCTCAGGAAGACTCCAGAGAGACCCCGAGCCAGCCACTGGGCTGCTGCTGAACCACAGCTACAGGTTCCTTGCTAAAGGGTGATCAATACATCTCCTGGTGCTCACCAAAGATTCTCCATCCTAGGCTTGTGACCAGCTGCTGGGAGGGAGCAGGGTCTTTAGCCCCACATTTCTCTTCACAGAGAAAAGCAAGGCACAATTCTTCCCAAAAATATTTCTGGGTTTCGCATTCTCTGGACCTCAGAGAAAGAAACCACAATTCTTATTATTTGCTGTGCCTGGGTTTGTGCAAAAGTAGAATGCAATATAGAGATTGTTTACCCAAAGTCATGGTGTTTTATTTCCTTGGCCTATCAGGGCCAAGAGTGTGTGTGTGTTGGGATTGTTGGGTAACAGTCATAAAATTCAGTGCAGTGTGTACAGTTGTGTATAAAATTAAACACTTAACAAATTCAGTTTTAGATCTATAAAATAATATAATAAAATAATTAATTAACCTTCTGATACCAACAGAGTCCTCCTCATCATTCCTCCCTCATCAGAGCCCTCACAATACACCCACAGGGTCTGTATGGATTTTAGCAGTGCTCCACAGGGACAACCCAGCTCTTCCCACCACACCCTGATGTGCTGGCTCAGAACTGGATCTCAGGGCCACAGGTGAGCAGGGCAGGCACCCCCATGGCACCCTGTGGCGTGGCAAGGGTTAAGTCCAGCCGGCAAGGCGCATCTCTGTTGCAAGAGTCCATTACCTCCCGCCACATTACCTCATTCATTTCTTATATGCGGATGGTTTATTCTCCCATGAGCACCCTCGCTGGCAGACATGGCTAGTGTAAAGTCCCCTCCCTCCCCTGTATTTCTCTATCCATCACATTTAACACTCTGACAGTAACAGTCTATAATGTTTCTATTCTACAAAACCGCTCTGTCAACTCCAGGCTTCCAGAGCAGCAACTGAGGAAAATAAATAACATCAACGCCAGGCCCGACAGTATCACAGCTTGCTTTCTGCTGGGGGTTTAGTTTATTCTTCTTTCCTTTTTTTTTTTTTTTTTTTTGAGGAAGGGAAAAAATAGGAGAGCGAGAGAAAAAAGGGGAAAAAAAGTGCAGGCATGTTACATGTGGAGAGAGACAGGCCTGAGTTTCCTTCCCACCTAAAATTCCTCAGAGGTGAGCACGGTGCTTCAGTGTGATGGAACAGGGAGCCTGCTGCCCCCCACACCCAAGGGCAGGAACAGGCTGGGCAGCACTCACAGAAGCTCTCTGGGGGGAATGGAGGCTGGGCAGAGAAGGGAGAAGGGTTGCAGATATTGGAGATGGAGGATTCAACCCACCACTGGCCACCATAACCCCACAGCAGCAGCAGCAGCAGCAGGCAAAACCCCATCTGCTCCACACCAGCCCTGGTCAGGAATCCCTAATCCACTTAGATAATCCACTCCAGCTCGTGGCTTAGGGGCCTCACGGTGTTTTTCATCTCCTTTCACTCCTGTGAAATTCCCTGGGGTTGAAATCAGGCTGCCATGCCAGGGGTTTGCCTGCCTCCTTCTGCAGCTGCACAGGTGACCCCAGCACCCAGCAGCAGGGAGGGCAAGGGGGAACCCACCCAGGTAAGTACTGCCAGCTTATAATAACAAACCCAAAAATAATAAATACCACCTTAACAAACTGCCTAGCACTTTAGAAAGCAAAAATCCAGCAGAAAGAAAATGTACTTTTTCCAATATTTTTGCTTTTCCTTGATAGGACTGCATTGGTGGTCATTTTAAGTCCCTACTTGCAAGCTCACCTCCCTTCTGCACAAGCCACGCCAGCCTGACAAACAGAGACCTGCTCAGGTGGTGCTCTTCACTGGGAAAAAAGAATTTAAAAATAATTAGATGCACAAGAACTTTTCCAATCAATTGGAGAGAGACGCAGCCCTTGACAGCCTGCAGATCTGGGAGCAGTGCTCACCAGGCAGCTTTGCAGAAACCAGCAGGGATGCATTCAAAGGATGAGAGGATGAGGCTGGAGGGGATGCTCAGAGGAAAGGGAGGTCTGGAGGGCTCAGAAAACATGGGGAGCAGGTAACCATCCCTGCAGATCCCCAGTTACCTGCTTCTCCAACTCCTTTGTGTAAAGCAGCTTTAAAATCAAGCTGATACCCTGCAGCTTGACACCAGGCAAGGCCCCCAGCAGCCCTGAGTGGGGATATGCACAGGGTGACACCACCCCAGGCAGTAAATTAAAAAAACCCAAAAAACAAAAAAAAAAAGACAAACAAAAAAATTAAAAACAAAGAAAAAGAAAAGAAAAAGAAAAAAGAGCAAGCAGAAAACAGTTCCCTCTTTTGTTTACATACCTGCCAAGGGCTGACGCTGGCTGCTGTCAGTCATTTGTATGAGCTGACGGTTTTCTAGCCCAAAGCCACCCAAGCAATAGCAAGGCAAGCAGCAAAGGGACAGATCCTGCTCTGAGAGCTCCACACCAGCCCCAGCTCACCCTGCCACCTCTGCTTGAGGAGGAAAACACACCCAGCAACCAGAAAGGCTCTGGGTTTGGGAACTGAACCTGGTGCTCTGACTCCAGGTAAGGGAGAGCATCACCTCAGGACCCCACAGCAACACCAGCACCAAGCTCCGCTGAGCATCCAAAATGTGAAGACCTCAAAACAGAAACAATGTTTGCACAAGAGCATCCTCTCCACGATTCCCCAGAGCTGGGAGGGCTCATGCACACCCACCACAGTTCTGGTTCACAGGCCAGACCCTGCCTGTCCTCTGCACCATAAGCTGGGCTACGCTGCAAAGCCCCCAGAGCTGCTCAGAAAACCCTGAGCCTGGAAGGATGCTAATGGGATTTGGGCTCCTGTCTGAAACGAGCTAAAGGATTAGGGCTCCAGGAGCAACCACCTTACCACAGCCTCCTGGTTCTCCGCTGGGAAAGGCCTTTATTCCTCTGCGAAAAGAAACTTCCCACTTGGCAAAAGCAAGAATGAAGCTTCCCGCAGTGGTCTGACAGCATAATGTGTGTGCAGCCCCTGTGTACACACACCCCCACACAGGCTCACAGGGAACAGGCACGAGAAATACAAAGAATGAAAGGTGCAAACCAAACACTTGAGCTGTGATGTGGAAAAACGCACAAATGTTTGGGGTTTTTTCTGTCGAGCTGTATTATTTCCCATTCATAAACATCCCTCTCAATAGCTATATATGTGCCCAGATAAAATTTGTATTTAGCTCAGTGCTGTCACTGGGAAGTATGTTATTTGCTCGTTGATTGCTGCCATTATTGGCTTTATTAAAATTAAAAAAAAAAAGGCCCTTCCTTTGCCCAACACGAGAGGGGAAACTGGGCGCTGGGACTAACCAGAGAGCAACCCCTAGAGAGAAATGTTTGCAAACAGGCTGGGATTTGCTTCTGAAACCCACACATGCTTATACAATTAATCCATTTCCTATTTACTTTTGCATCAGGATTTGCTGACAAACAATTCACAAAGCTATAAAGCAAAATCAGTGGGTTTGGAGCAAGGGGGAGAGCTCACAATTTGTTTTATTCAGTCCCCAAGCTCAGGGGAGACTCAATGCCCTGTGGATAGACACAACAAGTGTGGAATAGCCAAACCTTCCAGGTTTTGGTTACCAAAATTCAAGGCTGGAAACTTGCCTGCAGGACCAGCAGCATCTTCTGCTGTGCCTGCAGCAGAGCCCTCCAATGGACAGAAGTGATGGAAGCAGTGTGCAGGGAAACCCAGCCTTCCTAGCTTCAAGACATGTGAGATTCAGGCTGTTTTTTACAGGACACAAGGAAACTGAAGAGGCAGAAGATGCTCTAGTTCCAATGAAGGTGCACCAGGGCTCCCCAGGGAGCAGCCAGCGTGGCACCAGAGGGCAGCAGTGCCAAAGCCACCCAGCACTGCCCTGCTGAAAGCCACAGACACCCAGTTCCTGCCAAGACATTCCCACCAGGCACTTTCACACCGGGAGAAGAGGCAGGGAAACACCACCACCGACCATTTGATCCCTTTCCTTTACAGAAAGCTTGGTGCCATTCAGCAGCCACAAACCAAACCAAACTTTGAGGACAACATCCAACATTGGGAGCTTCACCCTGGTGCCAACGGGTGCTTGCAAGGGGTGGCATTGCTTCCCATTTAGTGGACAGTCCCTGTGCTCGGGAATTTCTGGGTTCTGAGCCACGCAGGCACTGCTGCCAAGGAAAGGTAAAGCGGGTTGGGACGGAAAGCCCAGCGTGCCAACAATGCATCGCTGCACTGCTGTGAGCATCGCTGTGAGCATCAGTGCCAGCATCCCCCCTGCTGCAGGCAGCACCACGGCACCCACGGGCCACAGCCTCATCCTGCACAGCCTCCTCCTGCCTGGAGCCCACCTCTGGCTCTGCTGCTGGCTAATGGGACCTGCAGCCGGGCGCTAACGGGAGATCAGGCGAGGCAGCAGCAGCCAGGCTGGGATGCATGTAATCAGAAGGGTTATCTAATGCTAGTTTCATTCTAATTGAGTCACTACCATATGTCACCCTGCAATAACAACGCAAGCAGCATGCAACTGAATACATATTTAATTCACATAATGGGTACAACAGTAGAAGTAATCAAGGCAGTTTGCCATAAGCCATAAAGAAGTGTAGCGTGCTCCTATCGAGGAGCAGCCTGCGCTCGCTCGGGGAGAAGGGGATGGCACGAGCACCGTGCCACGGGGAAAGCTGCAAAGCAGGGGGGGAACCCCCCAAAAACACACCCTGGGCAGGGGCTGGAGGTGAGGTGGGCATTGGAGGGGAATGGGAACCAATGGCGGAATATTGTCGACGGATCGTTAGCCCCTTCAATATAATTAACAGTAATGGATTTATTGGCGGAAATTTAATGATTTGAATGTTAAATACCGGCCTGGAATTGCGTCACGCAGTCCACCCTTCATTTCCAGTTTCTGAGAGAACCAAAAAAAAAAGAGAAAGCCAGGCAGAAGGAGGGGAAGGTGCAGCCCTGGAGGCAGGGCCAGGCTGGCTGGTGTGACCATCCCTGCTCCTGGCTCAGCCTCCTCTTCCTGCAGCACCTGACGGCCCCGCTCGCTGCCTTCATTTCCTCCCGCAATGAGAAGATTAATACCATTGAGGACCACTCATCAATATCTTTGGACAGATCAACCAGAGTTTTCATTAAAGCTGTATTAATGCTTTTGGATACACAGCTGTGGATGGGGTAGGCTTCAAAACTCAGGCCCAGAGAGGGAAGGGAAGGAGAGGAGCAGTGCCTGCTCCCAGATGGGAGTTGAGGGAAAACCGTCCAGTTCTCGTTAGCAGCCTCTCCCACCAACATGTTTTGATGTATATTTCATGAGGATAAACAAACATTCATTTCACTTTGGGAAGGTGCTTGCTGTAATGTATTGGCAACCTCACCGGCAATGAGGGGACATTAATTTCAATTCTGGTGTTTAAACACCTTGTTGATTCCCAATCATTCATCCCTGGCTCAGCACATCCCTGGCATGGGGAAAAAAACGGACAAGCAGAGCCCCAGCCTCACCCTTCTGCAGAGAATGCTGGAGTTCATTTGCTATTTAAATGACTTAAGAAGGAGCAGACATTAGGAAAGAGGCAGCCCCACCTGGCTGCTTGCCTTGGGGGTGCAGCCTTCAGCCATCCCACAGAATCACTGAAGGAAAGCTCCCAGCCTAGGCAGGGAAACACTGTTCCTCAGGAACAGGCTCTGAGGAGTATTAGCAGCTACACTGAGGCATGGGATGTGCCAGAGGTGGAAGGACAATACCAGTGCTGGAAGACTCCTGAATCTTCCAAGACTCCTCAGCCTTCCAGCTCTGTATGCCCATCTCGAAGACAGAGGATTCTCAGTGTGGTACCAAAAGCAAACATCCTGCCCAGGGCACAGGGCTGGCCTTGCAGGGACAGGGCACCAGATGTGCTGCTGAGGATCCACCACACCTACCTCCTTCCAGAACAACCACTGTTTGGGGGAACACCTCAGCCAGCTCCCAGCTTCAAGCATTTGGGCAGATTTGTGGTCAGTGGGGTTCTGGAGATACACAGGTTACACTGTGAGAAAATGCTCACAGCATTCCCCAGGGAAATGCAGGTATGGATGCAGATGCCTGTGTCTTCTCTCCATGTCCAGCCCAAAGCTCCTTGCAGGCATGGCTGAATAAATGGAGCTGGCAGGAACTGAGCAGTGGAGGGAGCAAGGTGGGCATGGAGAGTGGAAGTGTCAGAGTCCCAGAGCTACCTGGGAGTGGGAAAATGAGAAGTATGGCCTGGAAAAGGACACAAGGTTCTGCTGCACAGCACAGGAGAGCAGGACAGGCTGAAGAAAGAGTGGTTGGAAAGCAACACCACGTTATTCCTCTCACACACCTCTAAGAGGTGATGCTGCTTGCAGAAAGGCTTTTTTAAAATAAGCTGTGGATTAAGATGCACAGAAACAGGAAAATGATGCCTTTAAGAAACAGTGAGGTGGTGTTTATGTGAGTGCCACAGAACTTGCTCATCCCACCCCACCCTGAACACATCCACCACCACTCAAAAGATGGGAACTCCAGCACAGCTCTCCCTCTTCCAAAAAAGAGAGATCCCATCGAAAGACTAACAAACAGATATTCACCTGAAAAGCCAAGACAGGAGAGGGCAGGGAGGAAGGTACTGCACAAGGGACAGCCAGAGCTGCCCCCTTGTTTTTCCTCCCACTTTAATCCTCCTGCTTCTTTTCCTGATCACCAAATATGCCAGATATCCTCCACACAAGGTAGGCTTTAAAGAAGTTTGAGCACCTGACATACATCAGCAGCTCTCTGGGAGCACTGTAGAGCAATTGCAGTTGTTTAATATGAAGCATGCACAAAGAGACACAGACACACACATAAATGTAGGCAATGACACAAGAATATTTCTCCTTTTGCTTTGTTTTGTGTGATCTGCTTTGTGGGGACACGATGGAGGCAGCAGCACTGTCTCCCTTCTCATCCATGCATCTCTGTTTTTAAGGGTAAAAAGCTGCTTTAAGAAGAAACCACATTAATACCTAGAAAGGAGTTTGTGACAGGAGAGTTGCCATGATCAGGGGCACAAGGCAGCCAAGCAGGGACAGACAGAAAACATCTTGTCCCCAACACCTTCTAGGACCTGATCCCAGTGCAAGGGTTTCATCAACACCAGGTGATTCAGGAGGCAGGATGGTCCCTTGGTGACTGAATGGCCACTCCAGCCCCATCAGAAATCCCTTCCACACCCTTCAGCAGAGCTGATGAAGGTCTGTGTTCCTCCCAGAAATTCCCCCATTTCTCTGTCCTGACTTCTCCAAAGCCAAACTTTCAGCAGCATTGCAAAGGACACAAATGACCTGCTGGCAGCCCCCATGGAGACACAGCTGGACTTCACATTGTTGGCTGGGTAGGGTTAAACCCCACTGAACTGCCCATTTCAGCTCCTCACAAGGAGCATATTCCATCCCAAAGAGCTCCAAACTGGCCAGTGAGGCAACACAGAGGCAAGGACCAGGCCACACCACTGTGATCCCAACTGCTGACATCCAGCAAAGCCAGCCCAGCTCCTGACACTTCCCCATCCTGCTGGGGCCATTGGAAAAGAAAGATCCATGGTCTGAAGTCATATGGAGAAATCCCAGAGCCTTTTTCCCTCTTGCTTCCCTCCCACCCCATTCAATAATCCTGTTAAACTGAACCCTGGCTGGATTAATCTCTTTCCCCAGACAAATGGGCGATTATTCAGGCGTCACATTGGGATTTTTAGGGTTTGTGTGCATTTCTACTGATCTTCCCTTGGCTTCTTTTGTAAATGGCTTTTACTGCTCCCCCGACAGCGTGCACGATTCAATTCAGCCTCTCTATTAACATTTCTGATACAAATACCTGCTCCCCAGGGCTACCCACCACAAATATCAGCAGAGCTTTGGGCAATCCTCCCCCTACCCCACCACCAGTTTGGTGGCTGGAAAAGCCTACAGCTACTCCTATTTGTCCCTAAAAGTGCTCTTCTCTCCAAAGCTTGCTGAAGAGACAAGCTCTAAAAAATACTCAACCTATGGCAAAAGCATCCAAAAACCAACTCCTAAGTGAGCCTGGCAAATCCAACACACACCTTGGGCAGCCTGAGACACCTTCCTAGTGAAGTCAGCTGGATTTGGCTATCAAACATCCAGGGGTAAACACCTAACTCAAGCAGGAACATCAGGTGCCTGTTGAACCTCCTGCCCAGGGGAATGAATGGGGACTTGCTAGGGAAAGCAAGGAGGAAATACAAGGTGACACTGAAGATGGTGCTCAAGTTGCTTGCCTGGAGAACAGGTTGTCATCAATAAGGAGATGACCTCCTGTGACAGCAGGGAACTGGCCCTGGTGGCCACATCCCAACAAGGTCAGTGTCCCTTTTACCAGTAATCAAAGGAAGTGTTTGGGATGAGGACACATCATCCCTTACCCTCCATGAGGATGTGTAACATGTGGTCCCCTGCCCTGAATGAGGTTCCTTTACTCCATGGAACACCTCTACAACCCAGCTTCTCATACACCAGGCCAACAGCTCACATTGCCATCATTCCACATCAGTATTCCTGCACATGCAATTCTGAGTGTGCACAAAACCAAATAAATGTGTTTTTGTGAACAGCACAGAACCAGGCAGCACTCAAGCACTCCTTTACTCTTTGAAAAACAACCTGCTGTTGAGGTTGCTCACTCCCAGCCCCAACTAATGCCATCCCATAAAAGCCAACAAGCCCTTTTGCACTGCCCAGATGTTTTCCCTGCATGTCCCCAGCTATATTTCTATACTTCAGTGACTACAATAAGTTGAAACTAATTTACACTCAGGCTTGCCCTGCCAAGGCGAGCTGGCGAGGAGGAGGCAGCTGGACCGTGGAGCTCCAGGAGTGTTCAGCAAGGCCCAGCCTGCTCTGCCTGCTGGTGGCCATGCAAAGGAGCACGGCGTGCCCAGGATGCCAGCGTGACCCCTCAGCTGCCAGCAAAGAAAAGAGAACAAACCAGAGCAGAGAGCAGCTCTGCAGCTGCAGGGAAGAGCTCAGTGGCATTGCTGCCAGATACAGGGCAGTACTTGCATTTTTGGACTTTTGTCCCCCCTCAAAGCTCCATGAGAATCATCACAGCATATGGTATCAGAAAATAAAGCACAACATAGAGCAGTGCTGATCGAGGTTTTCCCCATGGCTTAAGAAATCCTCAGAAAACCCAAACCAGTATTTCCAGCTCCTCTGGGGAGGCTGGTTTGTGGCACTCAGAACATATGAGATACTTCTTGACACTGCTAGGAGAGAGGAAGCTCTGCCACTTCCTGCCCAGATCCTGGACTGGGCATGGCAGAGGAGGAGAGGTCCTCAGGAGAGACCTGGAGAACTGCAGGAGAAGGATGCTCTGCAGCTCTCAAGAAATCTTTCCCATTCCCTTTGCAGCAAAGGACACCCCAGGATGCCAAACAGACCAAAAAGCCATAACATCCACACACCCCTAAGCCTGACTTCCCTAAATCAGGATGGAGATAACCCAGGCAAAATTCCTATTAACCAGCTAATGCATGTAGCAGTGTTTCCCAGGCAGGGCTCCTCATGGCTAAGTTACAGTCTTTATCCCCCAATTTCCCTTCATCATTTGTCATCTTTCTTCACATCAACTCAGTATTTCCTGAATTCTCAAGTACTAACAGGCTGGGAAAGAAAAAAAAAAAAAAAAAGAAAGAAACTATGAGGAAAGTGCTTATGAACCACTAGAAAACTGGTTTATGTTTCCTACCCCTCTCTCTTCTCTCAGACTTCCCCCTTTCCACCTTGGGCCTCCAAACACTTCCAGTAGGCTCTGGATCTGCTCAGACATGCTGGCCTGGGGGAGAAAATCCAGCAAGCAAGAAGGCAGAACCCCACCTGCACCACCAGCTCCATCACAGAGACCTCCAGAAGGCAACCAGGCAGTCTCCAAAGCAAACCAAAAAGGAATGGATCATTTATTTACCTACCCCCCAATGCTTCTTCCTGACTGAGGTTACCCCCCTCCCTTGGTTTCCTAACAGAGAGGATTAACTGTCAAAGGGGTGACCCAAAAGGAAAGCAGAATGGCTGCAGAGCAGGGAAACCATGAGGAAAAACAAACCAAAATTAAATAAAAATATGACAAGAAAGGGGGTTTAAAGACAGGACTAGGGAAAAAGCAATGGCACAGGGAAAGGGGAAGGGGGGGAATTCCTGTGGAAATCATTAATACTCCAGGAACCTTCAGGACTAAACCTGAATACAGACACTTAAGCTCTCAGCTCTGCCATTAACGCTAGGGCCTAAATTATTGATCTTTTGCCTTTATCAGCATAACAGTCACGTCCTGGTATCAAGATCTAACTACACTGCGGTCCCTGTGCTGCAGCCACTGAAATAATTAGGAGAAATTCTCATTAAAGGAGAGTGAAAGGTTCAGAGATGGAGACAGAGAAAAGGGTCTGGGAGGGTGTTTAATGTCTTCCACGGGGTCGAGAGAGCGCTCTGATCAAATCCCCGCGCGAGGCCGGGCAATGACAGCTTATCAAAAGGAGAAGTCCAAAGCCCTGCCACAACTGGCGGCCACCATGTGCTGGCCACAGGGCCAGTAGAGGGAGGTGGGGGCAAAAGACATGAAAAATAAATTTAAAAAATAGAATTAATAATGGAGAGGCTGCTGCAGGCTTGCTCGGAGTCTGAAAAATGCAGCCTGGGGTACAGAGAAGGGGTGAAGGGAGGGGAGAAGAGGAGGAAGGAGCCCAGTGTCATTCCCAAGGAACATGGGCAGGGGTCTCCCTATTTCATTCTGGACTGCACTGCTCAGGATCCAAAAGGAAACTGGAAAGCAAAAAGGGAGAGTAGCAACACTGAAGCAACACTGTGTGCACAGCCCAGAGGATGGAGGAAAGAAGGCAGGAGGACACGGGGAAGAAGCCCAGCCTGGTGGTGGCACTGGCCCCAGCCCAAAAGCATAGTGGAAATATTAAAAAATTTAAAAAATAAATGTCAAAAAAAGGGGGAAATGCACCCCCACCAATCTGAAATACCACAAAACGATTCACAAAGCCCAGTGTAGAAAAACAATCCAGTCTGGTGGGCAGCAGAAAGAAGTCGCTGGAGATTTCGGAGTGATTGGGGAGGGGGTGATGGAAAGATAAGGGGAGTGATGGAAGAGGGGGGAGAAGGACAGGGATGAATGTGGAGAGCCTGTCCCCTCCCCCCTGCACACACAAAGTTTCCCTATATTTAACGTCAACGCGCTGTAATTTAAAAGAAAAATTCCATTTCACTCGGCTAATCAGAATGGTTAGAGAGACCATTACCACAAACACTGGGAACATCTGAAATTGATTATTTTTTACTTGGCGCAGTTAATGAAATCCTCCAGCGGCCGCGGGCGAGCGCGGCGCCGGGGCCAGGAGGGGCCAGGAGGGGCCGGCACCGCTGACCCCCGAGCCCGGAGCAGCCCAGCTCCCTGCCCAGGCTCCCTGCCCACCATTTTGTGCAGGCTGGAGGTGTTTAGCATGGGCGGCACATCCCGTAAGGAGCACCACATCATTAAATGTCTTGGGCTGGTGCGGCGGGGAAGAGAAATGCAGGATGTCACCGGCTGATAGGGAGAAGACTCGGAGGTTATTTATTAGCGGACACTTACCACAAACTGCATTTGCTCCATTTGCATTCGATACGCTGCAGCCGGCTTAGCGCCGGGAAAAGGAGGGTGGGATGGAGGGAGCAGCACCCCAGCCCTTCCCTGCTCTCTCCTGCTGCTCCCCACCCACCTCAAGCCCTCCAGAGCCATGCCAGTCCCACCAGAGCCACGTGTCTATCTGCCTGCCTTGGCAGCCAACTTTCCCAAAGAAGCCATGAGGTTCCCCATTGATGCTCCCCACTGATGCTCCCCATCACCATGGTTCAAATCGATGCCTTGCAAAGGCTGACCTAGAGCAGAGGCTGGACAGAGCTAAAGAATAAAGCAGGGATTTATTAGGAGGCCTCAATAGATCCACCTTGGGCAGCACAAGAGCCCAGCCAGGGCTACACACAAGATGGGTCCAAAATGGTGACAAAATGCACAACCTGTCACGGGGTCTCTCACTTTTATAAGTTTTGCTCCATTTGCATATTGGACTTAATTGTCCAATTAAAGCTTTAGCCCATGCAGTCCCATCCTGCTTGTTTTTCTCTCTTCAGCCCACGCTGTTTGTGCTCTTTGGCCTGAGATTTGGATCAGTTGTCCCTGGTTCCCAGCTAGAGAAGGAAATGTTTTGTCTCCCTACTCTATGAAGAGATCTCACCATCCCCTCATATGAAGCCCAGATCCACACTAAAGCAGCACAGAATCTGAAAAATATAAAAGCTCAAACCTGAGGCATCAAAACAACCAAGCTGCAGTGTCCAGCCAAGGTCCCCAGAGCTTCCCTGTGACCCTCTGGCCACTGATGCAGGACAAACCCTTTCTGCAAGACCATCCAGAGCAAAACACCCAGCAGCTCACTGGACACTCGGTGTGTTGGACACCCAGCCCACTGCAGCTGGGTCACAAATCCCTCCTGGAAGCATCATGAGGGCATCCCAACACATCTCTGCCTCAGATGCAGGCACATGCAGGGGGCCACTCTCCCCTCCACCCTGTGGCCACAGCCTCTCTCCCACCTCCGAAAAGTGGCCGAGTGTAATTACGCAGAAAGCTCCTCTGGAGCTATATCAATAAGACAGACGTCTGTTGTATCATTCTCTCTCAGTAAGGCATTTCTTCTCCCCAATTGCTCATATAGAATCATAGCCTAATAGCATGCTATTAACATAATTGCCAACACAACTAGTGTTCCGTGTCTCACAGCCATTTGCTTATTTTGCCATAAAGAATATCAAAAGCAGCCCCCAAAGCCGTGCGGCCGAGAGAGGGGCCCGGCTCGGAGCAGCGCGGCACCGGGGCCGGCCCCAGCTGCGGACCGCGGCACCGGCGGCGCGCGCCGGCCCGGCTCCCGAGCAGACGTGTGCGAAGACCTAAACAGATTCTGCCAGGCGAAATGAAATTCCCATTATTTTTAATTAATCCTTAATTAAAATATATTACTCCGCAGATTCCGCAAATCTCTCTTAATATGCAAATGCGGCCCATTCAAGGATATTTACATATCATTAATTAAAACGGCACATTCTTTCAGTCTAACAAGCTGAGAGCCGTGTCTGTTGCCACACTGGCAAGAAAGCTGGGCCTGGCACTGCCAAATTCGTCCATGAGAAAGATGTTCAGTGTCATGGCAGGGTGTGAAAGCACGGGACAGGGACAGATCCCAAGAGGAGACAGGTTTGGGAGATCCCAGTGTGCAGCAGAAGAGCACCCCTGAGCCTGGCTGGAGTGGGTGGACAGGAATGCACACCAGCACCACCACAACCAGGGAGGAAGCTGGTGCTGCAGAAGAGCCAGGGAGATGGCCCAGGCTCTGATCACAGCATCAGTGCTCACACACACACCTTGTTTGAGGTCAGCCAGTTCTCCACGGCCTTCGCTGCCAGGGGCTGTGCTGTCCTACCAAGGTTTGTCACCAGGGCATACTTCTGCTCTTCCTTGTCTGCCTCAGCTTCTGAGCATGGAGACCTCCCTGCTTCCAAACTTTGGGATACATCACCTGCAACAGTCAAGTTCCCAGCTCCAAATTCCCTCTGGGCTGAGGAAGACAACGCACCCCATCAGAAAGGTCAGACCCTGCAAGCCAAGCCAATGCTCCAGCCTTTCAAAAGGGTGAAAGCACAGAGGTGACGATGAGCTGGCTTGAGGGAAGACGGACCTTCTGTCCCCCAGCAATCTCCTCCATGGCTCTGCAAGAGGAGTCTGTGCCTCCTTCCCAAGGTGGAGGGGACAGGTTCTTTGTGCAGCAGCACCAATGCAGACACAGCACCTGCAGCTCCCACCCCAACCGCCCGTCCAGCAGCGCTGCAGAACGCGCACGAATCCCACCAGAGTGTGAGACAGCCCAGAGGTTCACTGCTGCTCCAGCACGGCTCTCACAGCTGCAGACAATGCTGTGTTTAACACTCTGGAGAGGCTTATCAGGTCACTGACCAGGCACAAATCCAGCCTTCCAAAGAGCCAGCAGTTTTGCACACAGTGTCAACTCCCTGTTCCTGCCTACAGACCTGTGCCTAAGTCTCCCATGGGCGGCTGTCAACATAAGTGTCAAGCACCCAAAAGCCAGGCAGCAGCTCCATCCCAGAAGAGGAAGGCCACCAACAGCCAAAAAAGTACCTGTGTCTTCATGGCTCCACTGGTACCTGAAAGGAAATGCTGGCCAAGTCTTCACAGTGCTGTGCCAGGACAGAGCCACGTCTCCCTTCACAAGCTGGACATTCTGCTCCCAGAAACCTGGAGGTTTCCAGCCTTCAGGACTGATTTCTGTGAGAATGACAGCCCCACTCTCATCGTCTCACTACTGTCACTGCCTTCTGCTAGAAGAGCAGACAGCAGAATTTCAGCCAGCAGCTCCTCACGTGGGACTGACAGATAATTCTCAGCAACAATTAATAAGCCTCTGTCCTTCTCCGGTGCTTTTCATCAGAGGACTTCAAAGTGCTTGACTGAACTGCTCTCCACTGCACTCCAGAGCAGAAGCAAACCCATCCCAACCCCTTAGCCCAGATGGGGAAACTGAGGCACGGTGCAGAGGGACCTGTCCCAGCCACAGAAGGAGGCTTACACACAGAGCAAAACAAAAGCTGCCCAAGCTGGGTGAGAGAATTTGTGCTGAGCATCACCAAACACATTGCTCTCTCCCTTTTTGGTTCTTCCCCAGAAAGCTGCCACCAGGCTTTGACACATCCGTGTCCACATTCAGCCTGGTGGCACGGCCACCCTGAGGCACCCACACCACACAGGCACCTGCCATGCCACACCTTCAGGCTCTCCCTGAAAATGATGTTCAGACCTCGTGAGCCTTTGCTCTCTTCAGAGGAGGAGGAGGAGACAGTGGCACCATTACCAGCCAGCTGAGAGGACAGGACCTGAGCTACTCAAATCAAGATGACCTGGCTGCATTTCAAGCCTCCCATGGCCAGGAAAAGGGGCAATACCTCCATGACCAGGTTGATACTCACGCTGAGTCCAGTTTGGGCCACACTTACCCCTTTTGGTTACACAGTAAAAAGGGGCACGTTCATACTATCTGTGGCTGAGGCTCTAACCAGAGAGGCAAATCAGACCGAATGATTGCTTTTCTTTTTCTCTTGCCTTTTCTCAGGATAGCTCAGG
>WBNP01004694.1:34617-71127 GCA_013401095.1 Passerina amoena | reverse complement strand
GAAAATATTTCTGCTTTATCTCAGATTGCACCTTCTGCAAGTTTTCATTTCACTCAACTCCTCTTCAGATCTTCAGTGCCATAGCAGTCCAGGGAGCTCCAAGGCCCATGCTAACTAAACATGGCAGGTGCTGCCAGAGGGGCTTGTCTGGCCTCCACAGCATCTTTGGTCCACATCCTTCTCAAGAAGCAGGCATGGGGAGTCTGAGCTGGCCTTGAAAGATCCATTCACCTCCTGCACCAACCTGCTGAAGAGGTGCCCAGTGTACCAGAAGGCACTGCCCAATCCACCCCAGAACACCTTCCTCACCAGCAGGCAGCTTTGGAGAACCTTCCACTGATCCCCAAGCACCATGTGATGGCCTCAGGAGCTGCCCAGGCCCACTGGCTTTATCCTGCTTTCCAAAACAGCCTCAAAGCTCCCCAAAATGCTCCCCCCAGTCTGGAGCACTGCAGGGACAACACACCAAGAGGCACCAAACAGCTGATGAATTATGCCAATTAATACTCCTGTGGCATCTCCTGCTATGGAGAGGTGTTTGAACCCTGGCGGTCCTGGCGCAGGGCCAGCTGAGGTGATTAAATCGTGCCTCCCTCCGCTCTCCCTTTGCAGTTCCAATTGCACGTGAAATTGCTCCTCACCTCCCAGCACACCCAGCTGTGCCCTGGACACCAGCTCAGGGTTAAAAGCCACTGCCACAAGCCACAGCTCCAGGCCGTGGCTCCTGAGCCCACCAGTTCAAACTGTGAGGACAAACACACAGACACTTCTGCCTTCTCCCCACTCTGAGCCTTCTTCCCTTCATTCCTTTCACCCAAAATTTGCTGCTGTAGGCAGTGGAGCAGGTCTGGGGTTCCTCCTCTGTTCTCCAGGCTGGGGGAGCAAGCTCCAGGCTCCCCAGGCAGTGACAGTGCTCCAGCCCATGCAGAGGGACAAACCTGCTGTCCCCTCTCACCATGTGCTCCCCTTCCAGCAAGCAAGGCAAAGCAAACACAAACACCACAGACTGTCACAGCTTCACAGCCAGCGAGGGCACCAGGGCAGGAGGTCACTGAGGAACCCCAGGGCCACTTTGTCACCCAAGCTGGTGTTCTCCAAGCCAAACCCTCCCAGCAGCACCCACCAGTGGCCCTGAGAAGCCAAACCTGGGTTGCAAAAGGGTCTCAGCTATCCTAGAGAGGCCCTGTCCCCCTTGGCTCTTGCTCTGCTCCCCTGTGCCCAGCAGATCCCAGACCCAGCACAGGCTGTGGTCACCCCAGTGGGGGGGGACATCAGGAACAGTCACAGAGGAGAGGGCTGTCCCTCCCTGGCCCTGCTGACACACTCCACCATGGCACTAATCCCATATTAATACGCTCCCCACAGCTGAAGCAGCCAAAGTAATGAGAAAGCCCATCCACGAGGAGATAATTATATTACAAAACTATTTTAAATCAATGAGAGCCAAGATGGATGGGGCAGGGAGGGTGCTGGGGACAGGCTGCCATCACTCCAGGTGTCCTCCATGGTCCAGTCATCTCCAAAGGGCTGGACTCCCTGGTTAGGGAGGGCAGGGAATCCCCAAGCTTTCTGTGCCAGGGGCTGGGCAAACCAGGCACGAGCAATACTAAAGCAAAGTGAAACATGACCCAGCAGAGCATGGCCTCAGAGCTGATGGGACCCTGCCAGTGTGGCTTTTAGTAGCCCTACTCTCACAAGGAGACAGGAGCTCACTTCAAATTCACCAGCTCTCAGAGACAGGGGATGGCAGCTTTCATTTACAGCCACTTGCAAAGCTCATCCCAGCTTGAGGGCACAGCCCAGAAGGTGGAGCAGGAGCTGAGAATCAGCCACTTGGTTTGTAAAACAGCACTCTGACACTCACTGCTGCCTCCTGTGTGGACAAGACAGAGCAGGGCCTGAGGAATCCCAGAACGGTTTTGGTTGGAAGGGACCTTAAAGATCACCTCATTCCAAGCCCCTGCCATGGGCAGGGACATGTTCCACTAGCCCAGGTTGCTCAAAGCCAAGATGTACTCTGCAGAGAAGGCCATCCCTCCCTCCAGGCCCACCGAAAAGGACTCAGGACCAAGGACAAAGTCACCACCTCTGATGTGCCAACACATCCAACCTCCAAGAGAAACCCCAGCTGCAAGGGAAGCAGCTTAAAAGGAAGAAGAGCTGGAAAAAGGGGAAACCCAGGAATCAAAGGAACCCCTAGGGCACACACCCTCCCCCTCCCCTCCTCCTTTTGCGCCTTGTTCCCTCTCTCCTTTCCCCGGCCAGGTTTAATTTGACACCTTGAGCTTTGGTAACGAGGTGGGGAGAGAGGAGCCACAGCGGAATTCATTAGGCTGAGCACTGCAGGGCCCGCTCTCGGCGCGCTAATGACATCGGAGGATAGGGAAACGAGACAGCCGCCACGCAGGATGAAATAAACATGAGCACTGTCAGCACTGACAGCAAAAGGGACAAAATAAGGCAGGTAGAGACCTTTCCCCAGCCGTGCAATGCAAAGCGACAGCTTCCCAAGCCCCCTGCCCGCGGATCCCCTCTGCCCTCAGCCCGGCAAAGGGGAGGGCGCCTGAGACGGCGATGGGAAAGGAAAGCAGCAATTAAACCGCTCTTCCCATGATCAAATCACCTTTCCTATGATTAAACCACCCTTCCCCAGGCAGTCCCAGCTGGCCTGCGTGATCCCAAACTCCGTGCCTGGTCACTGGGTGGGGGTTCTGGGGGTGCTGTCTGGGCCTGGGGTACCCTTCTCCCTCCTCCCGACAGCACAGGGAAGGGCAGCAGGGTGAGACAAGGATGGCACAAATCCCCCAGGCTCATCCCAGCAGCAGCCAAGGGGGAGAGCAGCACTCACCAGTTGGTGTCCTGGCTACAGGAATCCATGGCTCTGGCACAGCTTCTGCCAGCACTCACTGCCCTCTTTGATCCTGGCAATATGCAGGCAGCGTTCAATATGCAATATGCAGGTGAGCAAACTCTGCTCACCTGCAAACCCTTCTCCCAAGTCCATGAGTACTCAGCTACATCATTCCTAGCGACACTGTCACGTTTGAGGGGCAATATGCAAGTTGCAAAGGACAGGAAAGCTGCAGGATCTAGAAGGATCTCTGTCTAGCTCAGGGCCCAGCACAGCTCCTCTTGGTGCCTTTGCTCTGCCCATCACTTCCCCAATGCATCAGGCAGCACAACCAGGCCAGACTCTCCTGCAATGCCCCTGATGCTCTGCAAGCTGAAATACTTCTCAGCCCAAGAGCAACACCAGGGTTTCCTGCCCTCCAGAACACTGACCTGCCCCATGCCTCTGTGTTTCCCATGAACACAGACACACAGCACAAGAGCTTAATGCCCAGCAGATCACTTGGGTTGACAGATGCTCTCTTCCCATCAGGAATCTGAATTTTCTGCTTGGGTTTGGGGGCAAGTTTTTCTGGCTGGGCAAAGTTTCCAGAAGGCTCTTTTACAGCATTTTCACTCCACTGCCTTTAGTGCTCCCAGTTGTTGGCTCTGCTCCCAGGACACAGCAGCATGCAGGAGGGAAGGGCACACGAGGGAAAAAAGCGCAAAATTCTGGAAAACAAGAGCACTGAGTACCACTCCTGTATTGGCTCTTGGCCTGTATCCAATCTGAACAAGTCACGTGTGCACACCTGACTCAGTTTCCCCATCTATTAAAATATCCAAATCTTCATCTGTCCCTCTTCTCCTTCCATTTCACACCAAAAACAGCACTTACCAACACATGCACTGCAAGATTTGCTGCATCTTTGCCACCCTGATTTTCACTCCAGCAAAGAACCCCCCACGTTGATGGGAATACAAGACCCATCATATGGTTTAAATGACCCAGGGCTGTTTCCCAAAGTCCACTTAAAGGCCAGGAACATTTCCAGGCTCAGCCACTCAGCCACTGCTCCATCCTCTGCTTTTATTCCTTCTGCCCCCCCCCTCCCCCAAGCATTCCTTGAAAGCGAATGGCAATTGAGTTTGTAAGTCCCTATTCATCAAGGAAATTAATTCCTTATGCATAATTCATTTCTTTTGTCAACTTTTTTTTTTCCCCCCAAATGCTCCCGAAAGCATCAGGAGTGGAAGCAGCAATAGGAGAATGGGAACACAAGAGGTTGAGGAGGGGAAGAGAGAGCCTTGCTTAGAGTTGACCAGCACATCACTCCAACTCCCCAAGTGCCTCAGGAGATGGCTGAGGAGGAGGGAGGCCACCACAAACTCTGAGCTACCAACAAGCAGTGAGTTTGCAGGTGGGATAAAGACCTTGTGGGCTCCAAGTCTTTGCTGTGTCTGTGTTGCTGCCCATACCTGGAGGCAGTCAGGCTGAGCATGGTCTCAGTGTAGCTGGGCAGCATCCTGAGTAACAACTGAGAGCCCAAACAATGCTCCAAGGCTGGCATGGAGCAGGGAAAGCAGGATGCCCAAAAGATCAAAGACAGAGGGAACTTCAATAGTGAAATCACAGCATTCTGGTCACTGCCTCAGTGGGGATGGCAGCTCTGCTCAGGCTTTCTGCCCTCTCATGGCAGGTTATGCCAGCTTTGTGATGCTCTGGAGGGACATGTCCCTTCTGCAGGTGCAGAGCCAGCTCTCCAGCCTTCACCACACGTCTGGTCTGTGGGGAGGCATCCGCCTGTCTGGGCTATTTATGGAGGAGAGCTCTGGAGCAGTGTCAGAGCCCTGCTGACTGCAGAAGCACTGCACATAGCTTTACCTTCTTGCAAGCCCAAGTCTGGAAGGAGGCCTGGAGGTAGCACTCACACCCTGCCAGCTCCTGAAAGCACAATGCAGGAAGATAAACCCAGCTGCAAAAGGAAAAGCTGGCTGGAGATGAGCCATGCCTGCACTCAGAGAGGACTCTGAAGCCTAGAGTCAGGATGGGCCCATGCCACCAGCAGCACAGATTATTTCTCTGCAGCATGGAAGGCATGGCACAACTGTCCCTGCCAGCTCCACCTTCCCAAGGCGAGGAGATGCCGGCTCACTCCAGCATTGGCACAGCCCTGCTCAGACACGGGGACACCACTGCTGAAACTCAAGCTGGAAGTGCTGCAGCCATGTCCATGGCCATGGTCCCAGAGGGACTGGGCACAGCAGCAGCTTGGCTTACAGGGCTCAGTTTACCACTGACCTATCAACATTTACACTCGTGCATGGCCAGCAAACCACCCCCAGATACCTGACCAAAAAAGACTGTGGCACTTGGCCCGTGCTGCTAATCCCCAAACTTGAGGAGAAGTTCACACACACGGCGCTCACACCCACGTAGCACCACTTCCCACCCGGCAAGCTGGGAAACCCCAGATAAATAAAGCTTAATTGCTGCTCCTCCGACACGGCACGCGCAGGCGAAACGCGCGGTAGCCGAACAAACAGCAAAGCCCTGGGATTTCCTGACTCCCCCGCACACCAGACCCACCAGTTAATGTTCTGCTGAAGCCACCAGGCCCACTGCCTGCCTTACCTGCACACCTGGTATCGCTCATGAACCAATGTCTCCCCCTGCTAGGGAGGGGAAGGTGCTTTTACAGTGAAGCTGAATTTGTTTAGGGCTTCTGCGCTCCCGGCTCTCCGTGGCACTAAAGGAAAGGAGGAAATTAAGCCGTGTGCTGAGGGGCCACTGCCATCTCCGACTGTCCACAGAGGGGACACAGCCCTGGCTGCATCCCACCCCAGCCCACGGAGCAAAAGGCAGTGATTGTGCTGTTCCCAGCCCTACATTTGGACACTGAGTAACGCCACCTTGTCACGGGGGTACAGAGAGAGTTTGCAACGCCCCATTTAACTGCACTGTACTCCTATCCACAGGCTTCATCAGCATATTTCAGCAGCGCCTTGATGGATGAAGATAGATGGGAGAACATCATCCTTGGTGAAATCACTGTTTTATCAAGGTTAAACCATCCTCATGCTGCACCATCTCCCTTTGTTGCTGCGTTTCCAATCACAAAATTAGCGGCAGACACAACGCACATTTGCATGGACCTTGTTTCTCACTGCCCAGCTCATCCCTTCCCTCTGCAGGATGGACAGCGAGGGGAAGCACAGGGAGACCCCTCCCACCTTCATGCCTACAATGTCTAGTTCTGAGGACCCAATGAAAGCCAAAATCTCTACAAATTTCACGATGGCCTCCGCAGCATGGAACTACATTGTCCATCAGCGCTCTCCAACAGCTCCCACCAGAGCCAAAGGACCACCAGCCCCTCTCTCTTCACCCTGGCACACCACATCTGCTGTCAGCTTCTGTGGAGTGAGTGCTAAAGCTGTGGCAAGCAGAGGATGAGGAAGGAGAGCAGGAGGAAGGTAGGCTTTTGGTAGAGCCAGATGGTCTCATGGTGAAGGTACCAGGGGAATGGGATGCAGAAGGGCAGCAGCACAATAAGTCATCTTTTTCCATTGAAAGCCCAGTAGGATGCGGGTTGGAAAGCCTGGGCAATTTGAGGAAAAGGGCACAGGAGCCAGGGAGGGAGGGGAAAGGCTTTTATCTCCAGGTCAGAAGTTCAACCCCAGCCCAAGACAGCGGCGACAGAAAGCTGTTGCCTCCTGACACCTCTCCAGCAGCCAGCTGGGCAGGGTGATGGATGTCCATGCAGCTCCCAGCCCAGCACTCCACACATCCACCTGGCAGGCTGGGCACATCTCCTTCCAGCTCCTCCCAAGAGCTTACCCTTCACGCTCAGGGCACATGGCCTGCAGCAGCACCAGGCAGAGTCAGCTCCCCTCCATACCCCAAGCACACTTCAGAGCACTGTCAAACCCTCTCCACGGATCCCTCTGCCAAGGAAGGCTTGTTCCCCCACCCTGCTTAACCGAAAAGGAGAAATGGGTGGCCTTGAGTGACATCCCCCATGGGTCACCTAATATTTCCAAGATCACACAGAGTACGCTTGCTGTGGAGAAGACCTTGTGCAGGACCAACACCCTGTCCATCTTACACAAAATCATCCAACGTGTTGCCCTCAAAACCTGCTGGAAACCCTAGACCACAAGCTCCCCAATGCCTTGGACTCATTTTGGAGACCTTTTGAGGCTGAGTCATCCCTGCCTGGAGGCGAGGCCCAGCAGAGGACAGCACCTGTTACCCCTGCGGCCCCGAGCCAGGCACTCGCTGGAGGAACATGATCCCAGCAGCTCGGGAATACGTAAGGACAGACGGCCAAGGTGGGCAGCATACAGCTTTTAAACAGTCCACAGGACCCCTCTCAGTAGCCCCAGGCTTCTAAATACCTTTTAAAAAATCTGTACCCCCCTTTACAGCAGCGTTTGACTCTGCAGGGCGCTATTAAGTTACAAGAATATCTCTGGGCCCAGGGCCAGCGGCTGTGTTGTGTGGTCCCCATTAAACACAGATGGGTCGGACTGCCTCCTGCAGGGAGACCTGCTCCAGCAGTGGCTTTGCGTCTCCATCAGGAAAAAGTCAGCCTTGGCAACTAGGATTTCTACCTAGACCATCACTCGTGTTGCACAGGCTCCCTTGGCACTTTTCAACCAAGTCTCAATGGTGTTTTGCACCAAGAAAAAGGGGTGAGTTGGCTTGCAATTGGCTTTACATTTGGGGAAACTGAGGCACGGGCAGCCCTGGGGGCCAGCTCAGGCTCGTGAAATGCTGCACTAACCAGTGTGACTGCTGCACAGCCACCCCCCTTCCCCAGCTCCTCTGACACCTCCTCTGGACCAGCTCCAGACACAGCCGGCCCGCGGGGGATGCCAGCCCTCCCTCCTGCAGCAGGATCTCTCCTCTGCTCTTTCAGCAGCAGGGAAAAGCATCCCTGCCACGCAGCTGAGCAGCCAAGTGACCCTGGCAGGCAGTGACCTGGGAGAAGGTCACTCAGTGAGCGAGCTGATGCCCTTGGGGGGCCGTGGCTGTGCGCACACGCACAGACACCCACAAACTTTCCACGAGAGGTGTCTGGTTTCACAGCCCAGCTCCTTCAGGGCCGCTTCCTGCGTCAGCAGCATCCAACAGGAGGGTGGCAAGCCTTGCCCTGACTCCCCATCCCGGTGCTGGGGCAGGCAGCTCCCCAGTTTGCACATGCCATCACAACAAGCCCCATGGAGAAGGAGCTTGGGATGAGATGCTCACAGGGAAGTTTCTTCCAAGCTCAGCGTGCAGAGCTTGGCTCACACTCCAAAGCACTACGGTTTACAGCCCTTATAAAAACATTTATATAGAAGCTGCCTGTTCTATGCATATAAGGCCAATGGCTTCAGACTTGGGCAGGCCCCAATGCCATATTCAGGTGCAGGAAATAGCCCAGCTTCCCAGTGAGCCTAGCACATCCAAAGCTGGACAGAAACCAGCCAGCACCACAGAAAGCCTCTCCAAGAGCTATATATGGATTCTGCTTTACCCTGGGAGAAGAGGGTGGGAGGGTTGTGCTGATCAGCACTCTTGAGACACAGCTACAGCAGACATGCTTCCAGAAAACTAGAGAATGGGTTTACAGCAGTTAAAAGCAAAAAGTGGAGATTTCCTCCACTTCACCCCATTCCAGAGTAGCAAAGTAAATGAGAGCATGGATTAAAGAGATGCAGCTTACACTAGATCCTCAAACAAAACAAAAGCAAGACTTTCTGCAGTATAAATATGTCACTGAGCACCACAGCTCTCAGAAACTGAGTACTGCAGCATCAGGCATTCCCAACAGCCCAGATCTGGCTTAACTCAAGGCATCCCGGAAGGAAAAGAACCAGCACCCAAATCTTTCACTTTTGCAGCAATAATGATTGCAGACAGGACCAGTTTCCTTTCACTCATTTCATGCTGATTGCCTGCAAATCTCCTTGGGCATCCCACTGAGGGCAGCAGAAACATCATCCCTCAGTTGACAGTTCATACACTGCCACCAAGGAAATGCCCTCTTCCTCAGTTTCCCCAGGACCCAAATGAAGTGTTCACTCCCGTGGCCATCCTAGCTGGCACAGAGCCATCCCTCTAACAAACTTACCCCCTCTTCCCAGTAAAAACCAGTTTGTTCCAGACCCATTAAGAGCTCACTGATCACAATTGCCCCAAACTTCTCCCCCAACCCTGACCTGGGCTGTCCTCTGCCACCACAGTGGCAGCACCTCAGCCACGGGACACTTGGGTATCTGTCCAAAGCAAAAACCTTCTGCAGAGCTTTGCTCTCTCACAGGCACAGCCTCTTCCAAGACTCAGATGTGTGGATTTCGGTTCCTGGACACAATAAAGAGAAATAAATCTGGTTGCTTTAGCCTCGGCACTGGAGAGGGAGTGATTTTCCCCAGCACTAATGGAGGTGCTTTTCTTTACATATATATCAGCTGAGATGATGTCAAGGCAGAACATTAAATTAGCCAGCCTCTATTAATTACAGCTCTCCTATAGCTCTTCCCATCTACCAAGTGCTTTACAAACAGCATTAATTCCTACACGTTATCTCTGTTCCAAAACCTCCCTGAGGAGCTGGCAAAGCCCCACAGCCTGGAGCAGCCTTGGAGCAACCAGTCCCCCACGCAGGCTCGTGGTGCCACCATGCCTTTGCTCCAGACCATTGTTTGGAGCTGGAGTGGGAGCCTGGATAATTTAGAAGCCATCAGAAGAGCCAGGACTTGACAGAGAAGTCTATCCCTGGCCAATCTCCCACGGGCTGGGGCTTACTGCTGTCCTCCCATCCCTGAGGGCTGCTGGCACTCCAAGTTCAGCATCTCTGCCTCGCCTCTCTCCCTGGCTGGAGAATTTCTCCCACCATTAAAATTAACGAGGTGGGTTTGAAGAGACGAGCTGGCTACAGAGCCCCCTCCTGTTCCTGGAGTTTGGGGCTGTTTTTAAATTAAGTTGCAGTCCTGTAAGTGCAAAGTTATCCCAAGCACCATTGACTTTACAGCTCGGCAGCGAGGAGCAGGGAGGGGAGCAGGGCACTCCTCTCCAGGCGCGCCGTAAAGCGCCCGGCGCGCGCAGATGCTGCTGCAGCTCTCCCTGCTCCGCTCCGGCCCCGCAGCGCTGCCCGTGCCAAGAGCTACAGCCTGGAAAATGGCACTTGTGCTAAAGTGCCCGCATTAATCAAATCTTCATTCCCACCAGCACACACAGAGAGAGAGGGGAAGAGGCAGAGGGAGATCCCACCAGCTCCCTGAGCCCAGCCTTGAGTCCAGCCAGGCTGGGAAGGAGCGCGTTCCAGGGCTTTGGTGCCACGAGGGCTGAACAGAGCAGCAGAAACCTCTGTGTCACAGCCTGCACACACCTGAGTGCTCCCAGAGAAAAAGGAGAAATCACAACTTTTCAAACTGGATTGTAGCAACAGGGCATAAGGGACCTACAGCAGAAGAGGAACACAGAATTCCCGACAAGATCATGGAGCTCTGCTTTGATTTGGGAGAGTGACAGCAACTTCCTAAATGCATCCCATCCCTCAGACTGCTGATCCATCATCCACAGCATGCTATGGAGACAAGCCCAGCCATAGAAATCAAGATGTTATGTGTTGGAACTCCAGACAACGAATCCAAAAGAGCAAACTCTAGATTTAGGATTACCCATAACACCATCCAAAGAAAGGGCAACCTCAGCATGTTACTCACAACTGGCAGGAGCAGAATGGATGGAAACCACATCAGCACCAACTTACTGGGAGGCTCAACACCACAGACCCTCACACCTCAAATCAGCAGAGGAAGGGCTGGGGCAGACACTTGCAGAATGATTCTGTATCTACCACTGGAACAGGAGCATCTCTGATGGATATTTTAAACTGTTATTAGACATCTACTGGAAAGCTGAGTCTTCCACCTTCCCAGGTGGATTTACACCTGCACACAACCTGAAGAACAGGTTACTAAGGAGAGCAAGAACCACCTTGATTTTAGTCTGCCCAGAAACCTCACACACTCCCATCTAGGTGACCGTAAGACAAAGTCTTACCCAAGCTTGTGGCTATGTGGGCCTGGAAAAAGGTCAAATATAGACCACCCAAACCCCAAATGAGAGCTCTATGAAACCAATCAGGGAAAAAAAAAAACAAAAACAAAAAAGCATTGAACACAAAGTGCAGAAATGGGAAGGTGAAGGAGGGATTCCCCTCCTCCCATTTTAATAACCCAATGCTGCAAGGACAGGAAGAGCTCTTCAAAATCACATTGAGCTGGGCACAGCAGCATCATGACCTTCACCAGTTTTCCGCTCATCGGAGAGGAAATGAATACAACGTGCTCCAGTTTCTTCCACTCTTCTGCCTTTTTCTCTTCCCCACTGACCCTCCAGACAACCAGAGAAGACAAATGTAATGCTCAGCAGCAAAGCCAGCCGGAGCATTACCGCACCAACATCTTGAGAAATCAGCCAGACTTCAGGTCAGACCTGTCCTTTCCCTGCTCCAAAGGGATGGCAGGAAGCAGCACCTCGGTGACCAGAAATGAGCCATGAATTGTCACAAAATCCCTTCCACACCCTACGTGTGCCAGACACTCATGGCTTCAGCATCCCTGCACAGGAAATGGGAGGATGCCCTATGGGTATGCTGCGACCTTATTCTCCCAACGTCAACAGCTGGGTTCAAGCCTCTTCCCCTCCACCCCATTAGGGGTCTGTGGCACAGGGCATCAGCAACAGCTCCTCCAGGCTTTACAAAGCAGCCTGGCAGCCAGATCATAGAAAAAGAAGGATACAGTACTCAACTGCCTGTTCCCTCCAAAGGAATCACCTCCCAACACAGGGTGCACAACAGCTTCGCTCAGCGCTCACAAGTGAGAAGAGGAAGAAGAGTCCACCTGAAGCCACTTTGCGACCGACCTCAAAAAGTTCATGCAGAAACCCTCCCAAAGAGCCTGGCAATAGGAGACACCGGTCTCCACTGAATCAAGATCTGTTATGTTGTAATATAATAGATGTAAATTAAAACAGAAAATCTATCATGCCTCTAATGTAGCCTGATAGCTGAGCGTGTGGATCCGTACAAGCAGAAGCACAGAGAGGAAGGGTGATATATGGCGAAGCTGGATGGAGGGTGAAAAGCGTGGCGAGACGAGCCGGAGAATGGCGCAGCCCGCTCTACGCTCCTCAGACCCAAGGGCAAGAGAGGAATAAATGTTGATTAGTGTTGATTTTGTCCGACGAACGCTTGTCGAGTGACAGTTGGACTAAGCTGCTCTGAAAGAGAAGCATTAATCTTGGTCTGGTTTAAGTAGAGTATATTAATTTGTGTCATTTTTACTAAGTCGTACTGAGAAAGGCTTCTTACTGCTTTGCATCTGACTGCTTTGGTGGTTTAGCCTACTTTATTTTTTTTTCCTCCTTTTTTCCCCTCCTTCTCCCTTTTAAACAGATATGGCGGCAGCAGCAACATATTCAAATAGCTCAGCAGGAGAGCGGGGGACCAAACGCTTCGCTCCTGGATTAAGAAAATAAACTCCCAGGGTGTTGGCATAGCAACAGCATTTCAGATGAACTGCTATATATTCCGTGATTAATAAATTAACATTTTTTTCATAGGGTTGTTTCTCCTTTTCTTTCCCTCCTTCCGATGGCAGGAGGGGGGGTTAGTGGGCAAGAAGAGGACAGGGGAGGCCAGATGATGTCCCCATGAGCTGCCCAAGAAGGGTGGCAGGGTCTCCTTTCCTCCCCATGTGCCTGGTCACAGAACAGAGCTTTTTACACCCTACAAAGGCAAGGGAATACAAGAGGGACATGATGCTGCACGTGTTGGGGCCACGGAGAAATGGGCCTCAGGTGGATGGGGATGGAAATGCAGAACAGCCAAGGGGCAGGGCAGCCCCAACAAGGGTGGTTTCAATCCCCCTTTGAGGGCTGAACAGCCCATTCCAGGTCTCAGCAGGATCGAGGGCTTGACAAACAGGTTTATGCCCCTTGCTGGTGGATCAGCCTTTTTGCAGCCACTTTCTCCTCTCCTCTCCACTGCCTGCCTTTTTTTCTTTTACTTACTTTTATGGAAAAGGGACTAGAGGGGGAAGCTAGCTAGAAAATACCATGAATTAAGAGCAAAAGACTGCAAAGTTCCCCAGAGCAAAATGCATGCTCAGAGTTAATTTTCCATGGCTGGAGCAGGTAACAAGAACTCCTGCACGTTTCTCAAGCCTCTCTGAACACCACTGGGCAATCCCACTCTTGTATGAACAGAAACCAGAGTCTCCCTGAGGAGCACTGGTGAGTGACTGACCCAAATTCAAACACTTTCTTCATGCTGCCAGCACTGGCAAAGTGACCAGTGCTGAGCTGTAGCTGCCTTCAGGCCCTTGCTGTGCAGCACTGATGAGAGCCTGAACACAGGAGGCAGAAACTCAACACTTGAGGGTTCATTATAGTCCCCCAGAATGAAAATGTGTGGGGGTATGCCCAGCCAGGAGTGCCTTGCCAGGATGGCAGGCTCCCATCGGGGTTATATAGGGAAGGGTGTGCCATGCCATCTTTTCAAACACTCATCCCAAGCACTGCATGCCATGGGATCAACAGGATGAGAAGCTTTAGGCTTGGTCTGTGTCCTGCTTCTGCTGAACTCCAAAGGTTTGGGTTTTTTAAAGAAACCTTACTGCAGTCTTCCTTTTTTGCATCTGCAAACATGCCCTGAACATCTCCATGCTGCTCACAGCTTCTCTGGCATTGCAGCAATCCACCACCCAAAACTGCTTTGCCTCAGGCGCCAACCAAAGTTGAAATGTTTCCTCTTCTTACCAAACTCCAAATTAGTCAAAGTTTTGTTAAAGCATGAAATCATTTTGACAAGGCTTGAGTTACATCCACCACAGCTGTCCATGCACATAGGCACGCTGTAGGCGCACACTCTGCACACCTCTGATCAGGAATTAACATCCTGAAGAAACACCAACTTTTTTTTAAAAGCAGTTGAGCTGTTCAAGACCCCAAACCTCCTTTTCAAAGCTGGCTAGGAATGCAGCTTCTCCAAAGAGCAAGTCTTGGGAAATCTAGGAGCATTACCAAAGGGGTTTAAACACAAGCCAAACCCAGCAGTTCTGCGCTTGATGTCCCGCATGCAGCTGCAGCCACATGGCAGAAAAACAAGATGAGTCCCAGCTAGTCTAAATGGGTAGAGCTCCACCACCAGCAGGAACAGCCTGGTTTAAGCCCACTGTCAATCCCCCCATCTCCTTTCCAGCACTGCTCCTTTGACCACTGCAAAGCTCCCACAAAAGCTGTGCCATCGCGCCGGGTTCTTTCATGTTCTCTATGCCACAGCAGGGTACAGCAAGGCACACCTCTAATCCAGGAGACCTCTCTCTGCTGCCAGCAATCCTAAAGACATGGGAACCTTTCAAACTGGAGCTTTTGGGGAGAGAGAGGCAAGCAGGGCCCAGCAGCCCTTTCCTGCATTCAGTGCTGCTGCTGCTGGGGACGGCGGGCGAGCACGGCTCCGCGTCCTCCCCTTAACGTTATCTCACACTCCAAAGCACAAAGGACTACTTAGAAAAGCCTCGCTGGAGCAATGCTATTTCTCAATGACTTTTCTTATGGATCCTGGAGGATAAGCTGTATCAAAGCATTTCCACAGCTGCATACAGAGAGCTGGAGTAACCTAAGCCTTTTATTTAAGCAACTGCAGCCTCTAACCCAGCATTGGTAGTTTTTAGGGTGAAGACAAAAGCAAGCAAGGGCCTGTGGTGACAGGGATGCTTAGCACCAAACTTCAGAGGTGTCTTTGGCACATTCTTCATCTAGTCCTGTTTGAAAGCACATGCTGAGTTGCAATGTGTTTATTTAACAGTATGCAAGTAAGGACTGAGTCCCACATCCCAAACAGACAGAGCCTCGGATTTGTCTACACACCTCAAGATGGGAACATCCCTTATTCCTCCCAAACACCTTTTGTGAGAGCTCACGTGGAGTCACTGCAGCATCTACACTTCCCAGTCCTCCACTAATGCCTTCCATCTAACCCATGACATTTTTTAGAGTAAATCAATCCATGAAAACACTGAGTCTGAGTGTCAGCCCTTTCACTCATGAGTAAAGGGCAAGACCCCGTCAGGCAAAGTCCACACACACACCACAGCTCATTCTCCCAGGGCTGACCTGAGGGAGCCAGCATGGGAATGAATGAGGTGCAGCTCCTGTTCTCCAAGGGGTATGGCCTGGGAGAGAGGCAAGAGGGCACTGCTTGGGCCACAAAGAACCAGTGCCATGACTGTGGTGGCTTTTCCAACAGCCTAAAGAGGCAGGGCAAAGATCCTTTTGGCCCTGTCTTGTTATCCTAACACGGCTGGGCACAGAGGCTGCAAGCCTCCAGTGAAGAGCCTTGCCCACTTTAAATGATGAGTCCTTCAAGTGCTCTGCTGGACCACATGGTTCTCAGCATCAAGCATGAGATCCCCTCTTAAAAATGTACAACCAGCCAAGAATGGGATGGGGAAATGCTCAAAGAAATTTAATTACAATTAAAAAAAAAAAAAAAAAGAGGAAAAATACCAACAGACCATCCTCCTGGGATATGTCCATCCATGGTGATCTGCACCAGATTATTCTGCTTCCCTCCATTTCCCCAGTTTAAAATGAACCTTGCCAGGAACTGGGATCTTGACACAGAAGAGGAGCTGTGTAGAACAGAGCCAACCACACAGCGTGCTGCAAAATACCTGCAGCCCCTCACAGCTTTTTCCCCCCACAGTATAATCCCCTGCAATTCTACTCAGACCCTGTTTCTGGCCCCATTTTTTCAATCATTCTTTGTCCACCCAGAATTTCACTGCCCAGTTCCTAGTCCAGGGCTAGGTCTGTATTACTCATTCAATAATTCCTCACCATCTGACACCCCATCAAACTCATCCAGGGAGAAGAAAAGCAGCAATATCTGCACCTTGAACTAGGCAAGAGTGGGGGCTGCTTCTTTTTTTGGAAAAAACTTTAAGCATCCCCAAAATCAAGGGGGAATTTTGGGTTCCAACTCAGATAGAGAATCCCAAATAGAGCACCAACTACTGCATCATGCTTGTGCAGCTCCATGAATGTGCACTCTCCATATTCTGCAGCCAAGACCATGAGAGAGACTCCTGTAGAAGGTCTTTTGTTGCTGTTACTCTTTTGTTTTCACAAAAAATCCTACAAAGCTCTGGTGCTGTGCAAAGAATCAGTACAAACAGGTAAAGCATCATTTGTCCAACAAGCTTCTACTCAACATCCTGTTGCTCATTAATTGATTTTCTTGGTTTCTCTTGATCCAGGTGTTTCCTACCATGTACAAGCACCTAACATGGCCTCAGAGAGTGGCTGCTGGTGGGTCTCCTGCTCTGCCATGGAAATTAATGAGGCTCCACCACCAAGGGAGAATTGCTCTCTGAAACTTCCTAGCTCTGATTCCACACATCTGGAGTTCCTAAAACTCCCTTCATTTCACCAGTACCGTTGCATTAGTAAGATGTCTGGAGACATATGCCATACCCAGTGAGGAAAAGGAACTAAGATCTCTCCTGCTCTATCAAGTGTGGCTTCTGCAGCCCAGAAAGCCCACTGCTACCCTTTTTGCCAAACCACACTGCAAGTAACACAGCTAATTTGCTCTCCACTGTGCTCCTCAGGTCTTGTGCAACATTACTGATTTCCAAGGGCTTTCCTCCCACTGAATCTTTCCGGTTTGGATGGTGAGGGTAGTATTTTGCAATTCATTCCTCACACATTGATGAAGTGCTGCCGTTTGCCACTAAAAAGCCGCTTGCTGGGCTCTCCCCCAAAGGCAGACGCGGTGCGATGGTCGGGAGCTGATCGTACACATTCCCACACGGCAGGGAGAGGCACGGACCCACGTGCCACAGGGAAAGGTTTCTGCAGAGGAGAATTTGGGGATGGAGGGAAGGAAGGCACGGGAGCAAGCAGCAGCTCCCGATCAATAGGCCATCTGCAATAGGAGATCAATGGCTTCCATTTTGCAAGGTGTTAAGTGTGACGGGGATTGAATTAAAGCCAAGAATGTAAGAGTGGCTATAAGTTATGCCTTTCTCCTTCCCCCTCCTTTTTTTTTTTTTTTTTGCCTTTCAAGAAACAAACCATAAAATGGTACTTTTTCCCCTTTCTTCTTCCCTGCCCCCTCCCTTTCCCCTCTAAGATTTTCAATTAGGTGAGTGGAAGGACGAATGGAGCAAATACATTTTGCTCGAGTTCTAAGTGCTTTTGAAACCCCCTGTCAAAGCATTTAGTAACACAAGATTTAAGATGCCCAATTAATTTTTCCCCAACAAGGAGCCAAAAGTAGATGCAGGAGGAGGTTAAAAGCTAAGTGTTTAATTAATATTAAATTTATATGATTCTTTATCACCGAAAGCATTGTAAAATTGAAAAAGCAGTTAATTTTATGGTCACTGTGTATTCCTCTGCTTTGATCTTTGATCCGTGGAATGAAATCGTGGAGTGTAAAGATTCTCCTGCTTTATTATACCTGTCTTGTGGCAGGAATGCTGGGCGAGGTGAGCTCATCAGCCTCAGCACAGACGAGGCAGGGGGGTCCCAGGGCACAAAGCCCCCCCGGTGCAGAGTTTGCACTGTGTCCCCAAGGGGACTTTGTGCCATTTGGCCGAGGACAGCACGGAACTCTTGTGCTGCGTCGCTGCAGCTCCTGGCCTCCCCCGTGCCTATCTGCCAGCCAGACAAAGAGCTATTATGCAGAATGGATTGCACTGGAAAGAAAAAAAGGGGGGGAATAATTTCTGCAGGGGTTTTTATGTGGTTTTTTTTCTTTTCTTAATATTTTTAAATCCCACTGGGAGCCTCATTATAATTTAGTTATTAGCAGGGGGAAAAGAAACCAAATAAGTAAAAGAAATATAACATCTTTTCGAAAAAATGTATTTTAAAGGGAGGAGAAAAATCAACAGGATGAAAGTTTTCTGAGCTTCAAAGCAGCTGTGAATTCTTGATCCAAATGTTTCAGGCAGCCCCACTGGCAGTAAGCTGGTCTGGGGTCAGATTCCCATCATAGACCTATCTGTGCTCCTGAATGGAACAGGCAGTGTCCCCCAGACCACAGAGACACCTGGGATGGGAGCACGCCTCCACTCAGAGCAGGACCAAGGGCTCCCACTCCTCTCACCCAGCCCTCCACTTGGAAATCCCTCTGAAAGGCCACGCACATCCTTCCCTGTCCCTTCAGTTCAGCACCTCCTCCCAGAGAGAGGCACAGCGCATATATTCACATAATAAGAAAGTGAGAGTTTTAATGGGAATTTAATCTTATTAAAGTCTTGATTTTAGGGCAGGTACATAACTCACACATGTGAAGAGGCACAAAGTAATGAAACGGTGCAGGTCTCAGGGTACAGCTGGGAAAACTGGGAAGTCATTAAGGACAGACAAAAATTAGGCTTGGTATCATGAAATAAGATCTAATAATTGGCACTGTTTCATAAGCAATGGGAATTAATACCGTTAACCCTTTGGCCCCATTGCTGTCAGACAAGGACAGGCACCTACCTGCCCCCCACAGGAGAGGCTCCAGCACAGCAGCAACACGAGTTGCCGCAGGTCATGCGGCAGCGATGGAGCAGAGGCTGGAAGAGAAACCAGGTCTCACCTCTCCCATGGCATGCAGGAAGGCAGCTCCTTTTCTGCCACGCAAAAGAGATGCCCAACACACAAAGAAGCAACCTGCAACCTCAGGAAGTCTGCAATGGGATGGGCAATAACCATCCTGCTGTTGTCTCCGCTCCCATCCCTGACACGGGAAGCATGAGACACAGATTTGTGTTTTTCACATCCCCACTGGACAGACTCCATGAGATGCCACCAAATCACACCCTCCAGCTGACACTTCTTCAAGACTATATCCAGACTGGCTTTTTTAAAGGTTCAAACTACCTTTGGTCCAGCCAAGACTGAACTTCAAATCTCCAAACACTCAGCACTGGCCTTGAAGCAGGCAAGCAGCTTCCAAAGCTTGCACAAAGCACATCAGCCAAAACCATCTGAGAAGTATCTGCACTGCCCATGGAGAGGTTTCTACAGACAGACTACTCTCTCCACTGTTCAGGGAAGAGGAACCAAGGAGCTCACCTTCTGCTGAGGTTCACATCAAAGGTGGTGCTTTCAGAACCTGCTCGACACAAGTCCTGCACACCTTGTGGGTCTCTCCCATAGCCCAACAGCCATGTACCCTCAAGCATGGCTGTGTACCCATCTTGGGAAGAGCTGCCATTAAAGGAGATGTTCAGGGGGCTCATCCAGCACACAAGATCTGCCTCCTCCTAAACAGTGAAGAACCACAGCTCTGGCCACCCTCGGCGCAGACAGACCGACTGTATTTTAGACGTATTCGTGCAGATATCGACAGATGGAGCGAGAAAATTACTGTGCCCATAAATTGAAGCTTTGGTCACGTCAGTTCAAGAAGCAGAATAGAAAATTTAGAGCCAAGAAACCAGCTTGTGTCAGTCAGGCTGACGAGCGCAGGCGCCAACAAACACACCCCTCAGCATGGGGAAGAGAGACGCCAGCACCCGCACGCATGCAGAGACCCCGCTCCTCTTCATCTATTCTCAGCAACTGTTTGTCTGAGGCCACATGCAACTGGATTTGTCAAGCCCCCTTTTAACAACTTCTTGTCACAGTCCATTACCAAATTGCATATAGTTATATATTCCACTAATTAGGCTTCTAAAATATCATTAACATGTCTCTTGATCATTAGCATAACGTATGAGGCGTCCTCGTTAGGCACGACTCGAGTTTGTTAATGCGGTAATGAAAGGCACGGGGCTGGTACTGCAGGAGCCGTGCAGAGATAGGAGGCTGGGAACATCAAAAGCATCAGTGCCAGGCTTAAAAAAAAAAATAACAACAAGATCAGCGAGAAGCAGGGGCAGAAGCCAATTGCTGGGAAACCAGGGTGATGTGGAAGGTGAAACAAGCATTTCCAGGCAGGCAAATACTTCACACACACTGCGTGTCTTTCACAGCCTAAGGTAACATTCCCATGATCTGGATAGAGCACAGGTAGAGGGATGAGTCAGGATCACAGACCTGAACCATCAGAATCTGGGTAAAATGGGAGCTGTGGCCAGGGTCCACAGAAACCCCATGGCACAGACCTGTGGCCCCAGCTGAACCCTTCCTGTCTGGCTGACTCCAGGATACCCCCTCACACCTGTTCAGGCCAGCCCTGCTCCCTACAAAGATACCCTGTGCAAGACACCCATATTCCTCCCTCCTGAACCGGCATTGAGCTCTCCCTCTCCCCAGCTCCAAGACAAAAGCCATCTGAGGCAATGCCAAGCACCAGCCTCACCCCAGCAGCTCAGGCTGCACAACACTGAGCAACCACCCCAGCTAACCTGAGGATGGAAAACCACCACCCACCAGCACTACACAGCAGGAGATGAAGGGTGCTGGACACAACAGCCTGGGATGGTACAACAGCACAGGACCTTAGTCAAGAACCTAAAAAAAAAAAGCCTGAGAGGTCTCCAGTACCCAGATGGGACAATATCTGCAGAGGTGCTCCAATGCATCCGGGGCAGAGATGTGAATTAACACGCAAAGCTTTGACCAGGACAGATGCTTCCATGCCCAAGCCAGCTCATGTATCAGTGGTTACCACCGTTGCTATAAATAAGCAGGGGCTTTTTTTTTTTTCCCCTTTGAGAGAATAACTCAGTAAGTCACCGCATGAAAGATATTGTAAATAGCTCCAGCAGAGTGCAAGTCAGGGCTGCTTCCAATTAGCTTTCACTTACGCTCCCCCCGCCTGCGCCAAGTTTGCAGAGTTTGTTCCCAACACGCTGTCTGGGGAGAGGTGGGTTTGATCCCCACCTCTGCAATCCAGGCCACTGCTCCTCCATGGCACAAATGATCTTTTCATTAAAGCTGCGAAGACACCGAAGCAAGTGCAAACAGCCCGCATGTGCATTTATCTTTGTCCAGATGTTAATGCAAAGGTGGGGGGGGGGGGGGGAGGAAACAACCAAGAGCTTTTCTTCAGCTGCTGAGAGCAAACACCACCACCACCGCAGCAACAGCTTGGAAATGGGAAGCAGAACACAACTTTCATTAGAACAAAGACATAAAACAAACTCGGCAAAGGCAGCCTGGGGGCTTTCACGCACTCATCTGGAGAGACCCCCACAGGTCCCTAAGGAACGCGCAGAACGCATCCTCGTGGGCAACACCACTGCCAAAACAACAGGGGGAAGATGGATGATTTTGTGGGTCTTCATCAAAAAATTCCTCTTCCATGAGATACAGGCAGCGTTAAAGACTCCTTCCAAGTTTTTACTCATTCATACGCACAACCTTTGCATCCCGCACATGCGCGCGCCTTCACGCGGCAGCTGGTCTCGATATCAGAGGAGCATCACAGCCAGGAAACTATCACCAAGAAGATAAAATACAGGGCAGCAGAGCGCAGGATGGCAGCCTATAGGAGCAGCAATCCTAGGGAAAGGGCTTCATCCCCTACCACTCATGTCTAGGAATGGTTCTGGGAAAAGTCACAGGGTGTCCGTGTCTCATCTTTTGCCATCGGGAGAGTGATAGAGGAGCCTGACCTGTGCTGGGAGATGGAAGGGCACCAGGGAACCAAGACTTGCTCATCTCATCATTTCAGCCTGTTATAGGTAAAAGTTAAGTTAAATTAGGGTATAGTTCAATTATATTGTATTAATTATGTTATATTAATTGTATTATGTTAAGGGGGGGGCTTATTAGAATGTGGTAGGAGAAGGGTCCAGGGTTTGGTGGAAGGGTGGTCTGGCGGGGCAAGGTGAGGTCGAAGAGGGATTGGACAGAAGACCTGACCAATCATTCGAAGCCCTGCAGAAACGATTGGTGCAGAATGAACGGCGTTAAAGACCAATGAGAAACCTGGAAATGGACCAATCATCATGCGGATCCAAAATGGACCAATCCTGGACTCCAAGGGGGCTATAAATGGGGGGAGTGTGGTTGGGTTGAGGGTCTTTGGATACTTGGGTTTTTTGCTGGGAAGAATGCAGAGCACTTGGGGTTAGCGCACTGTTTTGTTTTTGGCTCGCTGTGTGGGTGCCTGGGCTTATCCTGGGTACTCCATTCCTTGTAGCTATTTTAATAAATGAGAACTTCTTTCTCGGGAGAAAGTTTGGCCTCATTCATATTCATAACAAGCCAGATTTCCCTTCTTCAGTCACCACACAACTGGGTACCACCCACATCCAGGCATTTTGCAGGGAGGTCAGCAGCACCCTAGAGAAGGACCCGGAGGTCTCCCTAAACAAGCAGATGTATTTGCTCAGTCCCAAGCAAACTCCCTGCCCTGCCACCCCAACCAGAGCAGACACTGGAAAGCGTCCACTGTTTTGGGGAGAGGGGGGTTATGGCAGTCAGCACAACACAAACTGCTTTTGTTGGCCTCCTGCCTTTCAAGCCAAAAGCAACAACCACAAAAAAGAAAACCCACTAACATTTGATAAAGCTGTTCAATTTGAAAGAGGTCAGGAAAAAGTTTCAGGAAAGGGAAGAGAAACAACCTTTTTTAAAACCCTTTAATATGGTGAGAATCAGCTCTCACAGGTTACAGGTATATATTTTTTGTCCTCTAGTTTTCCAATCATCATTACCCCCCTCTCCCACGCTTCCAAATGGCAGCAGCACTCCACTAAAAAGGCCAGGGAGGAACCTCTCCCCTCCCTGTGCAGGAGGGCACTGGGTTGACCTCTCCACATCTGGACATGCCTGCAACCTCCGGCTCTCAAGGGCGAACGCCGGCAGTGCGGCGACCTTCCCGGAATCGTGGTCCCCTGACCTCCCTGCTGCGACCCACCCATCTCCTGTCCCGCTGCTGAACTCCCTCCCAGCCACGCTAGGGACATGGCACTGCCTCACAAGGGGGGAAGATCCTCCAGACAGGCCTTGCCTTGGCAGCTCCCGCAGGCCCCAGCCCCAGCCCAGGGTGTTTTTGCTCGAGAGATTGAAGGGGGGGTCAAGGAGAAACTGGCCAGCTATAAAATAAAACTAACTAAAGCACACAGCCTCAACACCAACAAAATCCATTCAAATCCTACACCCATTTCACTTGCTATCCCTTGCAGACTGCCTTTATCAGTATATCCACCATGCAATCAGCCCAGAGAGGTTACAGACCCATAACCATTTCTGCCAGAGCTCTGAAAAGCCTTGGTGACTTTGCTTCCTTCTCATGCTGCACCAAGTGCACCAGATCTCACCAGGCTGTTGAGCAGGACACTGCCTGACACAGCCTCAGCCTTCCCCAGACAGTTCAGCATGAGGTGCTCCATGCTCTGCCTTTTCCAAGCCATGCATGGGCCAAACCAGATGGTCACTGGTGTCACATCACATTCCTGCATATGGGTGTCCAATGCTCCCTCCCCATCTGCACCAGCTTCCCCACAATTCACACTGCCACATTTCTTCATAGGAACTGCCTCTCCCAAAACACCAACAATTTGCAGGGATGGTCCTGAGGAACAGGAGACCTCACTCCGGCAGGGCTCACAACCAACCACTGTACCCACTTGGGGTGGGTTTTCCTAACATCTTCCCACCCAGACCACAGCTGCTCCAGAGCTCCCCACATTTTGGGACCATCTCAGCTGAAAAGAGCAAACAAAAAGTTTAACAAATGATGCCCAAAATGCAAACCATGGCCAGGGGAGGCACCACACACAACAAGCAAAAATGCTCACACCATGGCATCATTGGAACAGGCAGAGCTCACGTTCATAGGACACAAATAGCTTTTCCCCTCCCCACAACCAACCCTACTTTTTCAGCCCCTGAGCATCAAAGCTACTGATTTTTTCCCTCCCTGCTGGGTGAGTGTGGAGACCCCATCTTCACCCCCAGCACCACTGGGGGGGGGATCACATCGATAACAGGACATGAGCCTCCCTGCTGCCCGCAATCAACTCTGCTTGTTTATTTTTATTTAAGCTCAGCTTTAGCTAGGCTAGGCTGGAAGAAGGCTGGGAGGGGGACAAACCCTTAGCAAGCTGGGCTGCGTGTTGGTCTCCAAAGGGACTGAATGTGGGGATGGGAGGAGGGGCCAGCTCTCCTTTCCAAAGGAGCTTTCAATAGGAAACAGATGTTGAGGGCCCAGTGACCAAAAGCAGGGTCTGCAGCGGGCTTCCCTGGCTCCACGCTCCCAACAGAATCCGTTTTAATTAAAATATTTTAGCTCAAGCACGAGGCGAGGGGTAGGGGGAGTGGGGAAAAGTCTGGGGGTGATGTCCTTGTTACCTCTGCAGTGGTGTTTGAGGCAGGGTTAGAGGGGGTGCAGGGTTGGGTCAGACACCCCATCCTGCACCCCCAGCCCGGGCTCCCTCCCTCCAGCGGGGCTTGACATAAATTCTGCTGACCTTGAGTGAAAAATTGCCTCGTTTTGGTACCGAAAAAATAACATTACATCATGTAGCTGTGTCAGGATCTATCAATGCCCCCCTTCCCGCCCACCCCCAAAGTGAGGGGGATGTAACCCAACACTATGAAAACACCAGCCCTGAGAAGAAAAGGGGCCTTTGTCATGGACCATCAGCTTCCCGCTCCTGCCTGAGGTGAAGAAAGATCTCCAAAAATGTTCGGCTGGGAGGTGCAGACTCCAGACATGTCACCCCCCACAACCCCTCTGCTTCTCCATCCCCACCTTCAAAACTCTTGTTTCTCCCTTACTTATAAATTTCGGCCATTAGTAGGATAAAAAAAAAAATAAAATATTAAAAAAAAAAAGTGGCAGGAAGCCTGAAAGCCCAGCCACTGGATCACTAAAGCCTGAGCTTAAGCCAGGATGAGTCAATGGTTTCCTCCCTCCAGGTGAGGATCCATCCTGGCTTTCTTCCCAAGGGTCCCTAACTCCCTCACAGGAGGGGATGTGGAGCACAGGACATGCAGAGACCCACACCCAGCTCCTGCATGGATAAAAACAGAGGGAGGAGGGAGCCCAGGATCTGAAGGGTGAGAAGGGAACCCGACCGGGATTCTGCCAAGCCATGGACACTGAAGCCAGCCCCAACATCCCGAGTCAGAGAGCGTCTGCCCACCCCACAGGAAAAGGCAGAAGCTGAAGAATGGGAAGGAAATCAGGGTCTGTAGGATCTAATAACCAGCACAGCACCAGGCTCCCCCAGCCTGTGAGTGCAGCAGGGCCAGGCACAGGCTGTGGGGCTCTCCCACAGCACTCAGGGAATGCAGGGCCAGGTGGATGGGAGACAGGCTGTGCCACTCACCCCACAGCCAGGGAACAAGCCCTAAACCACTCCATTTAGTGCGAGAGAAGAGCTGCAGGAGCCTGAGGCAAGTGGGAGTGAAGGAGGCACAAATGGAGCCCCCCTGGACCACTCACACTGCAGGGTTGCTTTTTGCCTTCCTGCTGGGATGGTGCTTTCCCCTCCAAGACAGGGGCACAGGACAATATACCCCAGCCAAGGCTGCCTCGCCTGAACCCTGCCTGCTTGCAGCACTCTGGCTTGCTGAACAGCCCATGGCAGAGGAGAAGGAGCCGCCACTGCCCGTGGGCAGCACAGCACCACCAGGCCACGCAGGGGTCGAGGGGAGAGGGAGGAGAACACCCAGCTTGCCCCAGGCCCTGGGCTCTCCGATGTATTTTCTCATTAACGTGTAATACGGTTTTATTGTCTCAAACAATGTCTGGTTTCGATCAGTTCCTTCATCCCAGACACTGCCGCGCGCAGAGACTGAAGAGGCCAGATGGTTCATGTTGCACGAGTCTTCCCGCTCTTCCCCACCCGCTCCCTAATTCCTTACAAATTCCTGGAATGCCTGCGCCCCGGAAAAGCAGCCCAGGGCAGAGGCAGGCCTGGGCCCTGGGAGCAGGGCCTGGGGGCTCTCCCAGTCACCCCTCCTCACCACTGGCAGCTCCCCAGCAACAAGCAGCAGCTCCTGGCTGTCAGCTCCTCCATGAGAGGAGCGCTTTCCAACCAAATCCGTGGGTCTCCTCTGCTGAGGGAGGGATGTGCAGACCCCAAAAGCCCCAGCCCAGCCCCAAAGAGCCAGGCAGCAGCAGGGATGCAGCCGGCAGGGAGGACTCCTGCCCCTAATCCCCACCACGTGCCCAAGGCCACCGGGCTGCTGCCACACCGCTCTCAGCTCCAGATTTCACCCACGCCTCCTGCCGCTAAGCCCCGTGCCAGCAGCTGGACACAGAGGTTCGCTGAGTCCTTCCCAAAATCCAGGAGCCCCTCTGAGCCCCAGCCAAGCCAAAGGGCTGACAGCAAGGAGCTTCTCTCCAGCCCTGTGCTGGCTATCCACATTGGCAGCTTGGCCCAGTGGCTCCAGCCCACCCCAAAACACCCCTCGGAGGTCTGGCAAGGCTCATGCTCCTCCTGCCACCCCTTGCAACCTTCTCCACTCCTTGGGAGAAGGAGGAGGGAAACCCACCAGGCCTGGGAAGGAGCCCTGCTGAGCACAGCCCAGCAGGGGAAAAATAAGGGATGCTGAAAGCGATCGCTCAGCCTGGAAGAAGGCCAGGAGACTGGTGTTCACACTTCGAGCACCACAAGAGCACAGATCATCTCATCTGGGAAAAAACAGAGTCTGGCAGAAAAGATGGCACTTTCTCCAAAGCACTCAGGCACCACATGGCATGGCCACGCCACAGATCATGCATCCACTGCAGGATCCCACAGTCTCTCTGACCCTGCAGACCTTGTTCTGTCTCCAAGGAGCTACAAGAGCTGCATTTTTCCCCTGTTCCCACTCCACAGCAGCCACTGCTCAGCAAAAGTTCCACTGAGGAATGACCAGAGGGGACCCCTCTCCTGCAGCTCCGTGGGGCTGGCAGCCACTCTCCAGGGTTTGGCTGCCAAAATGTCGTGCGGGCTCCTCGGAGACCTGCCGAGCAGACGAGTATCTGCTCCCAATTCAATCGAGTTTTCATGAGGATGACACAAGACAGCCTTCCTGCCAAGTTTCCAAAGCTCTCTCTTTCAGAGAAGGGGTGCCAGAGCCCAAGAGACACCTCCAAAAAAATCTCACCACAGCAAGCAGGACGCCTTCTTTTTTTATCAGCACTTTTTCCCAAAGCCACTCGGCTCATTTTAGCAAGGCCTATGCCAAGCCTGCCTCCACCCAGAGAAATGCCAGGGCACACACTTAAAAGTCCTGCCAAGTTCTGAGTGTTGAGGAAAAAAACTAAGGGGGTGGGTGGTTTATAGCAGGTAGATTTATACCTGTATGGTCATGCCATCTCCTCCAACACCCATCCTACACCTTGAGCTCTGTGGTGGAAGAAGCTGTTACTGCCAGGTCATGGTTAGATGCTCAAGAAGCAAAGAAGCAAAAGCTGAAGGGGTCTGAGATATTTGGGTTCAAACCAAAAAGCCCCTGTGCTATAGGCCAGAACTGAGGAGTGCAGGATATCCTCAGACCCCTGTCCTGAAATAGCCAGGAAGGAGACAAGTAAAGATGTGCCCTTGGGACAGTGGAACAAGAGGGCTGGAAATAAGTGATGGCAGGAGGAATCCAAGCACTGTGGTGATTCTTTGCACTCCACAGCAGAGAAAATATCACCTGCCACCTTTTTGGCAGTCCCAGCGCTCAACTTTGGCTCCATCCAGCAAGAAAAAAAACACAGCAGGAAAGAGCAAGCGAGCTGAAACCTGATCCCCTGAAAGGCCGGACTCGGTGTCTGGCTTTTCTTACCGGCTCGGCCGACCTGTACGTGCCAGCCTGGGAAGGCGTAATGGTTCCACCAACAGAACTTCATTAACTTTTTATACACTCGGCCGCTAATTTATAATCATTAGCGGACAAACAGCCAACAATTACACAAGCAGCACGTTAAGGAGAGAGGGAGAGAGCTTGAAGGAGCAGTGATGGAAACGTGCTCGTGGTGGGGAGGGAGCTGGAGCCAGGATGGCGCGTCCACGTCCCGGGGCTGGCACATGGCAGGGCCAAGCTCTCCCAAGATTTACTGGCACGTCATTTCCTCAGCTGCAGTTAAGGCACTGGGCAGCAGAAAGGCAAAAGGCACAGGTGAGCACAGGGTGGGGAAAAGAAAATCTCACAAGCCCTCTCATTTTCAAATAAAAGGAGATGGGAAGGAGAAGAGCTTGCATACTCCACGTTTCCAATTCCCGGCACAGGCAAGGTGCCCGTTTGCAGAAGAATGTGAAACTGTACACAGAAACAGCTCTGAATTAATCCTGATTTAATGAAACCTTCAAACACAGATCACATAACCCCAGTGCCCTTCCACGCAGCAGCTCCCCTCCTGCTGGAGCAGCTCTGTGTGGGAGGCAGGACATGGTGTTGCAATGTCCCTGCTGGCACCTGCAGGGAGCAACGCCTGCAAGTATCCAAATCCTGAGGATGCATCTACCTTGAGGATGGAGATGTGCAAGAGGGGAATGGGATCAGTGGTCTCTGTTTTTCTGAAGAAAACTCAAAACCAACTCCAGGAGTGCTCCCCTCTTGTCAGAAATCCCTCTCTGCACAAGGCAAGGCTGCAGGCAGAGGACAACAACCCGAGCTGCTGTAATCGATCAAGGAGCCCTAGGATCTGCAGATACAGATGTCCCTGCCGCACAGGCAGGCCAGCAGGGGAGCACAGTGACCTGACCAGCATCACTCAGCAGCACGGCATGCCCAGAAACCAAACCTACACCTCCTTTGGCTCCTGCACAAGGGCTGAGCCGCTCTCCTGCCCCGCACCAGGCGGCCCAGCCAGTCCCTTCTGGAGACTTCCTGTTAAACAGGTCTAATAAACGCTGTGTGCACCTTGCAGAGCTCTGGCATCTCTGAGCAGCCAGCGCAGCTCGGCACTGCTTGTGGAGAGGAAAGCTGCTTCCCAAACCTGCACGTGGCAGCAGGGAGAGAGCAGCCCCGCTTGAGGAAGGTTGAGAAGTGGGTGAGTGGCTGTGAGCTGCCCGGCTCCCCTCCGAAGCCGGGGGAGCTGCAGCGAGCGAGGCAGGCTGTGCGCAGGACCTGCCGTGCCCTGCAAGCCGTGGCTTGCCAGGCACGCTGAGGGCAGGCAGGCAGAGCGCCGTGCTCCGAGCACACAATCCTGGGCATGCTGGAAGGAGCCGGCACAGCCCCCCCTCCTGCTCCCCGCACAGGCACGGGCGTGCGGAAAGGCTCCCAAGCTGCTCTGGCTCACAGCGGGACCTTTCCCCTTCCACCCTTGCACTTGCAAAGGGAAAACTGCAGATCTAACACATGCTGAGGCTTATCACATCAAGAGACCCAAGTGTTCAGGCCAGCAGAATGAATGCCTCCAAGATTAATGGGGGCTAAAACCAAATTTCTCGTGTGACGAGCTTCCTTCTCTCCACAGCAGCTTAATAACCACCCAGCATCCACGGAGGGAAGAAAACTTAAAATCTCTGCACCTAGAAGTGGAATTTAGGGGATCAAGCAGTAAAGATAATTTAGATGCAAATTTGGACCACTCATCCTGCCAGGGATCCACCACCTGGGTACAGCTGCAAGATCACAGTGCTTTTCAAGAAAGCTCCTACCTGATCCACTAAAAATCAGAGCATATTGTTTAGATTATTTTCCTGTGGCTGTTCAATATCCACAGTGTCATGGATAAAACCATCCATCTAAGAAAAGCAGTGGAAGGGGCAGGAAAACTACAATGAGAAACTGTCACATAGTCCATGTGGGGTAATGGTGGGATATGCAGGGAGAAGTGAAAGTTGTTTCTGCATCCCTGCTTTTGAGTAACTTTCCAACACAATTACCCAAATACCTGTTTTTTCAGGATTTTTTTTAAACAGCATCACTTGAGAGCTGCATTTGTCACTAAAGGCATTTGTAATTTAAAACTGAAGTCAAATTTCAGAGAAACACTTCTAATAAAGAAGGCAAAGGCCTAATTTCAAATATGTAAACATGAGACGTCTCCATCTTTTCTAATGCTTCTCAAAAGCAAAGCAGGGTATTTCTCTTTACTGAAACACGTTGGAAATTGAGCTGCACACATTTGTACAACATTTCTGTCAACCCAAATGCATATTCTTTTTTCCCTCCTTGAGACCTTTTAATTTGGAGGGGGGAGACAAAGACAGGGAGATGCCAATGCCTCTCAAGCCCCAAAGCAATAACTGGTCCATACCCCATCCCACAGGGATGCAGGGTTGTATCTGCAACAGGCAAGAGGAAGGAGGGGTTATCTCCCACCAGATCCAGTTCAGCAGCCAGTCCAGGGGTCCAGCAGCAGCTCCAGGGGCAGGATGCAGGCACCAAACCTTGCACAGGAATTACCACAGCCCTTAGGAGCTCTCTGCCTCCTCCATACCACCCAGGCCATAGGGAAGCCAAGGGAGGGCAGAATTCCTCACCATGGGGTAGCACTGGGCTGGTGGGAAGTGCCAGCACCTAGGAACCCTTGCCACAGAGGGAATAAAACACAGCCACACCCCACAGGCAACAGGGAATTGTTACTACAGCCACCTACTAAGTCCAGGTAGGCTCTCAAGCAATGGGCCCCAATGGTTTTTGGGAGATGTGAAGAGACATCTGGGCTCATCCAGCCTGGAGATGCCTGCACAGGGTGGGAGGTGAGCACAGCAACAGCCAGAGGGTGTGCAGCAGGACCCTCACTACCACAAGTGAGGAGGGCACAGCCTTTTCAAGTAAGGGCATGGGGAGCTGGGCAAAGGGAGTCTGAGTTCTTAGTGCTATTTATTAACTTTATTTTTTCCCCTCCAGACCTGTATCAGAATTCCTGAAGTCCATCATGTTTTCCAAGCTAACCTGCTCCCAGCACCTCACGGTTCTCTGCCGAGGTCTTCATTCCTCTCTGAGCTCTGCTACCTCGGCTGCTCCCAAAAAAACCATTCAGAGGCCTCTCTCCTCAGATTTAATCTTTGAACGTGAGGCCAAATATGGTGCTCACAACTACCACCCACTGCCTGTTGCTCTGGAAGGAGGAAAAGGTATTTTATTTAGGTTTTTCCTGGAGGTTGTAGGTGTTGTGTGTCCGTGGAGGTGAATGAGAACATGGCAGAATGATTTTGACCTGACCGATTTCTGAATCTTTGTGAGGTAACTAAAGGATCAGCAGCATCGAGCAGCTCTTGGGGAGCTCTCCTGGAGAGACCTCTGCACAGATCCAGGGCTGCTCCTCTGCCTGCACAGTCAGGAACTCTCCTTTTGGCATTGTCCAGCAAAGGAGGCAGGACCAGCAGCAGCATGACTTGATGCCTCCCCACCAAGGGGCCAGCCCCATCCACCTCTGCCTCGGAGCTGCTGGAAGGGGCAAAGGAGGGGCTGGCAGAGAGCACCCCCTGTCCCAGCCAGCCCCACACGAACCTCCTCCAAAGCCTTCCCTGGGGATGAGGGGCTGCAGAGGCAGCACTGCTGTGTGCAGCCCCCTCCCCCCGTCCCTCTCGGCCCCATCCCACTGAACAATCTCGCCACGGGCTGCTTTTGTGAGCCTCCAGCCCCAAAAGAAAAATGATGGGTTTGAACTCTTAACCCCGCCCCAGAAAAAGGCTGGAATTAAAAGGGGTTTATGACTAAGTATGCAGATGGGAATACTGTAATAACAACAGGCAAAATGTTTGCCTAGCAGTTCTGGGCTGGTTTCGGAGGGAGGGGGGGAGAGAGAGTGGGATGGGGCGGCTTCTGGCTGGAGGATGACGGCACGGAGAAAGAATTTGGCGGCTGGGAGGGAAGGGAGGCTGCTGATAAATGCTGGGGCAGAGGCGAGGAGTGGGGCCAGGACCCGAGCACGGCATGGCTGGCACCGGAGGGAGGCTGGCTGTGCGCTGCGGGCTCCTGGCCGCCTGACAAAGGCGAGCGGAGAGCGGGCACGGGGGACACGGCAGCGCAGCCCAGCTCCCGTCACCCACCCCGGGGGACACTGCCACACTCACCGCGATGGGGAATCTATCCAGTGCTCCCCTGCAATACCCCACATCCCGTTCTGCACGCACAATTCTGCCTAAGGGAGAGCCCGCAGCTCGAACAAGTGGCTCATTTTTACCAGCAGTGGGACTCCAGCTCTGCTGAAAAGGTGATAAAACCTCAGTGCTTAAGTCACCTAGGAGGGCATTTTCAGGACATCACCTTCCTCCTTCAGCGACAGGCTGCATCACGGCCCCACAAGTGGGAAGTTTAGGCTAGGAGAGACCTAAACCTCAGCCACCATCCCAGAGGAGGGCACCCCACACTGGCATAACTCCATTGCAAGAGGGGAGAGCACTGCTTCTGCAGACTCCAATCCTGCACAGGTCTGCTCCCACTCCCCTGGCACCCAGGGACATCCAGGACCCCCCTCTCTGTGAGGGATCAGTCAAGTGAAGCCCCTCAATGGCCCCATCACACAACAAGGAGTCTCTGGACATGGTTTGCAAGATCCCAAAAATGCCTCCCTGCCACTGTAACCAGGTCAGGCTGCCCCCTGGAACACACAGAGAGGTTTGCTCCATAGTTCAGTGAGGATGTGATTCCCTGATTGTCCCAAACCAGCACCTTCCTGCTCTCCAGCTCCCCACAGAGTGCCTGCAAACTTCACACGAGATGCAAACCACTTGCACAACACCACACACAGCTTAGCAGCCACAAAGCCACCTAACACCCAAATCTTGCAACTCAGCAGGACCCAGGGGACAGAAACTCACGTGTAGCACACAAGCCACAAACCCACAGACCTCCCCAAGCCCCCAGAGGAGCCACAAGACGGGACTATTTTGAGCGATGCTCCTGCCACAGGCGTGAGAAGCTCACTGGGCACAGCCCAGCCTGACGCAAGAGCGGCGCTTTGCCAACCCAAGCAGCTCACAGGGGCACAGCTTCAGATGGGAACGTGCCCCAGCTGCTTCCCTGAGAAGGTAAAGCTGCGTGCAAAGAGCCTCACAGCAGCACTGGCAAGGCAGGAACTCCAGGAGAGTGCCCAGCTTGCAAGGCAGGGGATTTGCAGGCGGCTCACACCCACCTCTGCTCTACAGGGACCGCAGCGTTTGCAGCACCAAACGTGGGAATCCTGACTCCATTGTGGTCACCTCCTGCTGACCCAGTGGCATTTACCAGAGATAGGGAAAGCTGGAAGGAGCCTGTGGATACTAAAGTCTCCCTCATTGCTACAATCCTCCTCTAGGTCTGACTTGTCTTGATGAACATAAAGGCAGCAGCCCTACAAAAACCAACTAAGAGGCATGTGGACTCCACACACACACACCCCCCTCCTAAACGAGCAAGGAGGTCTTTCCTTTGACCTCTCAAGCAGAGCAAATGCCTCTCTAAAGACACCTAGGGACTGTGTGGGGGTCAGGGAGATGGTCAGCACTGATGGGAGCCAGCAGCGCCCAGGGTGACAGGGCCAGGCAGGCTGTGGTCCCTGCCCACAGCAGCCTGAGGCAGACGGGAGCCGCACAAATGCACAGCTCCCTTCACGCCAGGAAGCACTCGGATCAGGTAATGGAGGGTGTAGGAGACTCGTGAGAGGATTTCTGTGAGTCAGCCTCGCTGGCCAGGACCCAGATCAGCAAGCTCTGCAAGATCAGCAAACAAAAGAGGGCAAGCCCAGGACCACCCCGGCCCCTTCCTGCTGCCTCCAAGACGACCCCCACAAGTGTGGGCTTGAGGAGAGCAGCCAGAGGCATGTGGAATGCTGCAGCCAGGCTCGGGATAAAGGCTCAGCCTGCTATGCCTTGGGGCAAGGAGGTGGTCGCCTCACTTCCCTGGGGAGCACAGGAACACAGTCCTGGGGTTTGCTGAGCAGTTTTGTTTCTCCTCTGCCAAGACAGGAAGACAAGGTTAACCTTGCTCATTTAAGCCATGAGCAATCTCCCTCCACATGCAAACTGAACTCAGGAGAACCTTCTCTCACCCACAGCACTTCCCAGGATTTAAGGACCAAATGTAAATGGTCCTTTCAAAGTCCTTTCTGACAGCAGTGTTTCCCCTCCCTCCCAGTGACATACTCGTGCCTCATACCGTGGAGCTGGCTTATGCAAGGGACATTCACATCTCCCTGACAAGGGGGTGGCCCCTGCACCAGCACATCTGCTGGATCACAGCACCTCACAAGGAACACCCCTGAACAAAGGGTCACCACACCTTTTGTAGAGATCTCCTCTCCCTGGATGCCTTAAAGTCTTACCCTCCAAAACTCTGCTAGGCCTGGGCTACAGCCAGCCCAGCTTCCATAAAAGCCTCCACAAAATCTCTGCCATGAGGTGCTTCCACTCTTTTCTTGCCTGGGACTTGTCATAATTTTTCATTAAAAAAAAAAAAAAAAGGTGAAGTCTGGGGAGGACATCTGGAAGAGAGATAAATACCTATCAGGAGTCATCGCTGTCCTGACAGCTGAATGAGTTAGACAAGTGCTAATGAACAAACAGGCTGAATTGCTCCTTTCCCTTCCTGGCAGGCCAAAGCAAGTCTCAGGGCACTCAGAACCCCAGATTTGGCAGCAGGGAGAAGCCCACCCTGGGCAGCTACACCAGCCCAGCTCTGTGCCCCCTGAGGGGGTACCAGCCAGCACACCCAGGGCAGAGCTCCATAGCCAGGGAAATGAAGATCAAGGCAGCCTCTAGAAGAGTCAGGCTGCAGCCCTCCTCCCTAGGGCTGCTCCTAGGGCACAGAGGTGATGCAGGCAGGCCAGCAGGCTCCATGCCTCTGATCCACAATGGCCTGTAGCCCTTCCTTCCCCTGCTCCCAGAGGGAGGCACACCCAGTGCTAAACACTCAGCCTAACTCCATCCGGTCCTCCTTCCCTACGTCTATTGTGGCTAAAAATTTATCCGGTTTCTGACAGAAAAAAATAATAATAATAATAAAAAAAAATATATATAAAACACTGCACCTCCCCTCTGCCCTTCAAAGAAAAAGTAGCTGTGGCTTTTCCCCAGGGAGGGGGAGATGAGTTTAAACATGAGTCCCCCATGCAGGCAGCACTGCTCCACTCCTCCTCCTCCAAGGACTTTCACACAGCCCTGTCCCGTCAGCCTGTCTGTGGCATTTGATTCCTGTCTGTCACTAAGTGATGAGGACAAAGGGTGAGGAGTCAGGAAAAGGTCTGAGCTACTTTGTTCATCGTCTGGATACGAACTTTGGATGAACTCCGTGGGGAAAGAGAAAAGCCGCATGGAGCGGGACGCACCGTGCACAGCGCTCTCTCTCCTCAAAAAAAAAAAAAAAAAAAAAAAGGAAAAAAAAAAAAAAAAGAAAAGGGAGGCTTGAACAAGGGGGAAGGGGTGGGAGGGAAAGGGAGAGGAGAGCATTCCCCATCCCCATGGCGGCAGGCAGTCCTGAGAGCTCCCTGCTCCGAGGAGACAGAAGGATATTCAAAGCGCCTTCCCAGGAGGCATGTTCAATAAAGCAGGATGCCAACGCAGCCTTTTCTCAAACAAATCTGTTAGCGGCGGGCCAGGGGCCAGCCACAAGGGCTTGCTTTTTAAAGCAACCAAATGGGAATTTCCTAATAAAATAAAATAATTTTTTTTTAAAAGCCCCACCGTGACATGGGTAAAGGGAAGCTTGCTGGCAGCACCATGAAGTATTTTGCACACACAGACCTCTCTGGGAAGCATGGGAAGATGAAATACAGTGCAGGGCAGGGAGTTTTGGGATGCAGCCAGGGCCAGGGCACCAAAGCACCCGTGAGCTCCCCTGGCACCCACCCGGAGGAGCTGAGAGAGAACAGTGCCGACAGCACAGTCACGTACCAGGGTGAGGGCTCACAACCACGATTTCTGCTGCTCTGAGCAAGGGAGGAGGCTCAGCCTGTGTTGGGGCACAAATGATTTCCCTTGTGGTGACCTCAAAAAGCCACCACAGGGCACACTTGGCTCCTTTGCCTCACTCTGCTTTTCAGGGCTAAGCCAAACCAGTTTGCAACTGGAAAGCCCTGTGGTATTCTTGCAGACATTAGGTAAATCAGCCCCTCCTGGGCAGCAGGGCCACCACACAGCTTCTCCTGAATGGCTCCTGCCCAGCAGCCAAGGTGCCTGCCCTGGGATGGGACACAGATGCCTTGTCTCTCAACTAAACACCAGCAAATAGAAAAACAGTTCTGCACAAGAAAGCTCTACCTGGAAAACAAACACAGCAGCCCAGCAGAAGGCACTGGTGAGATCTCCCCAAGCAGGCACAGGGCCCACATTCCCTTTCAGGGTGGGCAAAATCTCATCCCTTCTGTGGTGCCCAGCACAGGAGAGCTGCAGAGATGGTCACAGCAACCACTAATCCCAGCTCCATCAGGCCTCTCTGTTTGGGAAGGTAATAACTCACCACCAGAGCCAGCAAGTGGAACAGATCAAAGGCTCAGCTTCACTGACTCACAGCTACACACAGCCCTCCCAAGATCCACCAGCTCTGCACCAAGACAGTGACCAGGGAAAAATGGAAGGAAAAGGGGAAGGCAGCACATTTCTCGGGGAATCAACCTGCCTGTGAAGGCTGGGAAAGCAGGATCCTCCCTTGCAGCTACCACCACATCCCAGAGGAGCACACATGTGAGGAGGTCACTCAGGCATCTCAGAGGCATTGCCCAAGATCTCTGATGGGGAAACTTTGATCTCCAAGCACAGCCAGTCCCTGGGGACTGCCTCTAAAGCACACAGCAGAGCGTGCCAGGGCAGAGCGACTCCACACAGAAAACCACAGCCACCCTTCTGGAAGAGTTTGTTCTCCTGCTC
>WBNP01004694.1:0-11548 GCA_013401095.1 Passerina amoena | reverse complement strand
GCAGCAGAGCTGAGCATGCGCGGCGGGAAAGGGAGCACGATGACACTGACGTTGGGGACTACAGGGTGCACTGGCCTGTTGACCCTCCTGACTCTTGTTTTGAAGATCCTTCCCTATTTTCTGAGTCACAGTGCGATGCCTCAGCACATCAGGCTGGAGAAAGCAGGAGCCAGGAGACCCTCCAGGCTGCTCCAAGGGAAGCATCCCGGCACAGGACCTTGGAGGATCTACGTGTCAGTGCAGAAATGGCCAGGATTCTGCCTCTGCTGTCTGCTGGAGTCTGTAAAATCCTTCCTGTCAGAGATAACTAATCCTGGGGCCTTTACAACACCTCTCCTGAAAAGCACATTTCATTCCTCTGTCTCCTCCTGCCTTCCAAGTGCATGAGATTGCAATAGGTATTACCAAAAATATTCCCCATGGGAGCCGACACTGGACTCCCTTAAAACCCAAACACCATCACCCCTCCTTCCCCAAGACACAAGTGAGCACTATGCTCTATTATCTCTACACCCAGTAAATCTTTCTGAAATAAAGAATAAACATTTCCACCACACATAGTGTAAGTGTATGTGCCAAGCTGCCTCGCTTCCTCTCCTCTGTGGTTATTCTAAAGTGGTTTTGTTTCAATGGCGTAGCAGATGGACAGCGTCCAAGTCTGGCGTCCCCACTCCCCCCCGAGCACGTCCAATGCTATCTTTGGTTTATCACAGATTCCTGCAGAAAATGTTTATGGGAGCCTCTTGTTTAAAATCTTGGCCGCATCACAGTGTAATTCCTATTATTTATTAAATGAAAATCAAGCTGTTGTTAATGCACCATTACCGTGGCAGAGTGGAGCCCTTGGAAATGAAGGCCAAACGCTCTCTCTCCTTCTCCGAGCGCGAGGGAAGCATCCCACTGTCACCATCGCTCAACACTCACGAAGCCACCGGGATGAGAAGCAATTTCCTGGCCTGGGACTCCTTAAACATTTCCTTTTTTGCTGAAGAGAGACTCCTTTGCTTTGCTGCCCCAAACCTGACCTCCCAGAGCCAGCCAGTGCACAGATCATACCTCACACCGTCAGAGGGGCTCTCCCTCAGACACCGCTTTGGCCGTGCCCTTCTTTGTTCACCATGACCAAATTTATTTTTTTTTTTTCTCTTCTGCAATTTTCCTCAAACAGAAAATTTTCCATGGAAAACCCAAAGCCCTTTCTGTTTCCCAGAAATAGTCCCTGTAGCACAGTGAGTGTTCTATGTCCCTGTAACACAATGAGTGCCATATAGATGGTCCCCTTTATATTGAAGTGTGGCAGTGTTTACGTTCCTCACTGGTTTCCAGAGGAAATTCTAAAATTTTCCTGGAAATGTCTTGTTGCTTTGAACTGATTGTTTATTTGTCAATTTAGTCATTAACCTTCTTCCTTACTCCTCTGGCTTTTGATAAGACAGAAAATGTCAAAGGGACGGGAAATAGGCTCAGAATGATTTCCCCTGGCAAAAGATCCCAGTCCCCAGCAGCAAAGGGAGTTTTCTCATCAATTTGAGCAGAGACACAGCTTCACTCCAGGTGCCAGGTTAAATCAGCCTTCAGGTTTTTGCAGGGTTTGTATGTTAGACTGTAGGTCTTCTGGAGGGATCTCAACCTGGGGATCTCAAAGCCCTTTCAAAATGAGCTAAATACCACTGATCCCAGTAAAGATGGGAAGAGCCAGAAATATATTCCCACTCATTCCATTCCCAGCCTCACCTTCAACCTGTGTGTCACACCAACTCTGCCATGGTCATGGTCTGTTCTATTAAGAAATACATGTCTTAATTAATACATTGCTTATTAATATTACCTATTCGTGAAATTTTCATAAATAAACCACAGGCAAAATCCTAAAACTACAAGACAGGGGAACAAATTCTATTCACCCCAAAATTTGTGGTGTGTAAATTGTTTGTTACTTATTCAAATACAAGCAACAAAATTCCTACCACCAGAAGTTTACCAAAAAGAAAAACGTCTTTTCCCAATAGCTGACATAAACATGTAAGTGCTACCAAACATATTTACATGTTTGAAATAGATGGTATAATTACAATGAGTTATAGCCAATATTCAGACTTTCCCTGGTTTAAATACTACCTTCTGATACTGCACAGCACATCCTTTAATTGTGGTCACGTGCTCCTTCTTAGAGACTGCTGCAATTTTTTCCCACAAAAACGTCTATAATTGAAAAGAAAATGGCATTGTTTAAAATAAATTGTCTACCCTCCTGGAAATAAACAGGTGACTTCCCCCACAGAATCTCCCATTTCTGGGACTTCTATATCACAGCAAGCCATCTGCAAAATAATTTTGGACATTTTTCCAGACCCCAAACTTGAATTTCAGCAAGAAAATGCAGTTTTTCAAGACAGAAAAAAAAAAAAAAGCCCTCCAAGAAGGATTTTGAAAACAAGTCAGGTAAAAGCTGTCAGTGGAAATAGCAACAAAAGCAGTCATAGAGTCCTCCAATAAAAGCAGGTCCATTCCAGACTCAACAAAAAAGGTCTTTTACCCTCTTTCAACCAGTACTGATGTTCCTCAAAGGATACAAATAGCTGTTAAATTCACTTTTATCTAGAGAGTCTCACATTTGTGCAGTGCTTAAAAAGAGAGAAAAAGCCACATTAGAGGTATGAGTACATGACTGTATTCCACAGCTTCTCCATGAGCTCCCACAAGTCAAGCCTCCTAATGAGACCTCCAGACCTCTTCACCACCAGCAGGATGGGCTCTCTTTTGTGGGAAGCCTGTTTTCAGATGATTTACTGAGGAGGTTTATCCCCAGACTTCTTGTACAGACAGGGACATGGAGAGGCAGGAGAAATTAAGGCCTTAGCCCTGGGAACCACCAGCAAGAGCCAAGGTTCTCACTCCAAGGTCTCATGGAATTGCCTTGAGCACAGTGTCTGTGAAAGACACCCCTGCTGCCCCATGTGAGTTAGAGCCAACCATAATGACTTTCCTTGCATCTCAGATGCAGACTTGTGGGTTTTGGGGGTATATTTTCCACCACACCATCATCTCCCTTCAAATGGTCTTTATGGAGTTCATCTGCAGTCATGAGTTGGGTTTTCCTCTCCTGAGTTTTCCATGGGTTTCCCAGGCTAAGAAATGCTGCTGTTGGAGAGGCTCAGCCACAGGTTTTTGGTATTAACATTGACAAAAGGAGGGTCTGAGGCTGTCCCCAAAGACAGTTCTCACCAGCCCTGGGCTGAGGGATAGAAACAACACCTTTGGCCTGTCTGCAGCACCACAGCTGGTGAGGAGTGTCCTTCCATACAAAGGTCTGCCAAGGAGCCCCTTGCTGCTCCCTGAGTCAGGGCCCTACTGTCCCATGCTCCTCTCAAGCTGGCCATCAGCACAGAGGTCACAGTGAGAGACACAGCTCTCCGTGGGGGTGAGCAAGCCAACAGCTCCAATTTGCTGAAACGCTTTTCCATAAACCTCCCCCTGCCCCTGCTTGGCTTGTTCACAGACTCCTTCAGCCTCTCTCCTGGGGATTTGACCTGTTGTTCCTGCAGGCTTTCCTATTATCAGCTGTCCCATCCTTTTTGCACAACTGCTGTAGTTGGACCTTAGCCTTTCATTTCATTTTCATTTGGCTTCTTCCCCAACTTCCCATATTTGAGCATTTTGCTTATTGTCAGTCAGGTCCCTCCTGTACTTTGCTCAGCTCCATTCTACTAATTGGTTTGAGTATGGACCCAGCATCCCCTAAAGGAGAGTCACCTCCCCTCACACACCAGCCACACGTTCCACATCCTCCCAGAGGAGGAGCAGGAGCAACACCTCCTCCAAAAGGTGCTGGTGTCCTTGGACTGAACGGGCCTGAGACAGTGATCGATATAATCACTGATATATGATTGTGTCCCATATTGGTTTTTCACAGCCCAGGAAACACGTCCCCTGGCAGGCCCTGAAGGTTGTAGGACAGATAGGCTTCAAACCAGACATCCATTTTCACTATTGCTTTTATCAACAGCTTTCCCTGTAATATCCCTGTACTGCACACCACCTTGGGAAGCACCCACTTTGGAACAGCCAGCAGCCTAAAAGTAGGATGTTCGCCTTAATTCCCATGAATTGAAAATATTTGGATTCTAGCATGGTCAGATGACCCAAAGCTGCTTGCACCAGCCTTGTCAATGACCTTGTCTTTCCAGAACACAAGCCACCACTGCTTCCCTGTGGCTCCCAGGTCATAAAGAGGTGTCAAAACCACTTGCCTCTCACTTGTGACTACGGAGGCAGTGCTGCGGAGAGAATAACCACAAATCACAGCAGCAGCTCTCCTGTCCCCAGACCCAGCCCAAGTTCACCAAGGACTTTTCTTTGCTTGGTCGACTGGGCAGAAAACCTGCAAAGCTTAATTTCTTGCCATGCTTTCCCAGGAGGAAAAAATCTCACCTCGAATTGCTGTCAAGTCACATATCGTATCTCACCCCAAAAAGACTTAGGCAGGTTAAGCCCGGAAGAAAGAGAAACTATCAGAGGCTGCTTGTTTGATAAGGACACACGTAGGCTCCAGCAGCACCTGGTTACTGTGGGACATGTGGAGCTGGAAGCTGGGCTGGGGGAGCAGCTTGCCCTTCCTAGGCACTGTTCTCCAGGGGGAAGCCAGAAAGGGACAGGTTGTCACCGCCTCTGGAGCTGAGCAAAGCCTGCAGAACAAACACTGTTCACATCCTGCAGCGAGCCCAAAGCCACCCACACTCACCTTCCAGGAGGGGCACAGCTGCCCCATCAGCTCTGCTGGGCAGAGAAAGCCACAGCCCCGAGGATGGAAAGGCAAATTCACTGGGATTGTGGCTTTGGTAGGAGGTTCTGTTGGACCAAAGGAGGTGGAGCTGTTGGACACTGCTCTGCAGTGAGCCCTCAGCCTCCCACACTGGCCTATTTAGCAGCAGCTTCAGCCTTCCCAGCCTCAATTCAGCAAGCACAAAAGTCAAGGTGTCCAAGGCATGGGGACAGAGGGCTGGAAAAACATTGTAGTTCTGGCAATGGGGAAGACAAAAGGACACATAACCATCAAAAAGCTACTGGCAACTCTAACATGCTGCTTTTCCCTCAGTCTCATACTGTGGAAGGTCCTCAAAGGATGTAAATTAATAAATCTCATTGGAAGCAGCACCAATTTAACTCACAGTAAAGACCTGGCTTTCTAATTTTTAGCAGTCCCAATTTAACTCACAGAAGACCTGGATTTCAAGGTCCAGGCTGGGAAGATCCCACTTGGCTCACATTGCCCTGGCCTCAAATAAAAGAGCTGAAACAACTCCTTTGTTCCAGGCTGTCCAACCCCTTCTCCCAGCTAAGTGTTCTTTCCCTGGCTGGATAGTCTGGGTTTGGAGCAATCCATTAATCAGGACAGAGAGAAGACAGTGACAGAGTCCAAGGAGGAGCAGGGATGAGAAGAGTCATCCCAGGTCCCCACTGTTTCCATGGAAGGGACAGCACCAGGCTTCCAGGAGCTGGATGGGAATGGGGTGGGGGGAGAGAAATGGGAAAGTGTGCTGGGAGATGCCACCTGCCATGAGAGAGGCAAAGGTCATCAGTCCCTGGCACAGCTGTGACCTGTGGCCATCCCAGGGGCGAGCAGCAGATCCAAAAGCAGCAAAGGGCTGTCACTATAGGACACAAAAGAACACAAGCACACACACACTGCTGCTCTTAAGGTGAAGAAAAAAAGGGAAATTTATTATCTGACTCCAACATTGATAGTTTTCCAAAAGTGCCAGTGGATTGGAGGGTGACTGTGCCACCTCTCCAATGGCACTGGACAAACCAACAGCCCATCAGATTTCTCTTCCTCTATAAAAGAATGCAAAACAATGAGTTATTTACAGAAAGCGTGTGAGAAAGTTCATTACGAGAATGTAAACATCAGAAGGCTTAGCAAAATTTAAAAAATCAGGCTGACAAAGGGCCATGTGCTCACCTCAAGTGTCCTGTACTTTCTCCCCAGGCATGCAGGGCAGTGTTTGGCATGTTAAACCCCTCCTAGGCCGGGCCTTTTACTGCCTCTACAGCAAATCCCTGAGCTCTGCTGAATTCCAGCTAACCCCATCTCCCTTCCCAGCCTGCTCGGTGCTTGGGGCTGGGAATACAAACTGGCCCACCAAGAAATGCTCTCAGCATCCAGCCCTTTCTATTGCCACCTCTTCCTCCCATTCAGCTGAGGCAGAGCCAGGCTGAGGAGAGCCACACTCCCCACATGAGCATCAAGGCTCGGTGTAAAGCAGCGAGAGCAGCTCCCGGGGCTTGGGCTGGAGAGTGGGGAAATGCCAGGCACGTCTCCTGACACCTCAGCAGCCTGCCAGTCTTGTGACCTGAAATCAAGGCTGTCAGGGAGTGCTCAGAGCTAATAGCAGTGGTTATTTGCATTCAAGCTAAGGGGCTGGCTCGGAAGCTTTAGGCAGCCACTGTTCCAGATAACAAGAAAGGGAACTCCTTGCACACATGCACTGGACACATCTGGCCAGCTGCTGCTCCTGGGCAATGCTGTGGGGCTGAAGTCAGGGAGCAAAGGCAGAGCTCTGTGAGAGAAAGGAGCTCTTTAAACTGCACAAAGGTAAATATTATTATTTCCAACTTTTTTTTTTCACTGGAACCCAGAGCAGATGATAGAGAATTTGTAATATGGAATCAGAGGTGGCCCTTAAAACACAAAATCAGTGTACCTAGTCCTCAGTTGATGTAGAACTGGATAGATCCTTCACAGGGGTAGAAGAATGGTCTTGGCTTTGTGTTACCATTGCAGCAGAAAAAAACTGTAGTAGGACACAGGAATCCTTTCACGATGCACTAAAGCAAAGAAAAAGAAATCAAATTTCTGAATCTTCCCATTAGGCAAGTGCTTCTGCAGGAGGAGCATCTCTTCCCACCTGCTGGAACACCCTTCCTGTGGCCAAGGGGTGGTGATGGTGTTTGTGGCACACACGAATCCCCCCCAGGCCCTTCCCAGCCCGTCCCAGGCAGTGCTTCCCGGGCTGTATCAAGTGCAAAGTGAAATCACCTGAAGAGTGTCGCTTTAAAAGCCACGGAAGTGCAGAGAGCAGCACCAGCAGCAGTCAATAGCAATTTCCACCGCAGGGTCGATACCATCTGATGGCTGTGTAGCTGTAAAGATTGTTTCACACACATATCAGGAGGTGGGCAGGGGCAGGAAAAGTGGAATTGGTTTTAATGATTGCAGGATTCAAAGTACCCCTGGCTCCCTCTCCCTCTCCTTTCACGAGAAATACACGCACAAAGAGTCAGAAATCAAATTTCCAGCCCTGTCAGTTCCTATCACACCAGCTCCCCAGCTTGGACTCCTTCCCAGTTTGCCAGGGAAGCTTCTTCTGATCCATTGAGGAGAGCATTTCTGGGGGAAGGAGCTGCAGTGTGTGTCCAAACTTCCCTGCAGCCCCAGGTCATTAGCTCCCCTGCTCTGGACACCGAGCTACAGCACAAGCTCAGCGCTCAGGTTCAGACCCAAAGGGTTTCCAGATGAGGGGAATTTCCACTATTTCACCTCCCCAGACAGGGCCAGCATCTCATTTTGTGAGATGCTGGGTGGGCAGGGAATATTAGGCAAGCACAAACAACTAAACACAACAAAGAGGGAGGGTACCCGTTTCTGCAGAGAAAATGTGTGAATGGCTCCAGCCTAAAAATAATAGCCCATTGTGTTTCTGCTGCCTCATAAAGTGCTGGCTCCGGGGGGCAGCACATGGACGAGCGTGTCTTGGTCAATGTTGGGAGCATTGCTGTGGCAGGAAGGAGGGTGGTGCCATGGCCTGGGGTTCCTCGGCTCTTTTAAATGTGCTCAAACCCCAGTCACTGCTTCTGTTTGCCTTACGCTGTCTGTCTGTCTGTCTGTCTGTCTCCTGCCCGAGGCACGGACTCCTCCTTGCAGGGTTGGAGCTCTGATCTCTGCTTGGATAACCTCTCAAACGCTTCTGCAGTAAATGAAAGTCAAGGCTGTGTTTGCTTTGCAGAAAATAATGAACACAAGTTTGATCCTTTGTGTTGTAATTCGTTAATTCACTGGCCTCTAAACACAAAGTTCTCCCTTGCCATCACAGAAATAAGCAGGATAATTTTCCAAGGAGCTAAGCCCCTACCAGTGTCTCTCCTGCCCCTTAGCCCCTGGGTACCAGGACAGGAGCAGAGCTGGGCATCTTCAAGAATTCCTTTATGAAAATGAGGGCAAAGCAGCCTCTCCATGGCTCATCAAGGCATGCCAGATGGACACAACCCATCTCCTCTCTGCTCCCTGGGTCATTTCATAAAGCACAAATCCCTGCTGTCTTACATGCCCGCCATGGAATATTTTATTGACACCCTCATTTAGGCCTCAAGTGATAAGCTTGAAGCAAATACAATAACCACAGGCTACAAACAGGGTTTTCCTTCACCTTCTAGGAAACATGAACCTGTATGTGTGGGGACACATACATCCTTCCTTCTTTTTTTTTTTTTTTCCAGGCCCTAAGCCATCAACAAACCTTATTTGCTGCAGCTTTTTGTTTCTTTCAGTAACAATCAAGCATTTCAGGGCCTGACCACCACCCTGATTCTTTTATGGAAGGGATAACACATGACAAAATCTACAGGGGGTTGGAGAATGCTCCCAAACTCCCAGTCTCCAGAGTCCTTTTAGAAGCAGAAATGACAGATAATGGTACCCAAATCTTGATGTTTGGAAATGGTGAATGAAGTAGATCTTCACTGCAAAGCCTGGAGAAATTTAAGAGGGGCAGGCTGCAATTAGGACTTGCTTTAAATCAACCAAAAACCAGCTTGGTTCAGCCACCAAAGCTACTGTTGCTCTTGATCCAGCTTCACAAATTTCTTCCCTTTGAAGAAGTATAAAGAGAGGAATGAATTTAGGGGGAAGACATAATTTCAATATTTTCAGACAAGACATCTTGCTGTTTCAGTGTGAAACATTCCTGGTTTGTACCAGGAGACATGGGGAGGGTGCCAAACACATGGGAGCACAAAGCAAGCTGAATCCATGGGATTACTGAAGCACATTAGCTCAGCTGAGAGAGGCTGACACGGTGCAGCGCACCTCTGACCCTCGAAGGAAGCCAGAAAATAAACTCCATCTCCCTCCATGTGCACGACACTGATGCTGAGGCCACTTGTGCCTTTCAGCCTGCCCAGCAACACAGAAGAACCTGCAGAGGATGAAGGCTAGAAATTCAGAGCTGTCAAGGCCATATAGGCCGCCCACATTAACTAAAGCTTCCCTGGTGCTGTGCAGGTAGAAGAGCTGTGGGAATTTCAGGTCAGTGTTTGCCTTGCCTGCAGGAACCACACAGCATAGAAGGAGACACCCCCGAGCCTCATGGTGTCTTCTCAGCAAGTTTGCATCTTTGCAAATTAGTCACCAAGCCAGCATCTACTCCTTCTTCTGCTCACAATAAACAACACAGAACTCCTTGATGCCTTTAAAGAAATCTCCAAATTGTTATTATTATTATTTCTATTTGTCTTTTAGGTTGCGGTTTTTCAGGTTTCTGGAAAAATAAAAAAGACAAAAAGAAAAAAAAAAACGATAAAAAAGGAAGGTCCTTGTAACGGTGCAAGTCCAGAGGCTGGGACTTTAAATAAAATCCCACGCACTGGGAGATGCTCAAGGCAGTGGCAAGCACAGCTTCTGCTCTGCCTGTGCTCAACCCTGCAAAAGACTGAAAGGGCTCTGTCTGCTCAGCAGTCAAAGAAAATCTTCGTCGTGACTTGATCCCAGATACCCACAGAGTGAAAATAGCTGAGATTGGCATGTTCGTTAGGCTCACAGGTAAAAGGCACAGTAAGCAGCAAAACCCAAAATAAATAGTGAGACTTGACAACTCCGAGCGAGGGAACCTTGCATGGGAAATAAAGGACAATTTTGAGCAGGGAGGATAGTTAATCAGGAGCTCCAGTTACCAAGGGAAATGGCAAATTCATCATCAGTCAGAGGTCGTGCATGGGGACTGGATGCCTTCCAAAAAGCACCACTCTGGTGGAGGAACAAGTTTTTGTGTTCAGGAGCATCCCTGAGAAGAGAATGCCACCCTGCATCCCGTCCTCCGTGGGTGGCTGCCGGAGCTGCACTCACAGCCCGGCCTCTGCCCCCAGCCTGGCTCCTCCAGGCTCCCCTGCTGGGGGAGATGAAACAGGAAAGCCTCATAAATATGATTGCCTGGCAAAAGATTTTGAGAATATAGAAACTATCAGTGAGATTGAAATGAAAGCAAGCTTTGAGAGACCTCAGTTACTGAACAACTGGAAAACAATGGTGTGGCCAGCTGAAGGTGATCCCCTTTTGATGGAACAACACCCTCTGCTTGCAGGCAGCTCCAAGGGTCAGAGCAGACCCTGCCAGCTTGGCAGAAGGGGTGCAAAGAGGAGACTTTAGGGTTTAAAATGTAACACAGTATGGTAATGTAGTGATTCTTATAGGCTGTATGGAAATGCTGTAGGATTTGTATGTTGTACTAGATTGGTTAAGTAAGAATCAGAATATTCAACACAAAAGATGATTTATGGTATTGTAACGGGAACTTCGCTGTCTTAACTCTTAACTCTTACCTCTTACTCATACACTTACCTCTTGTCTCTTAGCTCTTGCCTTTTATGCTCTTACCCCTTTGTGCTCTCTTACCCTTTTACGCTGTTACCCTCTCACCCTCTCTGTCCCTCTCTTCTCTCAGGCCTGCTCAGAGCTGTGGCTGGCAGCTCCCAGCAGGGCCCTGCACCCAGGCCCTTTGCAATAACCCACAAGTTCCAGATCTGGCTGCAGAGATCTCTGCTCTCCATCTGTCCCGACCGTGCAAGCCCCGTCAATCCTACACTCCCCCAGGTTGGTTTGGGGGCCCAGCCAAGCCCTGAGACCCTGCAGTGACCGTGGCCCTTCTCAGAAGGCTTGATTTATTATTTTATGATATATATTACATTAAAACTATACTAAAAGAATAGAAGAAAAGGTTTCATCAGCAGGCTAGCTAAGAATAGAATAGAAAAGAATGATAACAAAAGCTTTTGTCTCAGACAGAGAGTCCAAGCCAGCTGACTGTGATTGGCCATTAGTTAGAAACAACCACATGAGACCAATCCCAGATGCACCTGTTGCATTCCACAGCAGCAGATAATCAATGTTTACATTTTTTTCCTGAGGCCTCTCAGCTTCTCAGGAGGAAAAATCCTAAGGAAAGGATTTTCCATAAAAGGTGTCTGCGACAAATGCCACCTCACCACCAGCTTGGCTCCCCATCCCTCCTTGGAAACAGACACAAAAATCCAAGGGCAAAGCAAAATGGCCTTGGCATCCCTGACGTGCTCCTGCACACTTTGATCTCCCAACCATCACACAGGAGAAAGGCAAAATGCACCAGTCTCTGACTTCCAGCTTTGACTGAACACAGCACAATGCCAGTTAGTACATCCCAGCAGCACAGCCCCTGCTTGGAGGTGACTCCCCACATCCCAAAGGGCAGACATGTGCTCTCTCCCCTCCTTCTGCACCAGTCAATATGGCAAATTTAAA